>JAGKQE010000097.1:0-103340 GCA_022609375.1 Xenosphaeropsis pyriputrescens | reverse complement strand
ACCCTAACCCTAACCCTAACCCTAACCCTAACCCTAACCCTAACCCTAACCCTAACCCTAACCCTAACCCTAACCCTAACCCTAACCCTAACCCTAATAGTGGGTTCTTACATCTTAGATAGTAGAGGATAATTAGATAGCTTAACTATTCTAACTATCTAACTATCTATTATATAACCTTAGTCTTACAACTATCTAGCTTTATAGCCTAGTTACTAATACTTGCCTATATAGAGAGGCTAGGCACCTCTTTTATAGTTAGGTTATAATAGCAATAGACTATATCTAAAGGTTAGAATAATATTTGTCTAGTTACAAATAAAAGTCTAGCTAGTACTAAGAGTATATAACTATATACTCTTAGTTAGGTCTCCTATAGTACTAAATACTTAGTAGAAACCTCTTAACTATTTAGTTTTATATTATCTATATTTGCTTTAGAGACTTAAAGAGAATCCTTCTATTATTATAGTTATTGTATTTAACTAGTTAAATATATTTTGTCTAGAAGTTAGTTTTTCTAGTCTACTTCTATTAAATAGAATAATAGTAGAGACTTAAGGGAGCTACCCTCCTATTATAGATATGTTATTATCTCTCCCTACTTTTGTTGTTTGAATTACCTCAATTATTAGGTAGAGTAGATTGCAGGGTTGTAGACTTATCGAGTCTATAGTTTAGTAGGCCCAAGTCCCACCTAGTGTTCGGTAATACCTTTCACCGAGAATCTCAACTTTTATGTGCAAAGCTCAATATTATCACTCTCTCAACTGACACCGCGTCAAATCATACCAAAAATAATCATGGCACGAGGAGGTCGCGGAGTAGGTTGAGCTCCTACATCGATAACTGCATTAGCTAATTTTATAGGGAAAACGCGGTCGTGGCAGAGGTGGTCGAGGTGGTGGTGGAGGTGGACGAGATAATCGCGATAATCGAGTCAGTTACGGCGAGATCGACAAGAACAACGAGAAATTTCAGAACTACTACGATACTGTTCTCGGCATTCCCGAGGAGGACCGACAAGTTTTCTGGGATTCTTTGAGAAGGGAGCTCCCAAACAGTTTCCGTTTTGCTGGTTCCAAAGGTCACGCCCTCGCCGTCCAGAAACTTCTCAAGTCGAGATATATTCCCGAGATCACCACCATCGAACATTATGACGGATCCAAGGTTGAAGCACCAACTCCAGTTCCATGGTATCCTGATGAACTGGCATGGTCAATGACTACACCCAAGAACGTCGTCAGACGTTTCCCACCTTTCGCAGCTTTTCAGAAATACTTAGTCTCCGAGACCAGCGTTGGTAACATCAGCAGACAAGAGGTTGTCAGTATGATTCCTCCTTTAGTCATGGATATCGAGCCAGGTATGACTGTTCTCGATATGTGCGCTGCTCCAGGTAGCAAGGCCGCTCAACTGCTTGAAATGGTACATAAGGGCGAGGAGGACAGAATGCGCCAGTCTCTAAGGAAGTATTCCAAGGAGGATGGTCGTGAAATGAGTCCAAGCTATGTCGAAGGTGCTGATGGTGAAATGGAACTTGATGGAGGCGACTATGGCCGAACTACGGGCTTGCTGATTGCAAACGATTCCGATTATAAGCGCAGCCATATGCTTATTCACCAGTTGAAGCGTCTCTCATCGCCGAACCTCATTGTGACAAACCACGATGCTACCATGTTCCCGTCTATCAAGCTTCCTTCCACCCCCGAAAACCCGTCCGCCAACAGATACCTGAAATTTGACCGGATTCTTGCCGATGTTCCATGCTCGGGAGATGGCACGTGCAGAAAGAACCCGAATCTGTGGAATGACTGGAACCCTGGGAATGCGCTCGGCCTCTACGTTACACAAGTCAGGATCTTGGTTCGGGCTTTGCAGATGCTCAAGGCTGGTGGTAGAGTTGTCTACTCAACTTGCAGCATGAACCCTGTGGAAAACGAGGCAGTCGTTGCTTCCGCAATCGAAAGATGTGGTGGTCTTGAGAAGGTACAGATCATCGACAGCAGCGATAGACTTGTTGGGCTCAAGCGTGCTGATGGACTTCACAATTGGAGTGTCATGGATAAGAATGGCTCAATGTTTGACAGCTGGCAACAATTGCAGGACGAAATATCCAAGAACGGATCTGGAGTCACGTCAGGAAAGCTTGTGGAAGGGATGTTCCCTCCAACTGGAGAGTCAGCCGAGAAGCTCCATCTTGAACGCTGTATGAGAGTTTACGCCCACCAGCAGGATACGGGTGGTTTCTTCATCACCGTGCTTCAGAAGATGACAGAATTCAAAGCCAAGCCAGAATCCGACACCAAGTCATACAACCCTAAACCAAAAATCACTGCCATAGTAGATGAAATCAACGCGAAGCCAGCACCAAAGGCCGGCGAGAATGTTGCTCCGAAGATTGAGGCAGCAGATGAATTGACCCACCCAGAGACAATGGACACTGACAATGCCGTTGCGCCTGTTGTTCGGCAGAATACTGAGGCTGAGGGACCAACACCAGTTGTCGGCGAGAAGAGGGAACGCGAGGAGGAAGAAGTTGACGCCGAAGTAAGCACAAAGAAGCTTAAGACTCGTGATGAATTGGATGAGCCAGCACCAAATGGTCTCGCGGACAGAAACGTTCATTTCCCACCACCACCGGGTGCTGAATTGGACCTTACCACAAGACCTGGTGATCAACGATCAGACTCCACATCTCAACCACCAAGAAACAAGAACCCAAGACAGCATCAGTTTGAAGAGCCATTCAAATACATATCTGGAGAGCATGAGGAGGTCAACGGTATCGCAGAATTCTACAAGTTATCACCAAGATTCCCACGCGATCGATTTTTGGTCCGAAATGCATCTGGAGATCCAGTCAAGACCATTTATTACACCTCAGCTTTGATTCGTGACATTCTCGTTGAGAACGAGGGCAAAGGAATCAAGTTTATCCATGCAGGTGTAAAGATGTTCATGAGACAGGATGTTCAGGCGGAGGGTGTCTGTAGATGGCGTATTCAGTCTGAAGGTATGCCAATTCTTGAGGGGTACGTTGGTGAAGAGCGCGTAGTCCGTCTCTACAAGAAGGAAACTCTCCGCAAGCTTCTCATCGAGATGTTCCCAAAGGTTACCGACGGTGGCTGGCAGGAACTCGGCGAAATTGGCGAGCGAGTAAGAGACATTCCGATGGGATGCTGCGTCCTTCGTATTGAACCAAGTGACGCAGAGGATGGGTTCGACGAGCGCATGGTTATGCCTCTCTGGAGAAGTTTGCACTCGCTCAATCTCATGCTGGCCAAGGAAGATCGCACTGCCATGTTGCTGCGTATATACAACGACAACAGCCCACTCATCAACAATTCCAAGAACGCCCAACGACAAGCTGATCCAGCTGATCCAGCCACACCTGAAGTTGCCGCCGGATTCAAGGTTGAAGATGGAGAAGTCAAGGTTGATGTCGGATCATCTATCGAGGCCAGTGCTGTTGTGGACGAAGCTGGTGCCAATGTTGAGGTTAAGCCTGGTCCTTACGATACTGTCGTTGCTGCCAAGGACGATGTTGCTCTTAAAGGTACAGATGTGAAGGCCGACAAGATCAACAAGGGAGAGGAGACTGGTGGGCCAGATGTCCAACTTAATGGGACTGGTGGAGTTGAGGAGCAGTTGGGAAGCGTTTCATAAATCAAAAGTTTGGGCTATTCTTGGTACAGCATAGAAATTAACATGTAACTAAACATCTGCACTATGAGTTGCATAAAACTTTGTCAATTTTCTCGCAGAAGCACCATAAACAGGATTAAGACATTGTCATATATTTCTTAACATAGCTTCAATACCTTTCGTTTCTGAAACAGTGAAGCAATGCTCTCGTCTGATGCCCAACGCCACAGCTGATGCTTTTCCCACATGCGCCCTATGAACTCCTTTGAAAAAGACCTTCCCAGACATGAATCAAACACAAAGTCTGTAACTGGCATAACGACCGGCGGTCTCAGACTTTCGAATGATTTTCACGACCTGACCTCGTCTCAACCCTAAATATCTCGCAACTGGATCTCCAACCTGGATACGAGGAAGTTGAGTATCCTTCAATCGGTATCGTTGCAAAAGCTTCGCCTTCTCCTCCTTGCTGAGCATGACATGCTTTGGAACCAGTTCGTGATGAGTGATGTTGACCAACAAATCCTGCTCAACAAAGCACTCAATTCTGGTCTCAGATGCGACAGCTGGGACAATCTTGAGCGCAGCTGGGGTAATGTTCACGTTGGTGACAAGGATACCGGTATGAAAGTTGTTGGTGGTAAGATGGTGAGCGAAGTTTCGCATCTGTTTAATTCCCACGGAAGTATCTGGTAAGAATTCTACCCAGATGGTTCCGACATCTGCCTTTGGAGGATCTGGGTGCTCGGGAGTTGCTGGTGTCGAGTACTTTATAATCATCTCTTGGCTGGGACGAGCGGAAAAGTTCATCTTCCGTCGACTGGAGACAAATTAGCCTTCTCGTTGATCTGCGATCCAGGTGCATCAGTGACAAACGTACTCAGGTTGCCCATCTCCTCCAGAGTATGTGTTTCTGAAATCGTCAAGAGAAATTCGGACCTCATCTTCAGCCAATTCGTAACCCTGAAAGAAGCATTAGACCGCTATGCAGGCCTCAAATGGCGTATAATTGGCATACCCTATCTTGAACCATCTCGTGAACCGTTCTCCATGCGCGCCAAAGCCTGGCAAACTCCCGCTCAACATCCGCCCTCTGCTTCTCCCTGATCGCGTCGGCAGACATGTTGTTGGGTTGGAATCGTTGACTCTCGAGCTCGACGAAGGACTGTGATAGTAATAGTCGACAGCGAGGGGTTGTTGTGAAATCGAAGATATGTTCGATGTTGATTCTTTCTGCCTCACAGTCCACGACCTTCAAAGCTTAGCCAAAAAGTTCGCGACGATTTGTGTACGAACGGCGCTAAGCCCGCAACCGCAGTTTCTCCGGCCCCGGAGTCGCGCTAAGCATTTACTCGAGAACATTCACAGTGGGCGGATGGGAAAATGTGAAGGTGTCCCTGGAATTCCAAAGTGGCCGTCGTCGTCGTCTCTCACCGAAGCACCACCACCTCAACACACTCCTGCTCCTCCCTCTTCCCCTCTCTTCCTCTTCCTCTCCTCCTCCTCCCCTTACAATTCCATTCTATACAGCAATTAACCTGGTTACTTGTTGTCAATTACTGCATTGCATCGCAGTTGCGTATATATCTTCATCTTTCGATTCGGTTGACCTCTCCTTCGGTTTCCTCCAAAATGAGCGAATTCGCAACTCCTTCGGCAGCTGCCATTTCCACTGGTGATGCTCCAATCAAGACGAAACCGGAGAGACCAGATGAGGATGCTTTCAAGAAGAACCTCGCCAATGCCGAGAAGCAGCACAAGGAATCTATGGCCAAGTTTGTAAGTGTTCCTATCTTAAGCAGTTTAACAATTCGACGTCACACAGCTGCAAAGACATACTCTCGATTGGGATTTTTTCTATTAGTGAATTGTGTCTAACAGCTACCTGCAGAACGCCGTTAGAGAGAAGCTCGATCTCGCCCAGCCAAAGAACAAGGACTCCCCAACCGCAAAGCGCCGTCAAGAATTGATTGCTCAGCTTACCGAAATTCGCAAGCAGCAGGGTGCTTCCAAGACTGGTCGCAACCAGGTCTTTGATCAGATCAAGAAGCTCGATGAGCAATTGAAGAGCCGAATTGCTGAACAAAAGGTCGCCCGCAGCCGTGTCTCATTCAAGAGTGTCGATGAGATCGACCGCGAGATCGAACGCCTCGAAAAGCAGGTTAATGGCGGTATGATGAAGTTGGTTGATGAGAAGAAGGCCCTCGCTGAGATCTCAAGCTTGCGAAAGCAGCGCAAGAACTTCTCCGGATTCGATGATGCACAGAAGGGCATTGACGACACTAAGGCCAAGATCAAGGAGCTGCGCGATACCCTCGATGATCCAGAGACTAAGGCCATGAGCGAGAAGTACAACAAGATTCAATCTGAGCTTGACAGCATCAAGGCCGAGCAGGACGAGGCTTACAAGAACATCAATTCCCTTCGTGACGAACGTACCAAGCTTCATGCTGAACAACAAGAAAAGTACGCCAACATCAAGAAGATTAAGGATGATTACTACCAGGGCAAGAAGGCTTTCTTCAACTATGAGTCAGAGGCTCGTAAGAAGGCTCTCGAGCGCAGACAGGCTGAGCGTGAAGCCTTCGAGAAGGAGAAGAGAAAAGAGCGTGCCCAGAGGGTTCTTGAAGAAGCCAGTGATCCAGCCTTCCTTGACGAAATCCGTCGCGCTGAGTCTCTCCTACGTTACCTCGACCCAACTTACGTTCCAACCACCACTGTCGACCCTAACGCTGGCAAGTTCACTGCACAAGCTCAGCGTACCGTCGACGATTCTGGCTTGAAGGGTACGAGAGTTGTCCGCAAGGATGAGCGTGAGGAGGACTACTTTGCTGGCAAGGGTGGAAAGAAGGGTAAGAAGGGACGCAAGACCGATGCTGCACCAGCCAAGTTCAACTTGCCACCGGCTGTTCTCGATGACTGCAGCTTCATGAACATCGAGCCCCCAATGAATGCCAGTGACGTTCAAGCCACCGTTGAAAAGGTCAAGGCCAAGTTGGACCATTGGAAGGCCGATCAGAAGACTCAGACTGAGAAGGTATGTCATTGAAATCTATCAATATCTTGCACATGCTAACAGCCCTTCTAGAACATTGCCAAGGCCAAGAAGGATATTGAGAAGCTTGAGGCTGAGGAGACTGGTGCTGCTACTGCAAGCAGTGCTCCAGCCACTAACGGCAACGGTGAGACCAAGGCTACTGCTGGTGTTGAGGAGGGTGGATCCGTTGCCAATGAGGTTGAACTTATGAAGTCCGCTGTTTCCGACGTTGCTGCTGATCTCAAGGGTGCCTCAATTGAGGACAAGGAGTAGATCATCATTAAAAGTCTTGCGAGTGAATTTAGTGAATAAGGGATATACATTGGTTAGATCCAGCTTCTCATCGAGGCGATTCTTTCAACAATGCATAAAGACATTTTTGGGCAGGTGCTCTGGCGGGAGTTTCTTCCCAATGTACATTAATCAATATTGAACAAAAGTATCCTGCAATCCGAGATATCCAACACTTTTCTGTGATTGTCTGAGCTGCCATTCTAGTGCAGCTACGTGGTTTTCAAGGGCTATGTAGTCTTGGGTAGGATCAAGGCCAATCATGGTTGTAAGATTAAAACTCATCTACATCATTCCTCATAGCTTTCATGACTTTCATGGCTTATAACATCAAAATCCATAGCCAAGATGAGCGCCTCCGCCATGCATTTCGAATGGAGGATTGTGTGATCCGTCAAATCTTGGGGAAATTCTAGCTCTTGATCTCGTTGTCCCTGTACTTTTCCCAATAGCCTCAGGAACCGCCGAGTTGACCATTCTTGCCCTCCTGGCAACACCATGTAGAGCACTCAAAGGCGGATCTCTTACCGATCTGTCCTCTTCACTCGGCAATGATAAGTCCACCAGACTATAGAAGTATTCTAGGACCTCGGGGTACCTCACAACGCTGGCTTTCCAATCCTCATTTAAACCTCTCTTGTATTCTATGTTTGCGACAATGATGTCGTTGGGATTTGGTGGAGAACGAAAGTAGTAATGGGCATGTTGAGTTATTTGATTCAAGTTATATTGATGTGCATCAGTCCGACGAAGCTTGAGATGATCATAATACTCAAGTATGTAATCTTGTGCTCTCTCGCGTACCCATTTTCTATCAAGGAAACGTTAGGTGGTTGTCATAGATGCGGAATCCGAGTACCATACCGAATATCTGTAAGCATACCGCTCATCATTCGTTGTTCCGCATTCCGTACTGCTTGGTCTAGTCTTTGGCTTTCACAGCCGCACTTTGCGCTTGAAGGACGATTGCAGATTGCACAGTCAGGATCCAATATCTCGACGGACATGATATTGCGATTCGGTTCTTCGAAAGTGCGTGCTGGTTCGTTGCTATACAAACCCGACGTGCGGTCCAGGGTACGCAAGGACAGATCAAGAGCAGCAACGGAGAGGTGGACTTCGACAGAGAAATGATGGTACTCGGAGTAGCAGAGAGCAAGTATGTAAGTCACGAAAGGATATATTAAGCAGGGACCGGTGGCAGTAGCATAAAAAACGAGGGGATAAATAAGGACGACCAGCCTCGCCTCGCCTCGCCTCGCCTGGTATGATTTGAAGGCGAATATGTACGTGATTCCTGATGGAGAACAAGTAAGTGGATCAGAGTCCTTGCATGCTATCGTGGCTCGAATGCAAAGCAAGTGTTGAGAAGCCCCAGAAAGAATATCCGTCTATCGCGGAAGCATATCACATCGAGGCCCGAAGGGCAAGAAGCCAATGAGAAGGCGCAAAGTCAATCTGGATACCTGATAATATCTAGGAAAGGAAGAGGGTGGGGAGTCTGACACTCTGACACTCTGACCAGAGCTGCAGCGATACCTGAGTCCGCTCAGATCAATCGTTGGCTGTGCTCACCGCCGGGGGTTGGGTACATGAAGTATGTACAAGTCAAGTCAAGTGCAAGTACATACTACCTAAGTATGATACCCACACTAAGGTAGCATTTGCAACGAGTGGTGGCCTCATTATTGATCAGAACACTTGCTCGTGTCTAATGCTGGAGCAGAATATGGTCACGATGGACGATGGCTTGTGGTGTGAGAGCATCACTTGCTCAAGATAGCATATTCCAAAGTGAACGGTTGAAAGTATCCAACAGCCAGAATTCGATGTAATTGACTGGATTGGGTAAAGGTATTCAACCGCTTGTAGGCCTGAGGCGCGAAATAGCTCATGCATGCCGTATCAAAATATCCAGCAAAGGTATTACAAACACAAGGCATTGATCCGACATGCCTCCTCGCTGCTCCGCGTTACAGGGAACGCTGACACCTTTCTTATATCCATCACTGCTGTGTAGACCATTGCGGTTGCAATTGCAATCGACACGAGCCGGCTTCATATCTCGTCGCAGCCAAAGCAACAACGCCGCACCAGACAATCCCGAAAGATTAGCACATCTCAACCCGCCGCCGAGTGACTACTCACGCACCATCTTCGCAGATAAAGCTACGCTTACAATCAATGCTGGGAGTGGAGGTCATGGTTGCATTTCATTCGTGAGGGAGAAATATATCGAGCAGGGACCAGCGAATGGAGGCGATGGAGGTTATGGTGGGAACATTTACATTCAAGCGGTACGTGGGGAAACAAGTCTTCACAAGCTTGCCAGACGGAGGATTCTCTCTGCCGGTAGAGGAAGAAACGGACAAGGAAAGACAAAGGGTGGTGAGAGAGGCAAGGATGTCATTATCGAGGTACCCGTTGGCACAGTGGTAAAGGAAATCGAACGGACTGATCCAGTGGCCCTCGAAGAGGAGCAACGGAGACTGGAGGCTGGGAAGGAAGAGGATGACAGTTCCAATGTACCGATGAAATGGAGCCGAGAGAAGTGGTTGTTGTATCCCGCTGTCACGCCAGAAGATATTGCAACTGCAGAATTTCCACGTCTACCTACTGCTCGAAGATCGCATCTTGCTTCCGCTCAGGTTCCGGGACCTGTCAATCTCGATCTTTCCAGCGCCATGGAAGCACCTTTACTCCTTGCCGCTGGAGCTGTAGGAGGACTCGGGAACCCTCACTTCGTTACCAAGGTTGTCCCTCGTCCGAAATATGCTACGAGGGGCGCGGATGGAATGTCCATCACCATCGAACTCGAATTGAAGCTGCTCGCCGATGTTGGGCTTGTGGGCCTTCCAAATGCTGGTAAATCTACGCTTCTTCGAGCAATGAGCAACAGCAAGACCCGCGTGGGTAATTGGGCTTTCACGACTTTGCAACCGAACATTGGTACAGTTGTCCTAGACAATTACCGAGGTCGGCCAACGGTGCTGGTCGATCAGAATGGTGAACCAAGAACGAACTTTACGATTGCCGATATCCCTGGCTTGGTACCTGATGCTCATCTTGATCGTGGCTTGGGTATCAGCTTTTTGAAGCATGTCGAACGTGCTCGTGTTCTTGCTTTTGTGGTTGATCTCAGTGCAGGTGATGCCATTGCAGCTCTTAAAGGTCTCTGGAAGGAAGTCGGCCTTTATGAGTCAATGAAACTTCAACAGGAAGAAGAGAAGAAGAGTGAGTTCGTTAATTGGACCCCAATGGCGTTGGACGAGGATCGTGGCCCGACCATTGTAATTGGACAGGCCGACAAATATGGAATAAAGAAGGATGCTTTTACCTATTCGATAAGCGGAAAGCCTTGGTTTGTAGTTGCTACGAAAGCAGATTTACCAGATACTCAAGAAAATTTCCAGCGGCTTAAGGAGTATGTGATGAGGGTTGAGAATCGAGAGGAAGAACATCCTTCGGGACAAAAGCAGACCCGGACTGAGGGTGTTCAAGCTATTCCCATCAGTGCTATCAATGGGCATGGTGTTGAAAGAATAAGGGATTGTACGATTGAGTTATTATCCGAGTAATGGCATATGGGTCACACGCATTGCAGCTTGAGAGAAATAATTAGAAAATCAAGCCATCATAAACAGTAGTGTATTAAATACGAACAGTCAATAATATTGCTATATGAAGAACTCAAATTCAAATACTTCCATCCACTTGCTACGCCGAAAGGCAGTTGTTTGCGAAACATCTATCAACTTAGGAATCTTTGGTCACTCAACAATAGCAGCCAGCAATCACAACATAGCTTTAGCAGCAACTTCATCCCTAACAATGATGCCCTTCTCTACCCCAGCTGCCTTGTCTCTTAAGACTCTCCTCAGGATCTTGCCACTGGCACTTTTCGGGATATGTTCTGTGAATTCCACCTCTTTCAACCACTTGTGTCTAACCTTTTTGTCTTGCACATACTTCAGAAGGATTCTTCCCAAATCGTTTCCGGCCTTTACGCCTTTCGCTACAACGTATGCCTTTGGTTTCTCGCCGCTGTAGTCGTCCTTGATGCCTAAAACAGCGCAGTCTTCAACGTGGGGATGACCGAGAAGCAAATCTTCAAGCTCAGCAGGTGCGACTCCGATGCCCTTGACTTTGATCATTTCCTTGAGGCGGTCAGTAATTGTAACAATGCCTTTATCATCAATCATCGCCTGGTCGCCAGTATGCAAGTAGCCATCTTTATCGTAGCTATCAGATGTTGCCTTTTCGTTGTCGAGATAGCCCATGGTGATCTGTGGTCCCTTCGCCAATAGTTCACCTGGTTGTCCAACTCCAAGTTCTTTTCCATTATCGTCCACAATCTTCACTTCGGTTGAGGCGCAAATGGTGCCCACGGCGTGCGCATACTTGTAGTCATAGAGCTCAGTTGGATGAGCAGTGATACAACTGCAGCTCTCCGTCATTCCATAGCCTTGCTTGAAACCGGTCCATGGGAATTTAGCTTTAAGCTGCTGGATGATTTCCTCTGATAGAGGTGCAGCTCCACTTGAAAACCTTGTGATCGTACTCAGATCGTATTCGTCGACTATAGGATCGCGAACCAAGCGGATGAGAATTGGGGGCACAAGAAGGATTTCTTTTAGTTGGTACTTGACGATGGCATCAAGCATCGATTTCATGGTGAAAGACGAGAGGAAGTATACTTCTGCATTGAGAAGGACCGGAAGATGAAGCGCATGTACAAGGCCTGTGATATGGAATGTTGGTAAGACTGCTAACACCTTCTTATGGTCTTCAGGAGTGATCTGCTGGATTTGAAGGCACTGAGCGATTACGTTCTGGTGTGCAATCATGACCTAAAAACGTCAGTATTGGAGCATAGAATGTGTTATTGGGACCGTTACAGCTTTGGGAAGCCCAGTTGTTCCACTGCTGAAGCTCAGAAAACCACAAATCTCGCCGTTTGTCTTTCCTTTTGGAATCTTGTATGGTGCTATCTGCTCTCCGTAACCTTTTCCAATCTCAAGCAGCTGCTTCAATGTAACAAACCCCTCCTTCTCGCCTTCTAGCAATATGATTCGTTCTTTTGGAATACCTGCCACCTCTGCTGCTTTTTCGGCAATATCCAAGCTCCCAGGAACGGTCATCAAGAATCTAGCTTTACCTTTCTTTAACGCATAGCTCATTTCTTCGACATTATAAGCTGGGGAAGCGCCAGAAATGATGGCACCTAGGCGTAAGACTGAGAGCATCGCAACAGGATACCATATTGTGTTTGGGGAAAAGAGCGATACAATTTCTCCAGGCTTGAGATTGTATTTCTTCGAGAGAGCGGTGGACAAATAAGTCGTTACTTCTTTGACGTCGGCATATGAAAGTCGCTCTCTGGTTGTACAATTGGTATAACCGGCCAATTGGTCATGAGAATTGTTCGCCAGAGGGGAGTATTTCGAGTCAAAGAGCCAAGTCCATATTTGTAGATCTCGAGGGACTAATTACAGAGTTATTAACTGTGAAGGTTTAGATCTTGAAGGTGATCTCACGATTGATATCCGGTTGCTGGCTTCTAAAGGGCATGTTGCATAGACAATCGAAAAAGATAATAAGAAAAGAGAAACAACCCTGTTATGTACAGATCAATCAGGAGAGGCTTAATTATATACGATATATTAAGGATGACAACATGAGTGCAATACCGAGGATCGTTTCCCGTTGCTAATTCCGCTATTTGCGGGGTTTAACTGCGGGGAAATGGAATAATATGGGGTATCAACTTGAAAAGTAATGTTGAAGAATCTACTGACTAACTAGGTAAGAAACACCAAGATCTAGCTTCGAATCCTTACATCTTGATTAATGAATAGACCACTTCAGAATGTACAAATGATAATAAAAATTAGAGAGAAGAGATATATATACCCATCTCTCTCTCTTGACATAGAGATCTAGTATAATAGTTGTCGCAATATATGATGGTATCACAAACAGTGTGGGCACAGCGGGATTGGTATTGAGATGATTGATCGAGAAAAGTTGCAGGATCTACTCTGCAGAGATATCTATCTAGGTGCAGTGTTATATGCAGCTCCTATTTAGGAATACATGGGTTTGAATGTGAGTCCTTCTCACATTCAGGCATCCCTACGGTCGGCTATTGCCCTTATATCTTGACAATAGTAACCATTGAATATAAATATAAATTGAGCTATATTTGCTCAATCTAACTATTTACTTTTTAGTACCCTGGCTACTTGTAGGAAAGCTCTATACTATCACAGCGGAGAGATAGATTGGCAAGTAGATAAGAAAATTGAGAATACAAAAACATGATAGAAAAATCACTACCTAGCTTACTCTCTACACAGTAAATAGAGAGAGAACTGGGCTTCTTACTGCTAAGGCTGCAATATCAGGTTGGCAGGAGCAATGACATTTTATGTTTTAAGAAGCTATTGGATGAGGTCAATAGTCTAGATACAGTCACTCGGCAAAAGTTTGAATCATTAAAATCAGAGGCGAAAATGAAGTCTTGTTCTATATTGGTAATAAATTAACAACACTGTTTTGAGAATTATTTATATTCTATAAATAGTACAAGAAGACTTCTAGAATTATAACAAACTAAGTTTTATTAATATATCTTATTTCAAAAATAACTTATAGAGGATTAACGTGTAGTTATTTTCCCTTAGTTTTTATACATCTATAGACACTACTAAAGGTATAAATCAATTTTAAGCATGCCTAGAAATAGTATATAATAATCTTCTACCTAAAAGGGTTACATTAGGCTCCTTTTCATCAATTTAATGGCTTAGAATATAGAGTAATGATCAAAATAAAACCAGGACTTTTGGTGGTTTTCGGCAAATTGATTCAAACTTTTGCAGCACCACTGTATGTTGTTTATAGATCACTGGAGACTGCCTTAAGTTACCAACAGGATTTGAAGCTTTGTGAGGCTGGGACGTTCGCGTACGTGGATGATTGCAGGGGCCACAGGAAATCCCTTATTTCCGGATTATTTACACAGTAGCATTGAGGAGAATGGAAGGATTGTAAAACAAGGCCCGTCTGTCGGTGAGTTGGATAAGATTGAAGAAGCCTTCGGGATGGAAGCAGAGTATTTGAAACTTGAATCTGGAGGATAGATCTTGAGTGGCTGTAGAGCTTGGAAATTGTTGGAACCCGCGAGGTTGATCGGCTTATGGCATTATATGTGGGTTTTACTAATTATTCCGAGGACGGTGTGGCAGTTTGCGAGTGCTGCTTGAGATGATGCTTGTTATAACTTATACAATTGATTTTCCCAAACCTGTAAAACCAACCCAACACAGTCAAGGACACCACCGGCATGTTGTAAGAACAAGTCAAGAGCTAGAGCTAACAGCACTACAACATCTTTTACTGTCTAATTAAATGAACTCAATAATCCAAGTAGTTAAACTGGATCTAAGTAGTTGAAATAATATCTAGTGGTTAACTCAAAAGTGCTTTTACTAAATAGAGATAATCCAAGTGTTTGGGATTAGATTTGTATAGACGAATGTCCTCCGCAGGGATATTTTAGCCTCAAAAACTGCGAAGTAGAGATTATATGAGACTGTACTTTGTTTGTTTGTTTCGTCTTGATATTGCCAAAGCATTGTCAATTGTTGAAAAACAAAACATTCTGTATTATGTGTACTATCGCTAAGAAAGGAGGAAATGATTCTGAGCAGAGCCTAGAGCAACACTAATATATAGAAAGGCTTGAAAGGATCGCAAGTTTTATAGAAAAAAAAACAGCAAAGAAAGCTAAAGCTAGTTACAGGTCTGAAACAAAGCTGCAAAAAGATGCAAGCATGCAGTGTTCTGTGACAATTACAACCCATTACCCTAGATACTAGTGTTTGACTTGATATCTAGGATTCGTGCATAGTCTTTCGCCATATATGTAGAAAAACGCTGGAATCGGAACCATACCCAACGCAATAAAAGCGAGTAAGCTGTTGCCCCAACCGCAGTTCAAAGTGTCGTACATGTGCAAGGCAAAAAGGGGAAATTTTGCGGCAAAGATGGAACGCAAGACGGTGATTGCAGCCATGGCGGAAGCGGCGTGAATAGTGAACGCGTCTATCATGTAGTTGGCGATGGACGCCAGAATAATCGTGAGTCCGAAGCCTATTAAGAGAGTGCCTAGTAGAGGCACTGCCCATTGAATTTCGTATTGAGCTGTCCAGCGATAGATAAAGAGTCCAACAGGAATAAATGGAGCTGCGAAAAGGGTGGTTGGAAGACGATATTCCGGTTCTGGGCGGTCGTCGCCATTCATTTTGGCAAGGTACTTTATGATCCGGTCTGAAATCACTCCGTAAGAAAACATACCCCCAACCATACCGATACCAATTCCGATGTAAGTAAGTCCAACAGTGCCTTGATTAAAATTATAGTTATTCTCGAAGACGAAGGTGAAGGTGGTGAAGAAAATGTATATAATGGCGTTATATAAGCAAGATAAGCCGCAGATAGGGGAGAGGAACAAGAGCTTGGCTGGACGCACACTGGCCCAGATAAAGAGATCCTTTGGAGTGAGTCCTAAGTCAAGCTTGGAGCGTAGATTCATGTTACCGGTTTCCTTCTGCAACCGCCTCGTCTTTCTCTTCGGGAGTACTGATGGGTTGGTCTCACGCAGGAAGATAACGCCCACGATGGATACAACGCCTGATGCAATGACAACAAGCCAATGAGCATATTGAAATTAGTCGAGACGGCACAAGCAACGTTGAAAATGATGAATCCAAGGTTTCCCGCGTGGTATATGGTGACTCTCCTGTACATGTCTGCAAGTGGTACTAGCACAAGGAGGCCGCTGTGGTTTGGAGAAAGTTGATAAGTATAAAGTAATATTCAAGTGTATAATAGTAGATCGACCTACGTTACATAGCCAAGGAGGAAAACAGACACAACAAATGTTGCCAGCGTTTGGTCATGAGTGTGGAATTCGTCTTGGACTTGCGGTACTCCGGGAGCAAATATCGTAGAAGACAATGGACTCATGATAGTGATTGCGGCTAGGACACGCACATTCGTCCATTTCTTCAATGGAGTCCTATTTAAATTGCGTTTAGCCTCTTCTCATTCTCATGGCAGTCATTTTCTTGACCTACCAGTTCTTAGGATTGGCTGGATCATCAGGACCGTCCCAATCGACAACATCTGGGTCTGATCCTTCTGTCTCCTGTTGAGCCATTTCCAAGTCTTTTGACTCTTGCTCGGCCTTTGTCTTGTGTCCGTTTAGACCTTGCTCGACATCGTGCTCGTGTTTATCGATGAACGACTCGCCGCCATCAGCACTAGTAATCGAGGTCATGCTGCTATGAGAAATGCTGTGTCAAGACTGTGTGATTTTGCAATGAGATTCTGATGTCTTTCAGAGGAGACGTATCTGAAGACGCGCGAAAGCAGGAATCTCAAATCAGAGCTGTAGCGAGACTTTACAGTCATTGTGAAAGACTCTATATTTTTTTGTAGAAAGCATTTGCAATTCGACCGCCGCAACTCCGTCTCAATAAATCGTATGTCAACAGACGTTCCTCAAATCGTGCATATTCATCCGCCGTGTTCACGTGCTTACGGTTGAACAGCGACCTTCCTCCCTCGTGTTCGCGTGTTTGCGGTTGAACTCAGACCTTTCTCCGCCTGCCTCTCCCATTCCAATATTTATCACCCTGCGAAGATAATTCAACGGCCTTCTTTTCAGCCAAGCTTCTTGGGGAATCATGGGATGATATGTGCTGTGCTTAAATAAGATTGGTAACTAACATATCGGTGGTCATAAATTTGAAAGCGAAGGCTAAATTCAGTGTCGTTTATAGTCCTTTTGGGAAAGTTTGAATTATCTAAAACAGAGGTGAAAATAAAGTCTTATTTTATATTGGTAATACATTTACAACGCCATTAAGAATTATTTATGTTCTATAGATAGTATAAGAAGACTTCTAAAAATTATAAATACACCAATTCTTATCAACCTATCTTAGTTTCAAAGTAATTAATAGAGGATTAAAGTGTAATAGTTTTTCCCTTGGTCTTTATATATCTATAAATACTACCAGAGGTATAAATAAGTCTCAAACGTGCGTAGAAATAGTGTTTATAATAATCTTCTTCCTAAACAGATTACATGGAGCTCTTTCTTATCAATTCGATAGCCTAGAATCCAGGGTAATGATCAAAATAAAATTATAGCCTTTGGTGGTTTTGGGCAAATTGATTCAAACTTCCGCATCACCACTGTATCTGTCACCATTCCTATATGTAAAGGAAAGAAAGTCACAGCCGCGTAATCGACTTGACTGTAAGATACCGGCAATTTACTTGCGCAATCGAAGTCATTATCACGGACGCTGGAATCGCTGACCTTAGTACTGGTATCAATCTGCGTCGAGCAGGACACAAAGACAGTTCGTTCTTTTTCTCCTATTTCTCTCGATACTTTAATTGGATGGGATTCCAACAAGAAAACTGATAGTACATTTTTTAACACCCCATTTTTCCTTCGATAATTAAACTATGTACAACGACCAATCTGATTTATTACAACACAGCTGCACCACTATTCAACTGTCTTGGCTCACTAGCAGCCTCGAAAGTGCCATTGGGGAAACGTCTGAGTCCTTGAGCGGTAGTCGATCCTGGAGCAACAAAGGTAATGTTGACGCCCTTACTAGCCAAGAACGCCGTTGTTTCATTGCTGTAACCCTGGATCTGGTCGTTTCCATATTCAAAACTACAGTAGTTTGGTGACAGTTGATCGTGAAGGCGTGGGGATGCAAGAGCTTCAGCAGATGTCATGTTCTGGTCGAGTACGTGCCAGAGATGTTGAATGATCTCAGTGATGATACGAGATCCACCAGCACTGGCGTGTGAGATGTATACGGATCCATCTGGGTATTCGACAATGCTTGGGGAGATGGATGAGAGAGGGCGCTTGCCAGGTTTGATGTAGTTGGCGGAAGATGCAACATAACCAAAGGCGTTGGTGCTACCTGGAATGCTGAAGTCGTTCATTTCGTTGTTCATGATAACACCAGTTTCAGGGATCATCACTTGAGAGCCGAAGTAGGTGTTGATAGTAGATGTGATAGCAATCGTCAAGCCAGAAGAGTCAGCACTGACAGCCGCCGAAGTGCCGCTATCAGACAGGATGGCCAAATTGGATGGATCGTAAGAAGAAGAGTTGAGCGTGTGATCTGGGTTGATCTTGCTTCTGATATCTTCAGCGTTGGCTTCACTCAGCATCTCTTTTTGATATTCGGTCATGTTGGGCAGGAAGCTAGCATCTCCGAGCAATGTACGCTGGCCATAGGCGAATCGCATGGCTTCGTTGAGGTAGAAGGTGGACTCATTGAGAACACTTGGAGTTGACATATCGTATCCTTCAATAGTTTTGAGTGTCGAGAGGACTACAGCTCCACTGGAAGGTGAGGATCCACTTCTGATCTTGAAACCACGGTACTCAATGTAAGAGGGTTCACGAGTAACAATCGAGTAGTTGGCCAAGTCCTCGAGAGTCATGATTCCCCCGTCGGCCTGGAGTGCAGTGATGGTAGCATTAGCCAAGGCACCCTGATAGAAGACATCCACACCATATTCGGCGATCGATTCAAGGGTGTTGGCGTATCGCTTTCGTGTCATGGTATCGCCAAGTCCAAGGAGTGTACCGTTTGGAGCAAAATCAATTGCCCAAGTCTCTTCTCCGACCAAGAAGTCGGCGCTCGAAGCCATATATCTGACAGTATCGGCAGTGACATTGAAACCGTATCGAGCAACATTGACTGCGGGCGTTACAAGTGTCTTCCATGGCAATGAACCGTAGTTCTTGTGTAAATGTTCGAGTCCTCGTAGCTCTCCTGGCACACCACTCGCAAGTCCTCCGTAAAGACTGAGATCGGTGTCGTTGTTATACATCGTCTCGGAGGCTGCCCCCGGAGCGGTCTCGCGGAAATCAATAAACTCATATGAGCCATTGCCACTACGAACCAACATGAAGCCGCCACCTCCGATACTATTTCAATGTCAACCGTTGTTTGTTTGAACGCCTTTTGTCCGAAAAGCTTACCCTGAGTGGTACATTCCAATTACGCCCACACATAGTTGAGTAGCCACCAACTGTACGGCATTAATATTTTGTAGAGGTTTCCAAGTAGATAGAACTCACGGCGTCTGCTGCATTACCACCTTCTTCGAGAATGTCGATACCAATCGATGTACAGACTTCACTCTCGCAAGCTACAGCTCCATGCTTGTTGGCTCCGATAGTAGTCCCATTCTTTGCAATTGGCGAAGCAAAAACAGTAGAGGAGCTAAGGATGCTGAGCCCAGCGGCGACCTTGAGGAGACTTCCCAACATATCGAAATTATGTCTGTAGAACGGCTTGAACGGGGATGCAGTGACCGGATTGAAAGAGACCCAACGCGTATTTATGAAGAATCAGAGTATTCGAGCAGCCCAGGGGCTCAATTGCTCTCCATTCTACCTTTTTGCTGTTATCATATTTGATCGGTGCCGGTTACCTAACCCCATGTACAAAATGTCTATCATCTTGAGTGGGAGTGGCCGACGACGAAGCTACAAGGGAGATAGGAGACATTTGCTTATCGCCTTCCGCGTCCGCGTCCGCGACTATGGTCATCATAAGATAGCGGTTAAGTTCGTCCGAAGTTGCATGGGGCACGAAGCCCAATATCGACGGATGCGCGCGATATCAACAACGGCTTGGAATGGGATGTATGTTCAGAGGCTTCATCCAACTCGACCGTTGGCGACGGGCAGCCTTTTATTCGGATTCTGTAGGTCAATGCTGTACATCAACCTTCAATCACATCATCCAAGCTAATTGCACCTCTTTTGCCTGTTTACAGCTTCATTCCGCCATGCGATAATTGGAGAATGGGATTGTCCTTTGGCCGTGGCGCAACGGTGCTTCGGCTGTACCTTACAGGTTGGGATTTGGGACGTGGGATTTCCCCACATATTCCATATTCCCATGTCCGCCGGCGAGGGAGTCCTCCTCCGAGAGGAGAGATACGAGATGCGGCGGATCGGGTGATTATGAACAGCATTTACGCCGTATCAATCATTCAATATGCATCCCGAAGATAGTATGCGAGATTCCACTAGTGATGCGAGGTTGGTTGAGATTGTTTGCAGTTGATATTTGCTTCAATTTATGTGAAGATGGCAATGAGTGGGTTCTCTTGCATTTCTGCTTATCGCAAAGCAACTCCGGAGTCCCTCTCACGACACAATACTCCACAAAGCATACGCTGCAGAGACAGCATGGAAAGCAAAAAATGAAACCCTTTACACTCTTCTACACTAATATCCATCAGCATGAAAAGATCGTCCGAAATCAAAAACGTAATAGAAACCATCTCTCTCTCTCGCCTGTTGAGTATTATCACAAATCGATGTCTTTCCTCTCATTCATCGTATTCAGCGAACTTCCGCTTCCAAAGAGCAGAAGGCATTGATATGTCTCAGTGTGGTGGAAAAGGTAAGGTATGCTCAATAGCATTCCAGAGAGAAAGTCTGAATGTTTGAATGTATAGTCTCTTATTTCTCTCTCAACAAGTCGACTAAATAGCATGCGCTGATAAAAAGATGTAAGTAGCACGACCATCAGACCTGTGATCCAATGTCTTGGTTTGAATCCAATCGGAGCGTCAACTGATCAAAGATCCAAGCTCGAACAACTCAAGTGATAACATCCTGCCTCGAAGTACGAATTATCCGAATGGCTGCCGTCTTCAACCTTACGGAAACACAAGATTTTCGAAGCTTGCGTTGTTCTGTGATATTTCAAGTCCTGTATTTGTGTCAAAATCATACCTAAGCAGTGGAAAATTTATTAATTGTTTGGTATTGGCTATGATATTTACACCACGTTTTCAATGAGCCAAATCTCAGGTATCTGATCAGGTTTCTTAACTTGTATGGTGAATTCTTTCATTCAGGAAGGATCCAAATTGTCAGCTGCTATTTCCAATTCACTGTCCTATCTCTGACCATAATCTAGATCCATAACTGCGCCTTCTCAACTCGTCGTCCAGTCTCATCAGACCAAATCTTCTTTCCGGAGCTCAAGCTCTCTTGCAATGCACAACCAATCTTGGCCGCTTGCACGGCTCCCGTCAGCTTCAAAGGGAGCTTCGTATTATCCAAGCAAGCCGCCGTAAACTTGTTATCCTCGATGAAAAAAGCTTTCTTCAAACGTCCATAATAATGCGGAGGAATCTCACGCATGAAGCCAGTTGGATCATAGCTAGTGACCAGGTTGCTTATGAGCTGCGCATTTACCTGTAGCTTGCCTTCAGTTTCAATGATCTCAGTAGAGTCGTCCTAACCGGCGGGTATCACTTGACTGGCATACAGGTAAGCAGTCTTGCCACCATATAACTCCACAATGCCTACAGCACTATCACGGTCGTTGTGCTTACCACCGATTTTACCATCGAGTCTTGGCCAAAGAACACAATGCAAGATCGATGTCATGGATCGAACAGTCAACGAAAATTTCGCCGGAGAACTCCCTATATACTACGAAGGATCCTGATGGGTCGGGCTTGTCATACATCTGCAAGCGGAAGATAAATTGCCTTCCGATATTACCTTCCGATATTCGGCTGTATGCGTTACAGTAACTGTCGTCAAAACGGCGTGCGAAGCCACACATAACCTTGAGATGAGGCTCCTTCTTTGCAGCATCCACGACGGTTGGGGACTAAGAGAAGAGTCAGGAATGAATACCATGCTTCAAGATGAAAGTACACCTACAACTTCAACGTTGATGCTAAGTGGTTCCTCCCATAATACATGCTTTTCAATAGCAATGGCCTTGGTGCTTGCTCTGCATGTACTGTTGTCACGCTGGCTATTACAAGAGGTCGAAGAACCTCGTACTTCAACATCCTATCATAATCGATATAAATGGCGACACCTTAAGGCTCAAGATTTACTCTGGCCCAAGCTATTTCGGATTGATCTGGCGTGCTGACAGCTACAACCTCAGCTTTTGGGGCTTGATTGAAGAAACGAAGAACATAACATTGTTCCATCCGTACGACTGCATTCTGACTTGAGAACAACTACCTTGTACTCTCGGTATTGTAAGTTGTAATCAAAGCTTCTGCACCTACTTATGTTCACAAAGTCATTTTGGCATACGAGCTGCCCCAAAGTAACTATTGATGTCGATATTCATAGAGTGAATGGGGTAAAGGCTTTTCTAATTTTGAGGAAGTTTATAGGGCTAGCGGTGGCAGTTGTGGAGTAATATGGCATAGCATCTGAAGATTTCTTATGTAGACACCCAAAAATGTTAGACTCTACTTCAAGTGTAGGAGCCGAAATGAAAACGCATGGGAAGAAGATTTTTCTTGACCTTTTGAAATCAAAACCTGATAAAAAAAAACCCTATTTATTATAACATGGATTGTACGCAGACATCTTTGGTTAATGGCGCTATCTAAGGTTCTTACATTTTCCCTCAAAGATTATCAATTCTGGAAGTCCTTATACGTTATTTCAAGCACCTATAGCACTAATGTTAGCGGTGTTCGAAGTTTCCATGTCTTTGTTATTTTTCAATCTTAAATCATAAGAGCAGTTAAATCTACTACCCAAGTGCATTCTCTAGGTATCTATACATCTCTTTTAGAATAGATATTATAGAGCTAATCCCAATAGCAAACATTTTATCTATATATTAACCTACCTCTATTATATTGATTGATATACCTTTTTTGAACAAGTCACTATTATATCAGTTCTCTGAAGTTATATATATCTATCCTGGCCTATCCGCAGAGACTAGCAAAGATATAAAGCTAAGTAAACAGTGCAGACTTGTGCAATACAAGAGAAAAGAATAAATATTTGCAGCTATTTTATTAGGCCTAACCAAAACAACTATAGATGTAATTGTTCTTCTCCTCTAAGACGTATAACAAGTTAGTTTATATGTTATATGCTCTATGATCAAAACACAAGTTTTGATTCTTATTGAAGTATTTTTTCTATATTTTCCCTAAGTAGTTAAAAGGTCGAAAAGCGCTTAGAGTCTTTAAAAAGGGAGTTGTAGCAATAGTAACTCGCTAGATCTTGGGTATTTCAAGAACCGCTTATATCTCAAGACCTATAGGTTCGATGCAGAAACTTGAAAACTGGATAGCAAGCTATAGCCAATAGTAAAACCCAAGGAATAATTTATCCAAGGCTATTTGAGTACATTAGTATACCTTTGCAAGCATAATAAGGCTAGAAATTGTATAGTATTCTAGAGAGGTCTAGCTTTCTTATAGCTCTCTTAGTGATATTCAAGGTACAAACCTAAGCTTTAGATACTTGTAAGTTATAATAGGCTATATATTCTAAATCCTACAAGGATAGTTACAAAGAGGTAGCTATTGCTATACTTTTAAAGGTGCACTTGTTTCTTTATATAGTGAATGCTTGGTATAGCCACTAAGACAAATAGGGGGTGGGTCTAAGTATAACTTTATTTTGTAGGTACCTTGTTGGATTTCCCGTTCTAATGGTTTGATTTCACATTCAAAAGGGCTTTGGATGATGGGGTGTGTTGCTTTCAAGATATCTAGGTGATCTACAGTGTTCATGAAAGCTAGAGTCACACTGCTAATATCCATCTGGTAAATCCCGAACCTCAGATCCGAGATTCGGGATGTTTTCTTCCGTAGGGTTAATTCTCACTTTGATTCCAATTACTTGCTTGCGTAGGTAGGGGCTTCACAAAAAGAGTGAGACGGTGTACTCTTGACAGAAAAGGGGAATGCATCGTGAATTGCACTCTTGAGACTATCATCCATCCCTAACCCTTCTACCCATCAAGAAAATCAAAAGCTCACTCACGATATCCATCCCCCAAAATCGAAAAACAGGTGAGGGTATCATCCCAAACGCCACGCTCAAATGCCCAGAACCCAACCATTCACACACCCAACCCAGTCAAAAAAAAAAAATCAGTAGTCCATCCACCCACCCGCTGAACCGCACGAAACGAGAACTAACTAAGGAGAATCCAAGAGAAAAAGAAGAAAGACTGAGATTTTCATAGTCCACCATACCCATCAACGCGACCCCAAAAGTCCCCCAACATCATACAACGTCGTAGCGCCGGGCCTTCTCGTAGGCGGCGAGCGCACAGGCTGCGAGCTGGAGCGAAGGAGGAGCGGAGGCGACGAGAGCGGCGGAGTCAGGATGGCAGCGAGATCGCGCAGGAGCACGGCACTGCCACGGTGCTCGCGGACGTCAGGGGCGGCGAAGTCGAGGGCGGCAGTGCCGGTGGCGGTGCCGGAGGCACTGGCGTGCGAGGTGAGGGTGTTAAGGCTGTGAGAGCGGGGGTCGGAATCGGAGTCGTTGAGGAGGCCGCCAACGTCGAAAAAGGAGACTGTGTGGGGGGGGACGAGCGTTACGTCGCCGGGGGAGTGGGATGCCTCCGGGACTTTCACGAGGTCGGGGTCGGGGTCCGAGTCGTCGCTGTCGGCATTGCCTGTTGGTGTTGGGAACTGCCAGTTGCGGTTCAGAGCCGTGGGGGATACTGGGGCGTTGCCTGCCACGGCCATGGGCGCGGGCCGTGGGAGGTTGGGGTGGTTTCCACCGCGAAACTCTGGGTCGACTGGGATGCCCATGTCGCGGACGAGGTCCTCGTCGCTGCCCCAGTGCTGGATGACTGTTCCTCGTCGTGAGGCCTCGCGCTCGATGCTGTCTGCTTGGGAACCGTACCTCCAACGGACTTTCTTCACGCCACGGTCACGGATGAAGGAGCCGAGTGTGAGTGCATTGGCCACAGCTGTGGCGAACAGGATCTCGACGGATGCCCAGAGACTTCGTCGCTGTTGAAGGCCTTGATGTGTGATGATCTGGGGAATTTGATAGAGCATTACTGCAATGGGTGCCGCGGACGTTGAGAAGAGAAAAACGAGCTGGAACTTGCGTTTGATTGGCATTCTGCTGCTCAAAATGATGGGGATAGGGAAGAGGATGAGCAAGAGGTCAGTGATCACGTTCGAGGCGCCCATGGTAAGAAGCCATGCATAGCCCTGTCGACATTGAGGTCCCGGATCAGGTCGAACTCGCCAGTAGTGTTGCGTTGGGGTGCACTCTGCAAGATCCGCGATGATGACGGCGACAAAAGTGATGAGTAGAAACCAGCGAATACATTGAAGGGTGAGCTCATAAGAACGCCTCCAAATCTGCAGGATCAGACGCTTGAAGAATTCCGTCATGGTGTACTTGAGAGCCCAGAGACTACGAACTAATCAGTTTCCTTAGACAATATAGGAATCCCCAATCCCTCAAACATTGGATTTTACTCACGTCGCAGGATAGAATATCCTTGTCAGCAAGACAAGTCTACTGCCAATCTCTCTCCTCCAGATATCACGATCCGACAAGCCTTCCAGCTCAGCATTGTTCGTGCCCCAGAGCAGAACGACATGCAGACAGGCCATGCGTGCAAACAGCGGTATCAAGCAAGCAAGAGCGAGTTTGTCCTCTTTGAATAATTTCTCGGTGCGAATCATGCGTCCGCAGACGCGAAAGAGGATGATGACAGCGGCGAAGATGGTGCACCACCACGAAACCAACAACGTGGGTTTATCACGATAGAATTCCCTCGCTGGCGGAGGAGAGGAATAGATCCCCATGATCAGATCGAACCAAGCTCGTCCCGAAGGACGAGCGAGGAGAATCTAGAGACTTCTTCCAGAAGTTATGAACAGGTGATTGGGAGTCAAGATGACGATAATGAAGACAATTGAGAGGCCCTATCCGGACTTTTGATGTTGTGTCGAAGATATTGAGTATTCAGTGTCATATCCGATGTTTGTTGAGTTTGCGACGTCGATGTTTGGTCGTGCAAAGCGACCTGGTTGGCGATAATAATTACAAAATCCCTTGTTGCTGGTTATGACGTTGGGATGCGACTGGTGGAAGCGGGTCAACGAGTGAATTTGGTTGTTGTTGATTAATTCTTCAATAGATGGGGCATCTGGTGATGAAATTCTTCTTGAATTATTTTGAAAAGGGTCGTCGATAAGGTCTTGGAGGATTATTTATGTAAACTCCAATCCTGCATACGTGATGTGATGATGGTTGATTGATGTTGCTGTGTATAGAAGATGATGAGGGAGAGAGAGAGGGAGAGGTAGAGAGAGATAGAGATCGAGAGAGAGAAGTGGGCGTTGTAATGAAAAGGAAGGTAATATAAGCGATTGAAGAGATAAGTAAGTGGTGGTGTATCGTCTGATGGTCAAGTAGAGTAGGTAGATTCGAGTAACTAGGTAGATTTAAGTAGGTTGTTGTTGATATGTTGGAGGTATATCCATCGATGGATGGATTAGGATATTGATACTCTGTGTTGAATTGTACGTAGTAGATGTATGTAGTTGTAGTTGTAGATATAGATACACCAAGACTTGGTAAAGATAACAAGTAATGGACGGCTAGATTCTCATGAAGGAAGAAGAAAACAGATGAGGGTAATGATGACAATGACAATGACAGGCAAGACTAGAAGATGAGTAGTAAAGGCAGGGGACTCTTGAATAAGATCGACCAAATCGATCAGTGGGGAGAATGTGTATGTATATGGATGTAAATGGATAAGTGTATGTGCGTATATATATATGGATATATGTATTGTAAATGTATTGTATATGTACGAGTACCCACTCAAGGCATAGATCTGTCGATAATGGACAGATATAGCATCAAGTGCATACAAGTATGTACAAGTACTTGAACTTGAACTTGAACTCAATACTTAATTAATAGGTACATAAATACTTACCAAGAAGCACAAGGCGTCGACGACATGGGTGAGGAAGTTCGGGTTGATGTCTTGAATCCCATGTGGATCCGATGCTCTCCTCTCCCAACTCTGGAGTGCGTGCGTACGTGCGATGCTTGTGCTTGTGGATATTTGTATGTACCTGAGCGATTACCAACTTATTGTCCGTGAGAGTTGTGAGAGTTCAGCCCGTGTTGAAGGAAGTGGAGTTGGATTGTATCAACTTGATCTTGGTGTTGCTTGTTGAGGGTGAGGGAGATGAGAAGGAGAGGAGTATATATTGGACCCCTCTGTCTTTTGTTTTTTGTTATTATTTTACTCCTTTATCACTTAATTATCTTTATTTTTCATCTGCGTAGTAATTGGGTAGTTATTTATATTCGATACTCTACTCTACTCTACCTGACGTGTATGTACAGCTCTACCAAGTAATAAAGTATACATATGTACTGTACATTCATCATAGATCACAGCTTTTAACTCTTCAACCAAGTATACCTCGGCAGACATTCAAGCAATCCATATATACCTTGTCTTCATATAATACCTATCATTCTCCCATCACAGCCTCTTTTTATCTTTGACTCACCCACCTAGTAGCACAAGACAACTACAAAGGTCGAATTGTACAAGGCGTCTGTATTCACAGTACAAATACAGAGTAAGCCGTACGTAGTAAGTCCTGCGTATTACTCTATATTCTACTCTATACTCTACCTACATAATACCATCAGACATCAGCTCACCCCAACATCCGCGCCGCGATCAGCCCCGCGCATCTTCCTCCCAATCGACAGTAATTCGCATTCGTTAATATCATTCGTGCGATAACGAATAAGCAGAGCAGTCGAGTCGAGGTTGTCCATCGAGGGGCAGCCGAGCAAGCAGAGCGAAGCCATCCCCGTCCACAAAACCCAAAGGAGATCTCCATGCGTCATGTTGCACACGATATGTATCCCACAAGCACCCGAGTTCCAATCCAAGGGGGGTATTCTGCGGCGCAGTCTGACGCCGCCATGGATGTCTGCCATACACACATACACAGGTCACAGTACCGCAGCCAGAGCTGAGGGCGAGTCCTACAACTACTTGTACTTACAGCGTGCGCGAAATAGCCATAGTGGTTCCATGAGATTGACTGAATTGATGAGATGCACCTGCACCTGCACAGCAATGCCACGTCGACGCTGTAGCTGTGCTGCGAGCACATTCGGGGAGTTCCCTCGGCCGCTATATTAGTGCGTATGTATGACAGAAGACGGTCCGAGGGGAGATGAGTTCATCTGATGGCTTCAACGGATATAGTTTCAATGGAGATGACCCCGTTGGGTATCATCTTAGACTTGATTTCTCTTTTTTTTTTTCCCTTTCTTCTTTCCCAAGAGGGAGACAACGGCGTCGGCTCGCTTTGCTTTGATCCTTGGTCCGCGGGAGATGTGCATGTTAATGGTCAACGCAAGCATACAAGTCCAGTAGTGGACGTTATGGTGGAGGCGACGAGGTACTGGTACTGTTACTGACACTAATGGGGCGAGCTTTGTTTGGTATCGTGCTCCGTAAGGCGAGGGCTAATGATCTCCACTTGTAATATCTTGGGATTCGATTGAGATGAAACTGTTGGAATTGAAGCTTTATAACAAACGTTTCTTCATGAGGGATTTCGCATGAAGAGAATGTGGATTTGGATGATAAGGGTCGGTGAAGTTGGTACTGTAGACTCGAGAAATGAGTGGAAATGATGTTTTGTTATCAATCGCTTCATCTTAGTCTGTCAGTTGGCTGTTGGCTGTTGGCTACATCTTCATGTTTGTGTACGAATATAGACATATCTATATTCAGATTAATATATGCAAGACACAAGGTAAAGAATAGAGAGTAAGAACAGGTATTCTTACATGAATACAAAATGTTTGATATTTCTCGTTCCCTCAACTCACCACAGTTGATTCATTGACCTCCCATCCCACCGGGCATCTACAAATGCAGCCGGGATAATGATTGGGGTTCTCAACATGCTTGCCAAGTACAGTCAAGTCCCCATCGAGATATGGGGAGTGTCGGTGATTTTGCGATGACCTCGTACACAGTGATGAGCTATGACTATCACCATGAGACTGTATTTCATAGACGTGTACAGAGTTCAATAGATATCTTCTGATCATGCACAGTAAGCTGCATTGGAATTGCAGCTTTGACGAATAATAAGCAAATAGGAAAGAAAATGTCTGGTTGATTCAGCCAATGTCGGTTGCTGTGTGAGATGCATCCTCACTGCACATCTTCCAGCTCGTCAGATCTCTCCAACTCTTGAAATTATGAATAGCGTAAGTAGTACTCTCGAGCTTCCATCTCTGAGGATCTGATCTGCTCTGATCTGCTCTGCTCTGCTCTGTTCTGCTCTGCTCTGCTCTCCCTTGTATGATGTATTCGTGCGTGCGTGCATGGATGTGGTCTGAGTATCTCCCAGGAATGAAATTAGCAGTCATCCGCCATGGGATAACGGCGTGTCCATTCCACAGGCCCGGTATCAGTAGTGTGTTCCGCGCAGTCATTGGCACGCATATCTGCATATGGACATTTCCCGAATAGCGTCAATCAGTCGAGTCGCGTCTTTGATGCTGTGTCTGACTGGTATCCGGTAATCGCGCTGGACGAATAGATGAGGGTTCCGTGCGATGAAAGCCAAGCTGTGTATACTATGTAAGTATAAGTAAGTAGCTTTCAGCAGTTCTCAGGTGTCAAGGCTAATAGTATGGATGTGATGAATTACCTTCGGGTCATCAAAGGTTGCTCGATTAAGGACGATGATCTCGGCGTCTGAAAAAGAATGTGCCGTTGCCAATACCCACTACGACTGCAATGCTTGCCTATCACGACGCCACCATTTGAATCATCGCCGTTGCACAACGGCCAACGATGATTGCCAAGGAGAAGTCATCTCGACTTGGCTGATTGAGCATCAAGGCACAAGTCACAAGTCACAAATCCGCCCGTTATATCCATCGACAGATACAATCAATCGGAGAGGTAGATGTCTCTCTATCTCTCATAGCTGGGCTATTCTAATTAGAATGCCTTACCATTGATGGACATCCATCTTACCATCCAACACCAACGGTGATTCCAACACGCTCGTATCCATGAATCAACAAGCATCATCATCATCATCATCATCATTATCATCATAGCAATTCCTACCCCTATCCAAAATCCTCATTTCGTCTTATTACTCCTCTAATCACTCCTCTCATCACTCCCCATCTTATCCTCCATCCTCCACCTCCCATTCCATCAAAGCTACAAATCCTCATTCTATCTCATCTCAACTCTTCTCATCTCACCCATAACCTCGCTTCTCCTCTCTGTGCACGCCCATCAGAGCTTAATGATCCCACGAGCGTCATAAACCCACTCCACTCCACTTCCCTCCACTCATTCCACTCACTCCACTCGATATCTACATACTCTACAGCCCCCTACACTGCTCTGGTGCTCCATACCCTAATATCTACAGGTATAACCAAAGCGAAAGCGAGAACCACAATGACATCAACCAGTCCCCTGGGACGGCCCAGCTGCCACGAGGCACAGGCATGGCTATCGGCACAGACACGGACACGGACACGGACACGGACACAGACATAAGCGAGTGGATGTTCCGCGAGGGAGACAAATGCTTTTTCGTTTCAATGGAGTGGGGACGGGGCTTGGATGTCAAACGTGATCGGCGGGATGGGCTTGGGTTTGGGCGAGGAGATGAGGGGCGAGATTTGATGTATGACGTGAGACGCAGAGTGAGATGGTGAGTTAAGTTAAGTTAGTTTGAACATAGGTAGAAAGTAGGTTAGCAGTTGTATTTTTTTCTTTCATGCTCTTTTCATCTACGAACATTTATGGATGATTCAATGTGATAGCTTGTTGTGTCTACATCCAACATGCCATGTTCTCTGTGTCGCTTGATGTCCCCTGAATTCATCAATACGACGAGCCTGATGGCAACGAGAGGGTCAATATCTATAGCTTCTGGGATGTCAACAGTCATTAAAAGTCTTGTGGTTATTGAGACTCATTCGTCCATTATCCATTATCCATTACCCATTCTCCATTGAAGCCGTAAAATTAACTAAGAGCTATTCCATACGTGTATTCCCTATCCCTAAACCCTTTCATATATCGGTATCTTTGCAAAATCCAAATCATTTCGTACGGCGTCATGCACATTAGCCTTCCCATAAACTCTTCCGCCATCACAAATATTGCTTGACTTGTTCTTCAGTCCAGTCCCAAAATGCCTTTGCATTTCCACTGCCGCCCTCCTCCTTGCTCTTGGCAGCTTCCGCCAGGTCCTTACGGATAGGAGCAAAACGTCCCCAAGGAATAACTATCAATCAAGTCAGATGTTGATATACTCAGAATGCCTGAAGAAGAAGACTTACCCCAGTCACCACTCCTCTCCAGTGTCACCTCGGGGGACAGTCCCGCAAACAACTCAGTATAAGCACCTTGGATGGCTTCGTGAAGTGCCAGATCAAGAACGAATTTGGCAATCGGGTTCATATGACGCTGTAGATCCGTCTTGAGATTGCCCGGATTCAAAGCCTTAATCATGAATTAGCTTGTTCGTAGTTATTTACCATCAAGACTCAACTCACCACGCTCACTATGCCATCCTCCTTATGAAGTTTCGCAAATTCAACAGCATAGAGATAGTTCCCAGCTTTGCTGACAGCATACTTCGTCCAGGCAGGTTGATCTCTCTTGTAATCCAAATTACTCATATCAACCCCTCCCTTGGGACTCTGCAGCTCTGCAACGCTGGAGGCAAGCCATACGACCCTGACATCGCCCTTCGCCGCCGCCTTTGCACTATCGATCATCAACGGCGTGAGGAACTTGGTGAAAAGCCATGGCGCAATGCAGTTTGTCCCCAGCTGCAATTCGTAGCCCTGTGCGCTCTTGCTGCCCTGCGGGGGCACCATGACGCCGGCATTGTTCCACAGCACGTCCAACCTCGTCTCCTTGGCCAGGAATGCCTCTGCAGAAGCCTTGATGGTCGTCAGGTCGTTGAGGTCGAGGGACAGGAAGTGCAGGGAGCCAGCGGAGTTTGGGGCAGCGGCTGTGATGGAGGTGATGGTAGCTTGCGCTCTCTCTTCGCTGCGAGCTGCAATGTACACCTTTGCATTGTGTTCGTAGAGGATCTTCGAGAGCGCTGCGCCGACACCTGAAGATCCGCCGCTTACGATGAAGACCTGAGGGGATTCAGCTGGGGACTTTGTTTTCATGTGGAGAGGCTGGATTTTTACCTTTCCAGTCTGGTCTGTGAGTTGCTTCTCGGTGAACTTGGCCTTTGGAGGGAACGCTTGTCCCAGTGCACCTGGAAGCTGTACCATGATGTAGATTTGTACTTGAAGTTTGATCTCTGATAATAGTCTGGTCTGTGAAGTCAAATTGTATGAGAGAAAGAAGATGCCGATACTTGAGGACTCGTTGCTTCAACCTTGACTTGATCCCTGCTTTTGTAAGCTCACAACGAGGGCGGCGCAATCACCGCATGAGCACCGTTCGGTGTGTGAGGATTGTTTCGACGTGTTCCAATGATACATGACTGTTGCAGCTAAATGCATGCGATTGTCAACAGTGGAGGAATGCCTTTCAGCGAACATTGTTGGAATGTCGGACCGGTCAAGAGAAGGCATTTACTACTATTATTTTATTTTATTATATTATATTATATTTTATTTTATTCTAGTGATAATGATCGTCTTACGTAGGCACTCGTGCCCGTATGATAAGTAGTTAGGTAGAAGCCACCAAACGGGTACCTGAAAGCAACGTAGTAAGTCAGCGCCTTATCGGTGTGTCTACAGAGAGCTTTATCTTAGCGTCCATGAATCGTGGAGGAGGAAAGTTGGAGGAGTCGGTGGAGTCGGTGGGGTCTTGCAGCATCTAAGACGAGCATCGACGTCAACAACACCAAGGAAAATATATACCGCTGTCGCTACTGAATCCCCTAGATCCATTGTCAATTGATAACCAGATATGGACGCTGCAATAGATGATCAAGATGTGAAGCTACAACGTGCTTCGGCCGACCTTCTGGCCGACCTCACACAATCCCTCCCTCCATTCTTATGGCGACAATCCACTCATGGCGCCCAGCGCATTCGCAGGAGAGTTCGTGCTCGAGAGACAGATAGACTTGTGGCCCTGGTATATCCTCATCGTTAGAATACATCCGGACCAGCTTGGTTGACTGGTGTATAGCTCGAACCCTTCCAAGAATTACCACAATTGCTCGATCCTCATCTCGAAGTCCTTCTACCGATCCTTGCTGAAGCCCTACTCGAATATCATAGATCGCCTTCAAGGTCAACGAAACTACCTGCCACATCACTGCTCACTCCTTTGTCCACGGCGATATGTCAAATCTTATATACCTTTTGCAAGATCCGAGGAGAGAAAGTCATTGTGCGCTTCCTCAATGCCGAGACAAAGAATTTAGAGCTCCTTTTATCTGCCCTTGAGGCATCAGAAAATATGGGAATGGCCGAGGCAGATACTGGAAGCAACGAAGACCGGCCATGGGTATGGGAAGAACGTTATATTACACTTCTGTGGCTTTCACATCTTCTCCTGGCTCCTTTCGACCTTTCAACGATATCCTCTGTCAGCAGCACCACTCATCTAGCTGTGGACATCCCTGGACTCCAACTTCCTGTGGACAGTCCAGGTGTTACACGTCGGGTCGTTCCTCTGGCAATAAAATACCTTGAGACGGCAGGGAAAGAGAGGGATGCTGCCAAGATTCTGTTGGTGAGAATTGCAATGCGAAGAGATATGCAGTCTATAGGACTCTTGAAGGTACTTGCTCAGTGGGCAATTTCACGCCTTCGAAGTACAAAGGATGTGGAAATTCTTTCCATCTATCACTACATCGGTGTTCTCTCTTTTCTCGGTGGTCTTCTTGTTTCTTCTGCAACCACTACTGATATGGATCCATATCTCCTACCAATCTTCCGTGCAATTCAGCAGATTTTTGATCCGGAAATTGTACAGTATAAGCCTATCCTTTCTTCCGCTCTTGCGAGAAAGATTATGATCAAGTTGTTACGTGCAATTTCCGTTACAGTTTCCCGAGCTGACAGCTCGTCATTACTACATTATGGAGTGGATCCAATAGAGGTCGTGGAGAATACAATTGGTTTGTTGCTAGATTCACTGGCTGACAATGACACTCCTGTTCGATTGTCAGCTAGCAAGGCTCTCAGTGTTATTACCTTGAAACTTCCAGCAATATTGGCAGTAGAGGTAGTTGATGCCATCTTGGAATCTCTCAATCACAATGTCCTCTGGCAGAAAGGCTCTAAAGATGCACCCCCGGCTCGGGATCTCACCTCTGTAAACCCAGCAGAATGGCATGGCCTCATTCTGACACTTTCTCATTTACTATATCGTCGATCACCGCCCGTGAACAGCCTCTCGGATATTCTGCAAGCATTGTTGATAGGTTTGTCTTTTGAGCAACGCTCTTCCACGGGAGCATCTATTGGCACAAATGTGCGGGATGCAGCGTGTTTTGGAATATGGGCACTCGCAAGACGATATACTACGACTGAACTGCAGGGAGTCTCTACCAAATCGATGATCGCAGCTAAAAGACATGATCCCTCTTCTTCAATGCTTCAGATACTTGCAACGGAGCTCGTATCATCGGCGTCTCTCGATCCCGCTGGGAACATCCGACGAGGCTCATCTGCCGCTTTACAGGAGTTGATTGGACGACATCCAAACACGATAGTTGAGGGAATCGCCGTTGTACAGGCTGTGGACTATCACAGCATCGCACTTCGTGTTCGTGCCATACAAGAAGTGGCATTAGAGGCATCAGGACTGTCGGAGATATACTGGAACTCTCTTTTCACTGAGCTCTTGAGCTGGAGAGGTGTAGGTGATCCGGATGCAACATCGAGGAGAAATGCAGCAACTGGCATTGGTGGACTCGCGAAAAAGCTCTCTGGGCCTTCTCGCTGGGAAAGATTGACGTACATGATTGACAGGATCCATGCTCAGCTCCGAAGTCTCAAGATTCGTCAATTGAACGAAAGACATGGGTTGTATTTGGCGCTTGCAGCGGTAATTTCTGCAGCTGCGACGACTGTCTCTGAATCGAAGTCGTTGAGTATGGCAACAACCTTGGCAGAAGCACTTGCGGCCTCCTCTGATTCCGATCCTCTGCTGCCATTTACATCACGCGTTGCCGAAGTTATAGGTCCAATCTTGGAGGATTCCTCAAACACAACTTACAGAAAAGCAGAGTTGATCGCTGAGGGGGTAAGCAGCCTCATTGGTTCTTTCTCAACTGCAGTCAAAGCTTCAATGCCTACCCCTGAGCAGATGGGACACTATCTTTCTCTTCTTCAAAAGGCTCCAGATTTACTGGAGCTCTGGCTTCGTCGCCCAGAAAAAGATGTCATCGCAGCTGCCTCCAGTGCAGCCTACAATTTGATACAAATCCTCCCATACGACACAACCAATACTCTTATAACCAATTGGATTTCGTGCATCACTGAACTTCAAACTGGCAGGACAGGTCAAGGATCGGGCTTTATCTTTGCCCTTTCCACTATGTATCCTTACCTGGATTACCCTCTCCAACAAGAACTATGTGCCACGTTGATAAGCAGATGGGGAAGGAATTCGGATATTGAAAGTAGAGTGGCTATCTTACAGAGTCTGACTGATAGTGAAATACTGGACGGAGAGGCTAGCCGCTTTGTCGAACTGATTGCCGGGGGCCTGGACGATTACACGAATGATACTCGTGGTGATGTAGGGAGCTTGGTCAGAGCTGAGGCTGCGCGAGCCGTGGGTAAGGTCTTTGAAACGATGAGATGGGATCTTGGGGATGGGTGGTATATGGATCTAGGTAAATTCGGAATGCTGTATGGAAAGCTTCTTCGGCTTGCGGCGGAGAAACTGGACAAGGTTCGGTCACAGGCTCAACGGTCTCTCTCTGTCTTGTTCAGATCTCAGAGGTACTTAGTTCATCTTGTTCTGATTTGTACCAAGCTAACTTAATCAGTTCGAACTTTGAGCCCTACCAAGTAATGATTGATCAAGGAACGTGTTCGTCGAAATCTTACTTCCGTTACCTGCTTGACCTACAGGTCCAACCTTGGCTTTGTATTCCTGGCCTCGTGTCCCCAAACATATGGATAACTCAGCTCCTCGAGGGTTATGTTACCTCCGTCGATACAGGATCCGAAGATTTGATCAGAACTTCGAGAGCCGCTCTCTTGGAGTTCTGCGCAGATTTAGAGAAGGCTGAACTGGTAGTTCAGAGCCTGCTGGAAGTCGCCAAGAGAAACGAGAAAGATGACAGAATTCTAGTGCCGGTTCTAGAAACTTTGAGTTTCTTATTCGAGATTGGGGTACTGAGCAGGTGTACAGTAAAGTAAGTTCTTCTCTACTGTCACACTGATGTCCCCGCAGGCTCCTTAGGCTAACAAGTTCAAATAGATGGCGCAATCTCTACATCCTCATCCAGAAGGCCCACTACAAAACAGGCAATATGAGAAAGCTCGAGGTCTCTGTCAAGCTATATGGTGCTCTCGTGGAGGTCTATCCTGATGCCCTGCAGAAGCTGATGAGTATGCTGCTGCACCCGTTTCCGAAGATTCGAAACGAAGTTGCAGATACGCTGTTTGGTATCAGGGGGGTCGGCAAAGGGGTCGATTGGATTAAGGCTGGTAAGGGGGACGTTGAGAAGTTGAGGGGGCAGTTGGTAGAGGTGAGGTGATTCTCGGGTATTGTTTTACAAACAGGAAATGGTTCTGTGATGGTGATGTAACCTGAAGAAGAACATCCTCTCGACGTGAAAGTATTCTGTAGATCTTGGACTTTGTCCATATTGGCTTCAATATTTGGAAAGTCTATGGGAGAGGTTTTGTTGGAGATGATGAAGGTGGTTCTTAAGCTTAGACGGTGAACTACCAAACTGAAAAGATTGTTGTTACTCTGGGTATCAAACAGCACGCTTGTAGAAACAAAATGAAACGTATTACAATTGTGCTCGCTGTAAAGGGAGATATCATTATCGGACTAGGATATGATAAACAACCATACGAAGCTCTTGATACTCCCACGGGTTTTGGCAGCTATAAAAATCTCTTAAAAATTCCTAAAGTACTATATTTAATGGCAGCATAACACCACATGATTTTAGCAATTTTACTGCTCCACTAGGTTCATACCTGTCATATGTCGCCGTTGATTGACATGATTCGAGTCATGAATACAGCTCTCCTTTACTAATACATAATGCGGCCGTCGCTTGTAAAGCCACGGCAACGACAAAGGCCGATACACCGCTCTGCTAAAAACCTGGGATGATTTTCATTCGAGGCTCAGACTCGATGATACTTGCATGGTGCACCAGTGTCACGGACGTATATGCGACGACTGGTGTATTTCCGAAGCGCATTCTGCACGAGTGGGCCATCATGGAGACGATTTGATCTGCAATGTCTACTGTGCTCTTGGAAATATTCGGCTCCTCGATGAGAGCATGTACATAACATTCGTTCGCTTTTTCTTCTAGATAACCAGATATACAAGTTACTCGTGCTTTCGCCTCGTTCCTGTGCCGCGTCTTTGCAGTGCACTGCCGCGCCGCCGCCAAAACTGATACAGACAGACGAGTCGGGGTCGCATGGTGGCAAGAATACATCGACTTCCTCTTGCGTGACGTTTGCGCCAAGATCGATCGAGTCTTGGTATCCTCTCATCACATTCGCATTAAGTATTTCAAGTGTCTGAGAGAGCCGACGGCGGTGATGTGCGAGGAATAAGTTTCCAATCACAGCGCCAACCATGGGGATTTTGAGGCAGATCTGGGCCTTGACGGTCAAGAGTTCGTTCCACTGCCCCTGTCCTCTCCTCTTGTCTTTTGCTGACGGCCTCTGTAGCTATACTGATTATCTTCAATCGCCATGCCTTCAGTACGATCATTCGCGCTTTCATTCTCCCAATTGCTTTCATGATATTTTTGAGCTATGCTCGAAACCTTTTTATTCCACCTTCGACATACGGAATTGGCAAGGGCCACCCTATACGATCGTTACAAGAGGGCCTGGGTGCTGCAGAAGGCGGAAGAGATACTCTGGTTCTGGTGAATAGTGGACTGTCTGGAGGAGACATCGATCAAGTCATTGAACTTGTGGCGACACCTGCTCGGCAACAGGGCGCAACTGTGACATTGTTGGATGATGAATCGCAGCTCTTGGACACCTGCAAAAGTAGCTTGAGAGGTGTGACTAGCTGTTATGGCGCCGTCGTATTCTACTCTTCTCCGGATGAGGGGACTGGTGGGATCTGGAATTACACAATGAGAGCCGATGGTGCTCTCGGGACCAATATCTATGTGGACCGCAACACGAATGACCAAGAAATATATCTGCTTCCCCTTCAACACGCAGTAGACTACGCAATAGCCGCTGTCAACTCGACAATCGATGAAACGCTGTTGCCAAATTCTACGATCGAATATCCTTATACCAGCATGACGCAGGAAGAAAGACGAACGACTATTCGCGTGAGTTATATGGGTGGTATCATCAACATTCTTGGAATTGCCTTCTTGCTTGGTATGGTAGGCGTTACATATCATCTGACGGGATTCATGGCATACGAGAGAGAACTGGGAATGGCCCAATTACTAGAGGCTATGATGCCCAACATTCGTCGGTGGGAACCGCAAGTCGCAAGACTCTTTTCTCATCATTTGGCCTTCTCTATCATCTATCTTCCCGGCTGGATTCTGATGGGAGTTGTACTGGGAGTTGGAGTATTTGCGAAGACAAGTATGGCCATTGTTGTCATTTATCACATCCTCATCGGATTCAGTTTGACCTCATTCTCAATCTTTGGCGCTGCATTCTTCAAGAAAGCTCAACTTTCTGGTATTTCGATGACTATTGCAACTCTTCTGTTGGGTGTCATTGCTCAAGTTATTGGGGTTACCACGAACGGTGCTGTGGCTGTGCTTTCACTTCTTTTTGCTCCCTGCAACTACGTGTTCTTTATCATTTTCATGGCGCGATATGAAAGACGGGATATGCCCACAAATCTTGCCGAAGCTGCACCAAGGAATCCATGGACTTTACCAGGTATTGTTTTGTGGGTGTTTGTGATTATTCAGATCGTTGTCTACCCAATCCTTGGGGCTTTGGTTGAGAGATACCTTTACAGCACTAAATCTGTGGGCAGAGAGCTTCATGCTGGTCAAGCCCATGATGGAGCTGCTGTGCAGCTGCAAGACTTCAGCAAGCACTATAATACCAAGTCTTGGTTCTCGATATTCGGACGCCAATCCAAGACCGTAATAGCTGTGAACAAGCTGACCTTGAGCGCTCTGAAAGGGCAGATTCTGGTTCTGCTTGGAGCGAATGGCTCTGGAAAAAGTACCACTCTCGATGCCATTGCCGGCCTCAACACTGTCACAGACGGTACGATCGCCGTAGATAGCACTGGGGGTATTGGTATCGCGCCTCAAAAGAATGTTTTGTGGGACGAATTGACTGTTCTTGAACATATCCGGATTTTTAATCGACTCAAGTCAACAACATCAGTTGATAGCAAGGAAACCATTTTGGAACTGGTCTCTGCCGTTGATCTCAATCATAAGATCTCTGCAAAATCGAAGACGTTATCGGGCGGTCAGAAGCGAAAGCTGCAACTCGGCATGGCTTTCACCGGAGGGAGTGCAGTGTGCTGTATTGATGAAGTTAGCAGTGGACTCGATCCTCTCAGTAGGAGAAAAATCTGGGATATCCTGTTGGCTGAACGTGGAAGTCGAACACTGATTTTGACAACACACTTTTTGGACGAGGCGGACTTGCTGTCTGACCACATTGCTATTCTATCAAAAGGTACTTTGAGAGCGCAAGGGTCTGCTGTCGAGCTGAAAAGCAAGCTTGGCGGCGGTTATCGGATCCATCTTTACGGGATCGAGCATGTCATACCTCCAGAATTCCAGGAAGTCCCAACACACACAGCATTTGATCAGACCACGTTCTCTGTTGAGAATTCAAGTCAAGCCGCCAATATCATACGATGGCTGGAACAATATGGGAAGGAATACCAACTGACTAGTCCTTCAATTGAGGATGTCTTTCTTGGCCTAGCTGAAGAGATCCGTGCGGAGGATGAATCAACTTCTGATATCAGTCCTGTTCGTTCTTCGAGTATTCAGCAGAATGAGAAAGGTGTGGCTGTGGAAGGGGCTGTGATCACCACCAATAAAGGAACTCTGCAGCTACTTTCAGGCCATCGTATCTCCTTTGGCCAACAGGCCTGGGTACTCTTCAGAAAACGTCTGACAATCCTGAGACGAAACTGGCTGCCTTTCACAGTGGCTTTCTTGATGCCAGTCATTGCAGCAGGTCTTGTTTCGTTGTTTTTGAAGAACTCTAATGCCGTGGGTTGCTCACCAACCCAATCTGTCTCGACTTCGGACGTGGACGCTTTTGGCAATCAATCAAAGTATCGCTTCCTGGCTGGGCCTGCGACCTCCTTCTCATCTTGGATTCCTCTTTTTGCACCTTTCACCCCAGCTGGTGTTGGCACTCCGTCTGCGCAGGTGATTGCCAGCCATGTCAACTTGACTCAAACTCTTGCAGGGTTCAATGGCTTCGTTGGTCAAGCTTTTGCTGTATTGACGCCTGGCGGTGTATTTATGGGAGATTCGGCATCGACTCCTACGATCGCATACAAGGGAAATGGAGATGTCTATAACTCCATCTTCGCACAAAACGTTTTTGATATCGTGGCGATGAACATGACTATTGCCACTCAGTATTCGAGTTTTGATATCCCGTGGGCACCATCAACTGGCAAATCTTTGCAGCTTGTCGTGTACTTCGGATTGGCAATGGCCGCCTACCCTGCCTTCTTCGCTCTGTACCCTACAGTTGAGAGGACCAGGAATGTTCGTGGTCTTGAACTCTCCAATGGTGTTCGATCTCTGCCTCTCTGGCTTGCGTATCTGGCCTTCGACTGGATCATTGTGCTTGTGGCTAGTGCACTTGCTGTGATCATATTTGCCGCCTCTTCTAACATCTGGTACCATATCGGATACCTATACCTCATATTCATCCTCTTCGGGTTGGCATCGATTATGTTGTCGTACGTAGTATCGATGTTTGCCAGGTCACAACTCGCATCCTTTGCGTTCGCTGCGGCTGGTCAGGCTGTCATGTTCTTGGTTTACCTAGTCGCATATCTCTGCACTCTGACATATGCTCCCATCAACAAGATCGATGATTATCTGCTCGTGGTACATTTTGTAATCAGCTCGGTCACGCCTATGGGTAGTCTGATTCGATCATTGTTCTTGGCTCTGAACCTTTTCTCTACCACTTGTGTTGGAAGGGAGATTGCACCTAACCCTGGAGGGATCCTACAATATGGCGGGCCAATTCTCTACCTCATTGTCCAAAGTTTTGTGTTCTTCGGTATTCTACTTTGGCTTGACTCGGGGTCTGTCACGGCTTGGTATCGAAGATTACGCAAGCCAGCAGCCAAGACTGAATCCGCGGATGAAGTTGATTATGCAGTTGCCGAAGAACTTCACCGGGTATCTACCTCCAATGATGGTCTTCGTGTCCTTCACCTTACTAAATCATTTGGTTCCAATACTGCTGTTGATAACCTCACGTTCGGTATCCAAACAGGTGAAGTCTTTGCCCTTCTTGGCCCTAACGGTGCCGGAAAAAGTACCACAATCTCTCTGATTCGAGGAGATATTCAACCCTCCCGAAATGGAGGCGATATTTTCATCGAAAATATCGCAATCAATAAGCATCGAGCAGAGGCTCGTTCTCATTTGGGCGTGTGTCCACAATACGATGCTATCGACCAAATGTCGGTCCTCGAGCATCTACGCTTCTACGCACGCGTGCGAGGAATCTCCGACGTCGACCACAACGTAGAGCAAGTGCTCCAGGCAGTGGGTCTACAAGCCTTCGCCTCCCGCATGGCAGCCAAGCTCTCGGGCGGAAATAAGCGAAAGCTGTCCCTGGGCATCGCACTGATGGGCAATCCCTCGGTCGTGCTCCTCGACGAGCCGAGTTCGGGAATGGACGCCGCGGCCAAGCGCATCATGTGGAAGACGCTCGAGTCCATCGTGCCGGGGCGCAGTATCCTGCTGACCACGCACAGCATGGAGGAAGCCGACGCGCTGGCTGGCCGGGCCGGAATCATGGCACGACGCATGCTGGCTCTGGGTACCACGGATGATCTGCGGCATGCGCATGGCGATGTCGCGTATGTGCATCTGGTCACCAAGAGTGCGCCGCATAGCTCGGATGAGGAGATGGCGCGCATCAACGATTGGATCTTGGCGACGTTCCCCGGCGCAGAGGTCGAGGATAAGACGTACCATGGCCAGATGCGCTTCTCCGTCCCTGGAAACTGGAATGCGGGCGAGGTTTCGAGCTCGAAGGATGCTGGCATCAGCGAGGTTCATATTCGTGATGAGGATTCGCTCACTTCCACGTCTCCGACAGTCACTGGTGTGTCACGGAAGTCAAATGGTGGCGTGGGCGCTCTGATTGGGGTTTTGGAATCTCACAAGGAGGAGTTGAGGCTGGAGCATTATTCCGTTGGTGCTACTACGCTCGATCAGGTTTTCCTGAGTGTCATTCAGAAGCATAATATCGAAGAGGAAAATTCTAGAGGTCCGGTGAAGAGGAGGAGGGGCTTTAAGCTTAAGGGGCTGATGGGTAGATGAGTGATACTCGGATTTCGAGATTCGATTCGGTTCGATAACTTAATGTAAAACTATGATATATTCCATGCTCATATTGAATATATCTTTTTCTCTTGCTTGAGTTTTTGTTACAAGAACAGATACCTGATAGTATGAGAAATGTCTTGCTTACTTTTGTGGGGGCAATCACGGATTCCTGTATACATAGTACATTCACAGACTCGACGGTAGCAAGCAGGGCCATCCTGTGATATTCATATCTTGGTAGACCGACATTTCTCAGGCTAGGATTCATCTTGTACGTAAACTAGAGCGGCTCATCATGCCATCTGAGTACAGAGTATTTTCAAACAAAAAATGCAAAAAGATCTCAACTTGAGTATTACCCACTTGAAAAATCATACAGGCTGTTTGGATATCTCCACCTATTGTTTTCTCCAGCGAATTGTGAAGAGAGTACAGCCCTGCGACGATCAGTCAAGATGAAGCCATTTGTCTTGTTACGGCTACGCACAAGGCAGACGATCGCGGTATAATGTTCACTTGAATTTCATTGTGTTGTTTCGAGTCCATGACAAGTGAACAAAAGAGGTAAAAGAAAGGAAATCGGTTCAGTTCAATGGGATTGAATCGAACCGAATTGAATTCGAAGTTATTAAATGCTAGAGGAGTGCATTACATACCGTGGTACTGTATTTCACCGGGTCGGAGTTGAAATGGCTCAGGCCTGTACATGAAGGGAATATTACAACGAAATATTCGTTTTTTCATAAAAAACAGAAGTGTTTAGGATAAACTTTACATCGAGGTCTTCACTAAAATGCTATGAAAGTTACAATTTTTATACGTCTTGTAGATATATATAAGGTACAAGTATACCTAATGTAGACAATGAGTATTCATCTCAACTGTCAGCCGGTGGATTCATTTATCCGCTCTCCGTGTTTATTGGCATAATATGACATAACATGATAAGTATAACTTGACATGAAATAACATAAATAGACATAAAATGGCATAAAACGGCATAAAATAACATAAGCAGAGACATAAAGAGACATAAATAGAAGCAAATTAGAATGAGATTATTCTTCTTCCGGACATAATCCACAGAGCCTTGGCTATGTCCAGTGGCTGCAAGCACAGGGGGTATCTGAGGATCTGAGGCGTAAGGGAATGGGCACATCAGCCTTCCAACAGCCTGTAACAGGCTCTGATAGGCTCTAATGTGCTCCAACAAAGCCCCATAAGCCGCTGTTGCCTACAGCAATCAATCAAGTGCTGACGCCTCCTGCCCCGTGCACTCAAGAGGTAATCCATCCCCCGATATCCCCAAGTGTCCAAGTGTCCAAGCATCCTACATAACCAGCCTCAAGACCTCCCTCTCAAACCTTCCTTCTTTCTTCCATCAACTCACCGTCGACATCGAACGATATCGATATCGATTCCTCATCAATAGTATCAACAAAGTCGTGAATACTCACGATCATCTGTTGTCCCATCTACCTTCTGCGTGCAGATCACCACATTCGATCTCCCAAAGGCCTCATCCATCATGGATCACGTCTTCTCCCACGTCGTCCGTAGAGGCGTCGACTACGCCCAGCAAGGCATGAAATCCACCGCCGTCCCAACGAGCGACAACGTCACGATCCCAGCCTACCCATCGGATCAGGACGCCAACGACATGCTCGCGGCCCTGAACATACCAACGGGCTACGCCATCTTCATGGGCCTCAGCATCGTAGCCGCATGCCTGGTCGCCGCTGCAATCAACTACGCGCTGGTGCAAGTCGTCGCCACCCTTACCATGATCGAATCGCCATCTACCGACGTCTACGCCGCCCTCGCAGCCGACACGGACGTCGACATCGACTCCAAGTCCACGCCGCTCCCGGAACTCCTCCCCACCAAACAGCCCCTCATCACCTCCAAGATCCGCACCTCCATCGCCCACCTCCGCTCTGTCGGCGGCAAATGGGCGCCGATCCGCGGCGCGGCCCTCGCGCTTTTCACGTCCTTCGCCACCATCCGCCTGGCCGAGGCGCTCAACTGGCTTATCGGCGGTGGCTTCGTGGGCATGGGCATCGCATCGGTGGCGGCGGCCGTGATTCTCGCGCGCCTGCCGATGGCCTGGACGCACATTGTGATGTCGGCGCCCAGCGACAGGCGCTGGTACCAGCGGCTGGGCGCCTGCCACGACGGCAAGTGGAAGAGGGTGGCGGGGCCGACTGCGCTGTTGGCTGTTGCGCGCCAGGCGGCCGTTGGGCTGCCGCTCTTCATGGCGTCCCGGTGCGGGCTAGAGAAGTTTGCCGCTCCCGATGCTATGAAGGACGTGAGCAGGGCCGAGGCTACTTCTGCTGTTGCGTCTGTGCTCGCTGTGTTTGCGCTCGCTGTTGGCTTGCATGTGTTGGTTGTCATCCCGGCCAAGGTTACGCTCACGCGCGTACAGGCCTCTCTGCTCTCAGATGAGGAGGAGACTATTGTCCCCTTCGACCGCTCTTTCGGTGGAAAGGTCGTCCCGGCTGTCGTTGGTGGCAGTGGTGTTATCGGCACTCTTGATGCGTGGAGAACCTTCAACTGGGCGTCGAGAATGCGTCTTATGAAGCTCTACTTCAAGGTCTTCTGCCTCGAGAGCTTCTTGTATGGTTTCGTTACTTTTGCTCTTGTCCTCCCTGTCGTCATCTTCTTTTAAGATTATGGTCCACATGCTGACTTGGATGATTCTGTCCTTTGTATACGACGTGTGCAAGCTTGTATAACTATTGGCGCTTATCTCTACGGCCCCTTTTCCTTGTTTCTCCGTCTACGCTACTCAATACCATGTCAAGTAAATCAGATTGAATAACATGTTACTTGCGCTGTATTTCTACTTGATTTGTGACTGTAACTGTAGCTATCTGGCTATGTTTGTGCTGTGAATATATGTACTCTTGAACATATATGTACCACTCTAGATAGTTACTGCTCTCAATTTCAGTAACTATCAGGCATGATCTTGGTCCTGATTTACTTTCATAGTACTCGTTCAATTTATCAAATGTCCACGAATAATGGAGTCGAATTGATACATGACCCTACTATACTACATACTTCCAAGCCAGAGAAATCCAGTAGAAAAAGCCTCAACTCCTCACGGGATATAAACTCATAGCAAACCTCCCATTCACCCATCCATCCTTCTATCGTTCAAATCAAATCACCCTCCCAATTACATCCCTCATCCCAACCCGATCTAACCCTGTCTCACACTCCTCCCCTCACTCATCCTCCTCGATCTCCTCTCCCTCCTCATATCCTCCTCAGGGTTACCCCCAGCATAAGCATTCGGATCCACAATCCTATACCCACCACTATCCCTCCTCTCGCGACTCCGTCTCTTCTTCCTCCGCGGCGGCGGCGGACTATGCTCCACAGTGACAACCACCTCATCGTCCTCCTCCCGACGCCTACTGGCCCTCCGCTCCCTTCTCTCCTCAACCACAACCCCGACCCTCTCCGGCGGCGGCGGTGGCGGCGGCACAGGCATGGGCGCCTCAACAACAACGGGCACCGGCACCTCGCGCACCTCGCGCACCGTCTCGTGCACAGGCGAACGGCTGCGCTCGCGCATGGGTACCCGCTCGCGCGCAATTGTCTTTGATCGGTGTCGCGTCGAGACAACGCTCACTGCTGCTTCGGATCGGGACGACGGGTTCAGGCCTTGCATGCATGTGTAGATAAGCCAGAGGAGCAGGAGGAAGCCGGCTACGCTGCCGAGCACGATGCCGACGATTGTGCCGGGTGCCAGCGAGTTGGTGAGGTAGGGGTAGTAGGGCGGCAGGGCAACGAGGGTTTGGCGGCGGGTGAGGGAGACAGTTGTTCTGCGTGCTATCGTGATGGGCGTTGTGAGGGGCGCCATCTCGGCTGGTGGTTTTCGAGGTCTTGGTGTTATGCGGGTATGCGCCCAGACGGGTGCCGACCGCTATGGGATACTTGTTGTTGCCTCTCACTCTCGCGAAGTTGAAGATGTCTTTCGTTATGGAGTATGATTATTTATGGTGATTTGCGAAGTCACTTTATGTTGATGCGACGATATACGGAGATGTATGTAGCCTTGGTTTTTGCTGGTGATGATGATCCGATGCGCCGGACATATGAGATGAGATGATACCTAGGTAGTACGTATCTGAAAGGTTCGTCACATGAAGTTCGCATAGCCTTGCAGGTATATATGTGCCTAGCCTTGATGTATGTATTATTGGCTGGAAGTTGTCGAGGATATGATAGTCATTGTATTGTTTGTTGTAATGCTGCAATGAAGTGAAAAGAAAGAATGAAGAGATGAAAGACCGCTCTTGGTATTTTCAAAAGGACAGACAATGTGAAGAGATGAGAGGGAGAGAAGAAGAGAAGAAAATAAGAAAACAAAAGAGGAAGAAAAGGACAAAAATGCTGACGGATGATGGATATGAGATGGTCTTGTCTTGACCTTGACCTTGACCTTGACCTTGACCTTGACCCTGTTCTTGATGTCCTTGATGTCCTTGATTTATTTTCTCATGATCGATCACCTTGTACTGCGTAAGCTACATGCAAGTGATGCTTGTCGGCGCCCGGTCTTGAGGCTTGACATATAGAAGAGGTTGGGCGATCACATTCAATTGGTGGTGAATGAGGGAGGTTGGTTGCTGTGACCGGGATTATGTAAAAGGCGAGTGAGAGTTAATGCGTCTTAGATGCTTGCTGCGTGATCGATGAAGATATATTACTTCGTGGAGCACTCTTGAGAAGAGTCTGGTCTTTGACGGAGAGTTGTATTCAAGTTGTTCCTTTTGTTACATCAAGAGAGAGGAACAAAATCATGAAGTTATTGATGATCATGGCATTTCTCTTTCCGTCCAGGAATGGACAAGTCTGATCTGAGGGAAACGGAGGGCTCACGTGATACTCGCAGCACTGACACCGAGATGAAGTCAAGTCGCGACGTCAATTGTTTTCAATCTCGAAATCAAATCAAATCAAATATTCACTTCATTCACTTTCCCCCTCTTTGTCTTATTTCTACTGAAAGATTATTTCTTAATTAATCTCTTTTTCTATATCTTCAAACTTCACGTCATATGTCCCAAAACATACATTTCTCAATTCATCGACCAATACCTCATCTTACTGTACTTACTGTGTTATCATCGAGCGGCATCACCGGCGCTTTCTAGTCATTTCTGGTGTAGTCAACCGGCGACGCGGCTTCATTGAATTTGCCTCAACGACACAATACAATACAATACAGTACAATACCGAAGCTTAGTTCTTTTCCAAATCATACAGACAAACGAACAGAGACAGACGTCGAGTACAACAACATCGACATCTCATAATCATCAACAATCAAAGCATCAATCAGGCAATCCGTCCATCCATCCATCCTCCCTGCCAAGAGACTCGAATCTACATCACAAAGCACCGCAACATCACACAACAAAACCTCGCACCAGATTATCAACCTCATCAACCTCACCAACCTCTCCCTCTCCCCTCAAAATGTCATCCAAACCAGAAAACCCCCCCTCCTACTTCCAATCGAACCCCACCTCCCCGCCCCCCGCCCACACGACCCCACAACAGTACGCACAACAGCCCTACAGCGCGCCCTACGACCAACAACAACCCAGCCACTACGGTCCCTACGCCGCAAACCAGTCCCAGTACGCCCCTCAAGGATACTATGCGCCTGGTCCGCAGATGGGCTATCCGCAGCAGGGGGGTTACTATGCGCCTGGCCCGCAGATGGGCTACCAGCAGGGCTACCAGCAGGGCGGCCAGTATGGGTATCAGCAGGGTGGCTATCAGGATCAGCGGAGGGGTAATTCTGGATGCTTGGAGGGCTTGTTGGCGGGTTTGGCGTGTTGTTGTTGTTTGGATTTGTTGTTTTAAGGGGGAGAAGGCAGGGGAGGGTTTGATATTTGGATTTGGACTTGGATTCGGATTTGGATTGGGTGATTTTATGGAAAAGGGGATTGTATATTTATGGCATGTTTCTTGTGCAGAGCTTGGTTGGGATTTTGTATTCTATTGTGTTATTGGATTGTGGTTGGGATAGGCCATCTACCTGCGGGTTGGAGCGCAAAACAGTGCGCCAGGGGGAATATCTCGAATCTGTTTCTGTGTATCTTTTGCGGGCGCTGGACGCTTATGTATTTAATTCTTCATTATAATCTGTAGTCAAACTCTGCCTTCATGTTTGCAACACTTCTGGAACAGGCAGCGTATACACACAATTACGTATCAAGTGATCTTGAAAGATATTGTATCCTCTTAACATTTCATCTTAGTATCCGTGTCTCCTGACTCTGGATTTCCCCCGTCGATATTGAAAGGAATGTCATCGATTGCCGAGCATATACGTTTGAAGTGATCCGGCATCCAATTGTCGTATATATCCTTCACGAACTTATATGAAGTCCACCTCTGCTTGCCATCCATCGCCGTAAATTCAAATGCATTGATATTGTGCCGGTAGTACTTCGAGTTGTCGCCATCAATCACTGCATAGTGACAGTAGATACGAACCATACAGGAGTTGTACGAGAGCGAGAAAGCAAGGATCTGCCGATGGACCTCCCGCTCGCGCTTCACGAACCTAAACAGCTCCACGACAGCGCGCACCGCGAGCGTTGCGGCATGAGCGTTCTGGCGGTCGGCAATCTCCAGCACAGAGCAATCGACCTCGCACATGAAGAAGGGGAAGTACATGTCGAAGGTGGCCATGAAGTACGACGCGTCGTACGGGCTTCCGACGAAGGGCTCGAGGCGCTTGAGCTGCGCGGCCGTGAAGGCCTCGCGCTTGAAGCCCACCGCGTAGTCGGGCTGCGGGCGGACCGGAGTGATGGGGATCGCGTTGTTCCAGCCTTCGTTTACGTTCTCGATCAGGCAATTTAGATTGGTGGCGCCGTGAATCGCGAGGAGCTCGGCCGAGGGCACGATCAGGAGGGATATGTCCCGGATCACTCGCTCCTCCTTCCTATATCGCAGCTTTCGGCATACCCTTTCGAAAAGCTCGTTGGAAAACAGGGAACTCTCCGGTACGGTCTGTTTGCTGTCGAGCAATTCTTGGCACCATTCTTTGCTCCTTGAACTAATGCCTCCAGCGTCGTCGCGCATGAAACTGCCGAGGATCTCAAGTCGAGTTCGATAATCCACGCGCTTGTACATGGCACTTTTCTCCTCCCTGGACAATTGGTCTGGTGTGGCAGTAGTATTAACGATTGATTCCTCGGAAGTAGTAGACGCAGACTTTTTTCTCGCAAGTATTCCACGAGCTGCACTATATGATATCAATGCCTCGAAGGGTGTCTGTGGCCAACGCTGGTATTTACACCAATGTTCGATAGGGTTGTTTCCTATGCCTCCGTTTGACACCTCCTTAGGGACGTCCTCCATCCTAGGAGGTGAATTCTGGTGAAGTCTTTCAGCGACCTGATCGACGACGTCTGACCCCGAAGAGCGTTTCCGCTTCAGGCCGGTGGGCTGTGTCTATTATCGTCAATATACTCCCATAGAACGCAGGAGGCAACTTACCTGGGATTCCATGAGGTTTTCGCTCTTATCAAAGATGTAGATGTCTTGATCCATAAATGCTGCGGTAGTGTTAATTATCTAAGGTGCAAGGTGATTTTGTATAGCTGTCACATGTATCTGTATTGGGATCAGTGTACTCGCTTACGTCGTTGCCTTTCTATATCTAGAACAATGCTGTGGTGCTGTATTAATATGGAAAGTCTTTGCTCTCTCTCTAACAAAGTACACCAAAATTCAACATCTTTAAGTAGAGATGATTATATCATAACCCTATAATATAAACCCAAGGGAATAGATTATTTAAGTAGCTCTATATGTTTAGTTTTGACAACTTTCAAACTTCATTCTTGTATTTCAACCGTCGTACAGGAAGCGATTCTCCTAACTATCCACATGGCGGTTCTACTCATACCCAAGTTCAAAACATATGCAATAAAGTATATTATTGCTCCATGTATACTCTTACTCAAAGTCAAGTTTAATACTCACTCTATCTCGTCATTCATCCATGGGTCTTCTAACAGTCCTCTAGCAGTCTTCCTATCTTCCGGTACCCATTGCAGCATTTTGCGCATAAAGACGAAAAATAGCTCTTTCCTGCGACCTTCTAGATTCTCCTCGCTGGTTTCTAAGGACATTGACAATGGTATGTCCGGTGGATTGAGTAGTCATCCTGTCAGTATGTCGGTATCTACCATCCCTTAGTGACAGATGTTGGGATAGCACAAGCTCATACCTTGTTTGTCAAAATAATTCAAACTCGCCTCATGCCGCTGCAAGAATTCCAATGGCGGAGGACCCATGAAAGCTACCATTTCTGCAAGATGGCATCGATTGGTACACTTATTCTCTTCATCGAGGGCGTTGAACATATGCTTGTCTTGAAACAAGTCCCAGATCCGGTCATCGTCAGCATATACATCCAGTTAATTTGTGATCTGAAACCTATCATCACGCCCACATTCCAAATATCTACACTGTAACTCCACTTCATCTCCAGAATCACCTCTGGAACACGGTAGACCTCCGGTTGGATATCTGCGTCGTTCTCTTCATCCCCCACACCTAGCTTCTCCGAAGTCACACGAAACAGGCAGCCCATATGATTTTGGGCGGCCAAGCCCGCGAGAGGAGTAGATAATCCTATCCCCGTAGACATTCCGTCGGAGAATATACCGCAACGTAGCACGCAGCAACTCTTCCGTGAGATGACCGCGTGGATTCCGGTGCTGAAGCACAAACATACTCTGCCAGAGCGGTTTATGGACAAGACAATGATGAGAGCCGTGCGGCCCTGTATCTCAAAGGAATCGAGCAACGAGCGTACGTATTCTCTGCCGGCATGCTGGCTTTTTGGGAGACTTAATCTCTTGTAAATATCTATCTCTCTATTCGGCTCGGTGTCGGTACTACGCGTGTGGATTTTCACGGCGGCGTATGAGTTCTCCCTACAGATGTCAGCTCGTCCAGGGCGGGGAATATGTAGGCGGGTACTTTAGATCGCGGGAAAGCCATACCGTCGAGGTATCCCCATACCCCAGCTTGGCCAGAATTTGATATCGAGAGTTGAGTGTTTGTTTGAGCTGTACGGGATAGTAACCTGCAGGGTCGTAGTCTGGGATGCATTCCTCCTCCAGCCTTAATGCATTATTGTCGAGTGTAGATAATGTGGCCCTCCTGCTAATCTTTGATACTGCCGGTAGTTTTGGCCGAATGGCTCTGTTAAGCACTTTTATCATTGTAGATTTAGGAGTGATGTTGGTCTGGCATGAGCTTCTCCCCCAATCATCTTCCTCGCGCGCTTAGACGCTCAAAGAAAGCGAAGCTGGGAAGTATGTTAGCTAGCATATAAATTCTTATGCTTGACCTTTACTATTAGGTCGGAAAGTTCTGTATGCCAATTCTACATTGCTTGGAAGCGTGGCAATCTTCTAGGTAACTGTACTGACGATATCGAAGGTTGAGAAGCTGCTCGACAAACTTACAAATCTCTGTGATCTAGCACATCATATGACAAACAAGACCTGAGAGAAATGATGATAGACGTTGGCTTCAATAGCTGAGCCCAACGACAATATCTGTGAACATAGTGAATGTGGTGTTGTAGCCTTGATTGGTTCTCACCCAATGGGCACTATAATAATATAATCAATTGAAATGGAAGAACCACAATGGAGTATCACCAACTCGTCTTACTGGAACGCTCTTTTTGTTATCTCTGATCTTGTAGTATTTATAGATTGGTTCCTATTGTGTTTTCAATAGTTTCAAAGGTCTAAAAGAGAGGAGGATTTGAGCTGTATTCTTTTCTAAATAAGCATCACGTGTCAGGTCAATAGTCGGAGCTTATAAGACCCGTGGTCTTACATAGCTTGAAGATCATTTAATGATCGATCAATCAATCAATCCTTACCTAATTGCGTAGTAAATACCTAGTACACTCTCTTCGTTGTGGAACCGTAATTGTCATATCTCCACCTGCCTTGGCCAACATCCGATAACGAATGCTACTTACCACCCTCAGCATTAACATCAGCATGCCTTCTACAAATCAAGACACGTTTGAGTTGGGCAAGAAGGATAATGTCGGTATAAAGGTACGTTCTTCATCACAAATACAAACAAGAACCAGCTAACATTGTCAACAGCTACAACTATCTTCATCTATCCAGCCAACAAGCTTGAAGCGCAAGCGCAAGCGTGAGACAGACTCTACGTCCTTGGACCAACCTGCAGAGAAACATCAAAAGATCTCAACACCTCCAGCAGAAGATACAGCCAAGGCAACGTTGGACGAGAGCGTGCGTTATGTAGACCCTATCGACTACTGGTGTATACATCAACATTGGCCATGTAATTTCTCATAGAAGCCTTTCGAGTCTAATAACAAGATGAGCAACATACTTGCAAGAGACAGGCCCACACCTAGTCGTCGTCGGCAGTCATCAGCAATATCGAGCGTCAGTGATACTGCTACGCCATCAGACCAAAAACCAAGGGAGGAGAAAAGTGTTATGTATAGGGACCCACAATATAAGACTCTACTTGAGATGCACGGCATTTCATGAAAGACCACACTCCTGTAGGCATCAGTCAACAGAGCAAGGAATGGTGTCAAAAATTGCTCAATGCAGAACAGGCTATACCAGAACACTCTCCCTTCTCTGATGATGAAGTTTTCTTATCCATCTTTGACAAACTAGATGGTAGGAATGAGGCACGAGTGATCCGGGATATATCTTCTCTTATTTTTCCTTCTGCGGAAATGCTAGATTCGCTTGGTGCCTCTCACTTGAGTTGCCTGATTGATGGCACAAAGGAAGGCTGGAACAACTCAGTTCCAGTTGCATCAACTCGTCCGCAACCCGACTTCTGTGTTGGCTTCCGACGTGACGCCTTCACAGCCGACCAACTCGAGCGACTCAAGCCCTTTATTGGAGGTCTCTTTAGTCTATCCTTCTTCATGGCTACATTCAACATGCACTTCCCCTTCCTCACATGCGAGGTCAAGTGTAGTACTGCAGGGCTTGAGATCGCTGAGCGCCAAAATGCCCATAGTATGACAATAGCAGTGGGGGCCGTCGTGGAGCTATTTAGATATGTAAACCGCGAAAATGAGGTCGATCGTGAAATTCTTGCGTTCTCAGTCTCGCATAACAACAAAGTAGCCTACCTCTATGGTCACTACGCTGTGATCGATGGAAAAGACACAAAATACTACCAACGCTGTGTTCACTCTATCAATCTCCTATTGTTTGATGGTAAAGATAGATGGACACCCTATAAAATCATCAGAAATATATACGACAACTGGATGCCTGAGCACTTGAAACGGCTACACTCAGCAATTGACGACATTCCTTTCAACATCAACTTTAGTGTTACACAAACTCCGAACTGCAATTCTCAGAGCGAGATGGCTCTTCTGCACAGATAACTCAACAACCAGAAGCTTCAGCAGCCATTGCCGGTCAAAGTGATGCAGCATCAGACATTCCTGCCAAAGAAAATTCGACTCCCAATACATCCGTTTCTCGGGTTTTTCAAGAAGCCCAAGCTAGGACCTTGATATGTCTATCATAAGTCTACTCTGGGTGTAGATTGCGTTGAACGGCGACATCGGTAGCATGGTACCTTTTTGGTAGAACAAGTTTCTCGGATTGACACGCTTTGGGGGTTTTATGCAGTTTTTTTTTTGCAGTTCATGGTTGTCCAATTGGTGATGAAAGATGAAATGGCTCACGCGCCTTAATGGTACATTTTCTCGCGGTGGTGGATTACGCCTGCACTGCAGTTGATCATTCTTCTCAGGCCTTAATGAAACAATGAATATCATTCTGCACAACCTTAAAGTATACTCTTCTCAACGTAAAGTGCCTGTGCGTTGCAGAAATGCTTCAATCCCTGTGTACCCCACTCGACACCGATACCACTCTCCTTGTGTCCTCCAAAAGGCGCCATAGGTCCCAAGTCCAGGTGGTTGTTGACCCACACTGTACCCGCCTCGAGCTGCTTGGAGATCCTCTCAGCCTCTGAGATATCAGAGCTCCAGACGGAAGCCCCCAAGCCCATGCGAGTGTTATTGGCTCTCTCGATAACGTCCTCTTCGTTATCCCAGCTGAGAAGTGGAACGATGGGGCCTATGGAGGTCAGTCTGTTGTTTTCATATGTGACTAAAGGGACAGCAGAGACTTACCAAATGGCTCTTCAGTGACGATTCTAGAAGTCTCACTTGGACGATCGATGATAGTCGGAGTGATGAAGTAGCCATCACCACCAGCATTCTTCCCACCGACAGCGACCTTCCACCCCTCCTTCTCAATATCGCCAAAGAAAGTCTTGACCTTCTCAAACTGCATGCTATTCTGGATGGGTCCACAGAACGTATCTGCCGCAAAGCCATCGCCGGCCTTCAATGTCTTGGCCGTAGCGACCATGGTATCCCGGAACTCCTCATAGATGGAGCTATGCACGTAGATACGCTTTATAGTGCAGCAAATCTGCCCACTATTCATGAACGCAAACTGCGCAACCTTCGGAGCGACCTTCTGGATATCGACGGATTTGCAAATGATAGCCGGGTCATTGCCGCCAAGTTCAAGCGTCACGCGCTTCAGCGTCTTCGCCGCAGAAGCCTGCACCAGCTTCCCAGTAGCGCTGGAGCCCGTGAAGGAGATCTTGTCGATGTCGGGATGGGCCGTCATCCAGGGTCCGAGGCCGTCGTCCCCACTGAGTGCCTGGACGACGCCCGGCGGGAAGAAGGACTGGGCGAGCTCGGCAAGTTTGAGGGCCGTGTAGGGCGAGAAGGGCGACGGCTTGACGATGATTGGGCAGCCCATCATGACGGCCGGCGCAATCTTGGCGAGCGCCAGCAGCACCGGGAAATTCCACGGCACGATGCCGCCCACGACGCCTAGCGGCGTGTAGCGCACTGTCACGCGCTTCTGCTCGCTGTCCTCGACGACTTCCTCGGGGATCGAGAGCGTGGTGATGCCCTTCAGGAACTGGGCGGCGTCTCGTACCTCCAGCTGAGCTTGGAAGGTCGGCTTGCCTTGCTCTTGCGTCAGAAGTTTGATCAGCGCCTCGGAGTTCGCGTCAATGGCATCGGCGTAGTCATGGATCGCTTTCTTGCGCTCCTCGAGGGGGACTTGCTTCCATTTCTTGAAGGCGGCACGAGCGCTCTTTACGGCTTCGTCGAGGTCTTCTCGTGTGGCTATTGGGACTTCGGGATTGGGTTTTCCCGTGGACGGATTGATACCATGACGGTGGGAGGATGTGTCGACCAGCTTGCCATTGATGGTATTCTTGTAGACAGTAAAGTCTAAGTTTGTGGCTTGTTTTGTTGAAGAAGGCATGTTGATTGATCGCAGTTTGTGTTTATATGTCAAGAGTTGATACTAGGGTGTTGAATGTCGTCAACCTCAGAGCTCAAGAAGAGAAGAGAAGATGTTTGGAAAGGAGAAACACCACATCATCTGGTGGGGATGATTATATACCATCGTCAAAGGTTCTATTACTCACCTTCGTATTATACATATACTAAGAACACTAGCCACCATACCCCGCAAACGTGAGCTGTACTACTACTGTAAGCTGACCTGAAGACTAGCCAACCATCATTTCGTACCAAGACAGAGATGCTTTCTTCCGGAATCAACCATATCAGTTGGAAAAGTGATTGATTCCATCCATGCTTTGTGCATTTTGAAGCTGGCATATAATATTGGCATCTCTCGATGAGAGTGTCCCGGGATATCAAGAGTTGGCCTATCTGTAGCATATCGAGGCGAACAACGCCGTAAGTACTACCTGGCCACAGGTTGGTGATAATTATTGATAGATTCTACTCATCGACACTTGAGATAGTTATGATCACTTTCGGCTGAATTCCTAACAAAATGTAAGATGTTTTGTAGGTGGATCTTAGGTGTTATAGATCACATGCTCGCTTACCGGCAGCATATTATTATATCTCGGTCCCCCGCTCGTTCTCTCTTCTACTAACTACGTGGATAGCAGATAGCACACAACAGACAGCAGACAATACAGACCAACTTCAGTGCTTCCTTCGCACCCCATGTGCCTTCAGCTGCTTTGTCTCTCTATTTACGCTCCTTCTCCGGTGACAGAGCTCCTTTGTGAACTTCGATATAATGTCTTCCGAAGATATCATCGCTACAGATATTGGTTTGAATACGAATTTCTGTCTTCCAGATGATCCTTGCAGTCTAATGCTCAGTCAGACCCGTTATCTGGCTCAACAGAAGTATATTCGTGATCCTTTGCGCCCAAACTTATCGATTTCTCAAGACCAAGAAGGTCTGCATCGTGCAGCAATGTCGATTGAGGAGCCTGGTGATCATTCACTCGAAAACTGCTGTGCTGACATACAATCTCGGCTTTGGATGGGAATTGTTTTGGAGATATTCAATATCATCCTACCAAATCAGGTACCGGAAGAAAGTTCCCTGAGGAGAGATAACAATCAGCAATACTTCACGACTTCACGCCTTGGAGAACTCATCATTTCCTGGATTGTCAAGGAGCTGGGCGCCGACGATGAGACTCAGCGTCGAGATTTCACCGCGATCAGCTCGATACTGTGGTCGGCACATCGCGATATCAATAGCATGTTAACTCAGATTGATCAAAATCCTTCAAAGTTCGAAATCGCGTTGAATGATAGTATCGACGAGACAGGGGTCCCAAGTCTCTATCAAACACTATTGTTTACATCGCTACTTGGGGAGATTTTGTGTACCGCCCTCCGATGGATCTATCTGCGAGGTGAGACCTATGGACTTTACTGGGAGCATAAAGTCCATCGTCGGCTTATGTTGCACAATGGCTTTTGTCCCTCAGACGTTGAAAGGGTCTTCTCAGAGCTAGAAATGACGACTTTGAGAGTATGTTATCTCTCAAAGCACTTGAAAGATCCAAGAGGACCGTTGACTGATCATTCCAAATGTACATCAACCCAATGTTCTGCAGACACTATTGATTCTGGCACATATACTACGAAACATTTCGAGGAACTGTGTGGACCATCCTGTCCGTTTTTGAGTACCAAAGAAGAGGGGAACGATGAGGTTATCAGTGCCTTGCTGAGCGATAAGATCCCTATAATCAAAGTACAGTATTCGGATGGAAGGCCCTATATTGCGGTCTTGCAAGCAGAGCCCAACACAACTTGTGAAGGAGCATCAAATCTTACTGAGCAAGAGTCCTCATTGACTGCAAGCGAACCAAAGCACTGCACTCCATCTTCGACGTCATATCAGACCAATTATGTTGCTATCTCGCATGTGTGGTGTGAAGGTCTTGGAAATGAGCACTCAAATAGTCTTCCTGTGTGCCAACTCGAGCGATTACAGAATCTTGTAAAAAATCTCTACCCTGACACATCAACATGGCCAGTTCCATTCTGGATTGATACCATATGTGTTCCTATTGATAAAGAATACCGAAGGAAAGCCATCCTTTGATGAGCGAGACATACAAGCGAGCCGACAAAGCTCTAGTTATTGACAAACTCATCTCTTGCGGTAGGACAGATGCACCCGAGGACGAAACAATGACAAGGATCAAGTTCTCACGTTGGTCACGTCGTCTTTGGACATATCAGGAGGGAGCTCTGGTAGCTTCTCTTCATTTCCAGCTATCTGACGGTGTTGTTCGTGTAGAGGATCTCCAAAAACAGTTCGATTCCAAGTTATCGCCTTTTCTGGATGACTGTTTGATGAGAGCAATGCAAATAGCTAATTTGGACCCATAGGATTCTCTCACGGGCTTGAATGGCAACGATTCTTCAGTGATGGGCATAGATAGCCTCGATCGTCAAACAACATTAATCCTTATGGTGCAGATACAGAAGTTGTTCACCAGTTTCCATTCTACAGAAGGATTCCAGAACTATGAGATACTTAGGCGCCCCGCGCTTTCTAAGGACAATGGAGAGTTTTTATATGCAATACACCTGGTTCTCGAGTCTTTGAGATGGAGAAACACAAGTCGCATCGAGGATGAAGCGGTTTGTCTGGCTAGTGTGCTAGCTGTACCCATCTCGACAATCATTGAAGGGCCCAATGATGAGAAAACAAGTTCCAACTTGCGAGCCAGTCAACGTATGCAAAGGTTGTTCTTGTCGTTTGAGAAAGTCCCATCTGAGCTCCTATTTATCCCTACAAGAAGAATCCATGGACAGAACAATACATGACTCCCACAGTTGTGCCTCGGCATTATCGACTCTTTCTATGATGAAGGTCCGCCTGCAATTCGTCAAGATGGGTGTCATTATGTGACTTTACCTGGTCTAGAGTTGACATTCTCGAGGCAAGTGCCAGCTGAGATACACTTGAAGTTGGACTCGAAAGATAGTCATGTCTACAAGGCTGTTATTGACAACCGAATGGTAGACACTGTGCATGAAGACGACGAAATTCTTTGTTCCGAGATTTGCGCCGCTCCTGGAGCACGATTTGGTCTGATATTCTTAACTACTATAACTACTCAAGTGTCGATTATGTAGCTATTCTATCGGAGCTTAGTACTGGAGACAACGTACCACGCGCTAGCTTTAAAGCAGCTGTACTTGTGAGGAGAATAGGAAGTGTAGCTGATGACAAGGACTCTATAAATGCAAGTGGAAGTATCCAGGAGAGGGAGTGGTGCATTACGTAGCATGGTCATTCGCTATGCATGGCTGATAGATAATGATCTTGATGATTTAGCATGACAATAATTTGATACTGATTTCTTCTGCTTCGACACATATTGCCGTATTTCGTTCAACTAGACTCAAATCTGTGGAAATAATTCAACGGTTGTTCAAAACGAAGTAACATAATAATGAAAATGCTTGAAATATCCGGCTAGTAACACGGAGTATTGATTGCACATTGAAAGTAGGTACGTAGTAGCAGCCCCTTTTCTTCAATGATAATCTGCCATGCTAGGGTGCCATGGATCTCTTTTGGTAAGTCGTACAAGCAAATTCCTTATAATGGAAGCCATAATCTGGGGAGGTTGATCGACAGCCGCAGAACGTCATGAGATTCGTTGCTGTGTTGTTAGCAAAGGGCCGGGGGGGGGGGACTTCTGCATCGGACCTCCAGCCAGGTATATAAGGCTGGAGGGGGTTTACGACTTACTTTAGATAGTATCACTTAGTAGCAAATAAGTATCCCGATTCGTATACTTATTTGTCACCAAATGAGTACGGGAACGCGCATCCAGAGCTTAGGTGAGGTCCTAGACCTTCGACGCTTGAAATAACTCGCTCTCCAATCCTCGTCATTCTGATCACAAGATGAATACCCTTTCCTATGTATTCCCTGCAGATATTCCATGCCTCTGCAATCCGCAGGACTACAACGGCGGAGAATTGACAGCCTATCTGCTTAGAAAAGGATACAAATTCAACTTACCGGGCGAAGGATATATGAATAAAGTACTTACAACCCGTGATGACTTGGCAGTTCCGACTGGATCAGGCTTTCTGTCTAACCCATACTTGGCTATTCTTCGACCTTCTCTCAGAAGTCATGAAAATGGCCATTATTCAATCCACACCGGGAGATTTCGTGCAGCAAGCTGACAACCGTAAGTGGTTGACCATCAGCGTGCTATCTCAATACTCCGAGGTATGCTTTGAACAGGCTCAAAAGCTTGATGTCAAGACGCTCAAGAAGAGCTGGAAACGACAAGGGGCTGCTATTCAGCAGTCGCTTCGTTTCACTACGTTGGATTTCACGTCAGAAGCGTTGCATGAATCACCGATCCCGACGCCTACCGTGGACAAACGAGTCCGATGGCCATATCCTATGGAGTTAGCAGTAACAGCGCTACAAGAGCCTCTCAACCATATGGTGGGGGAATATGTTCCAAGTGCAAGTCTCACGAGAGCCTTCCAAGAGTTTACTGAGACCGATTTGTGCCAGACGTGGAAGGGGAACGCTGGGGGGAGCGGTTGGTGCAAGAGTGAGATATAGTTGGCGGGGATGGGGCTCGACAACACGTCCGCCTTTTCTGCGAGCCATCTCAAACAGCAGAAACGATGTGGGGCGCATTTCAAGTGCTCGACGCCCAAATGCAAGGCACCCGACGTGGACACAAAAACATACAAGACCGCGCACGCAGAAGATTGTGGTGGCTACGATCCAGTGAATATCAAGGCATCAGACTCGAACGGTGTTCTTGGACGCGCGTTCCAAGCATTGCCCCGAGCCGAGATGATCACCAGAGGCACCGGTGAGGATCTTCGAGTTCAGCTAAAGGTACTTGACAACGGACCTTATGTGGCAATATCCCATGTGTGGACGGACGGCTTAGGCAACGAGCAAGGAGTGAATGCACTGCCCACAGGCCAAGTGCTTCGACTTCAAATTTTGGCGTTGGCTACTGGCGTCTCAAAGCCGTTGATATGGATCGATTCACTTCTCATTCCCGCAGCAAACGACGCGACAAGCTCTGCCTGCAAAAAGCTGGCAATATCAAGATTATCAAGAGTATACGAAGAGGCCGAAGAGACCTTGGTACTCGACTCGGATCTATTGGTTGTAGAAAGGAGTTGCAGTGAGGAGGATATACTCATGACTCTCTGTTTTTCGGGGTGAATAAGACGATTGTGGGCCCAGAGGAAGGGATTCTGGGCGCCTCCCGCACTCTATTCCAGTTATGTGATGGTGTTATTTCCATACCAAAATCATAGACTCAGTCTCACATCTATGGAGCAGACATCCTTAAGCCAGTGTCCAACACATACAACTGCTTTACTGTCAGCGCTTGCATTGATGACCTTCAATTTCCTTTTGAATTCGCACTTGGAAATGTTATCACTGCTCTTGTGTTCAGGTGAGCCTCTCATATACTGGTCTTGAAGCTCGCATGGGAGCTCTCCTCACAGGTTTGTCCGAGGCAGGAGTGCCAGTAATAATCAAATTTCTCTTCACTGCAAAGCAGATAATGACGATTCCAAGAAAATTATGGACATGATCCCTACAGACGCACCTGCAATATTTCGTGGCCTTTCATGTAAAAGCACAACATTTGATATCGAGGGCGTGGATATCACAGACCAACCATCGACCACAATGCTCGATTTCAGAAAAGACATTCTGCAAGAAGCGATATTTATCAGACTTGTGGGTGGTGCAATTGGCTACATGGCTGTGCCTATGCCCAAGACATCTTACAAATCAGCACCTAGATTTCGGACTCGAGAGATTGCGAAAAGGACGTTTGAAAGTGATCCATTGGAGATGTAGATATTGTCTTGGAAATCTGTTTATAGAACCAACCCCACTTTGTGGGCTTTCATTGGTCCAAATGACAACTCTTATGGTATAGTAGTCTAATTCAAAAATCAATCGCCACAAGAGGCAAAATATGGCACTACTGGAGCAGAGATAATTGGACGAGTGGTGTTGTACAAACTTCGAGCCGGGAGCTTCTTCGATTTTCATAGCACGAATAGAGACTCCATGCATTACTTCGGACATCCACCAGAGGATGAGATATTTAGAAATCTGGAAGACACATTTGCTAGAGACTTCATTTCAAAGCATTGCACTTTAGCCAAGGGTGTGGTGATAGAGGATCGTTGCCGCTGGGTTGTTGGTTAACGATAGTTACAGTCGCAGTATATCTTTCCTTCTGGTCATCAGTGGAGATGTAGTGGAGCAAACGCTTGCTCAAAATTTTAGTGATCAACTGCTATACCCAGTAGTTTTCTCTAAATAAAAAATGCTGGAGGCCTTGACTTGAATCATAAAGGCTGTAGACTGAGTTATCTTGTCCTCGATTTATTCCGAACATTACTAGGCACTATTTATCAACCATTTTTTTCAACGTCCTGTTGAAACTCTACAGACGAATCTTCTTCCTGAAAAGACGTTGTCAGAGTCTGGCTTGAACAGGAGGCTGATGAACCACTCGATGATGCTTGGGGTTCCAACTTGTCTCCTGTCTTCATCTGCCTATCTTTCTTGGTGGTATCCAACCCTTCTGGCATGAGTACAACCTGTGGTATATTATTTCTTGGACTAATTGTTGGCTCAGACGTTGTCCTCTCCCAAAATTCCATCTCTTCCCTCGTCAACTTTCCTGGGAAATAGATTGGTAGAAGACAACGCCTAATTCCTGGGAAGCGGTTTTCCATTGTCATCAACATCGACATGATCTTGCGCCCAGATACTGTTTCGACCTTGGCCAAGTGAAACCCCAGGGCTCCTAGGTTGCGCACGACGCCCGCAGCAATCACATTCTGAACCATTCCGATAAAGCCCATCGCCATGAGGTACCAGGTGTCGTACTGCAATCCAGCAACTGCAATCAATAGCAGTATCCATAGAATGGCTAAAACGGATGTCATCAACCTGGTATGCAACGAATGGTTGGGTCGCATTGCTGCCAGATCCTCGAAATTGAAGCCGCCTGTGGGAACTCTGAAAACCACAACGTGAGCGTGACCGTTCCCGCGCGTCAAAATATATGTATTTGGGACCATAGTCGCTCGACATCCCCATTTCTCCGCCTTCCACTGAGGAAGCGAACCATGGATCAATGCCAGGAGGGTTCCGACGACGGTAGTAAGCAAGATGCTCCAGTTATGGCTAATGATGAGAGGGATGGCAGCAATGGCGAACTGCACAAGAATGGCCGCAAGCCCGCTGTACCACACCCAGTCCGGCTTGGAGCTGCGAGTAGTAGGCAAGCTATCATAGATGTGAATAGACAATGGCTTCCCCTTGTAGCCATGCCGACATTCGATATCTCGAAGCACGCGTCCCAGGACCCACGAACCGTTCTGGCGCGCGTATCCGCTCGCAGTGTTGATCAGGGTACAGAAAGTCTCTGGCAACGGCATAGTGCGGCCATCGCCTACCACGGAGAGGAGGGTGGTGAAGATATAGCTCACCCAGCCAAAGCTGAATGCAACTGGCGTCAGAGGGTGGCCTGAGAGCTGAGCAACGGCCTTCTGAACAACATCGCCGCCGATCAGAAGAAAGACAGAGGGTATGTCCGTAAGGTTCCTCCACTAGTACCCAAGGGACTCCTGCCATCCGAGGCCATTATACGCATTGCTCTGCTGTTGCATCGACGACGAAGTTCGTTCGTACACTTGGGGGATTGCCACCGCTTGAGTGGAGAGGGCTTGTGCGATGAGCTTTGTTGAGTCTAATTGCTCTTCAAAGTCGTTGTTAATTGGTGGTGAACATGATGCTTATAAGCTCTCTCCCTACCTAGGTAGGTATATTAATATATAGCTTCACGCTAGTCAGCTCCACAAGATAGGAGGACAGGAGAGAAGGGAACTTGTTGTAAAGACTAGTATTAGAAGTCTTGATTTCGAAGAGTTTCAACTTATCTTATTGGTATTGGCTGGGTATATTCTGAGTGAGCGAGTGAGCGAGTGATAAAAGAGTAATAAACAGTGAAGCAGATGGTTAGTGACTCTGAGATGTATATAGTCACGTGATGAAAGCACATGACTACTATTCCCATGAATGCATACTCACCGGGGATTCGGCATGCACTCGAGGCATGAAGCGTGATAAGTAGCCGAATCCCCTCAATTTCTTGCACTTGCTCTTGCTCTTGCATCTCATCCAATCTCAAGGCCACATCTCCAACACTTGCAACACTTGTGACCTGCCACATTCATTACTTCTTCTTTATCTATTACTAGTTGTTTACTGATATTTCATTGTTTTTATTGAGCTATTGAGTTATTGGAAATAGACGCGGAAAATACAGCAGTGTACTACTATGTACATACCTATGTATATTTGCCTCTATCTTCATTCCTTATCTTTTTATCTGTTTATTCTTATCTTTTTCTTCTTCTTTTTCTTCTTCTTCTTCTTCTTCTTCTTCTTCTTTTTTACCTACATGGAGTATTAGTACTCGAAAGACCCGATATACTCCCAACTAGGCATCATATAAGTATATGTTATGTAGGTAAGCATGACTACATCACATCATATAAGTATATACCTAAGTACCTTGTTAAATTCATCGTATTCTGACCAGAGTCCTCCTTTGCCTCCTTTATCAGATATCTTTGAGGTAATACTCCGGTTGTGATAGGTCACTTCATCCATATCATTCGCCTCTTCCGAGTCCTTCCTCATTATTTTTATTCTTCATTCCTTCTTATCTATTCATCTATTGATTTGTTCATAAGAAATACTCTTCCTCTCTCGTCTCAGTCCTAGGTTTTTATTACTTCAATATCTCCACCAAGTTACCTCTCATATATACTTCAAGGAATTAAACGTCCAAGAACGTTATACTAACCAACACTCCTTCACCACTTACCCCAACATCCTTAATCACCCCCAACCACCCCCGCCCAAAACCTCGATTTCCATTTCAAGCGTCTCAATAGCTTCAACCTTTCAATATCATTCTTTAACCTCTCATTAGAGTATTCTCCTACCAGAGTATCACTAGATTTGATGCCGAATTTCCCGCAATATTCATCTTCGATGATAACAACCTACATTCCACCCTCGAGAATTTGAATTCTTACCTACATTCTTACATTCCACCCTTCAACCCATCAATAATGTCGCAGTATCGACCAAGACCTTTAAACGATATGCCTCCCCGGCCACGACCATTATCCGCCGACTTCGTTGAACCAGCCAAGAATTCCATGCTCTACACCATGCTCCCCTCGGCTGTACAAAATCGTCTCCCTCGACTGCCGTCGCTCCGAAAATCAGTGAGCATGTACGGCATTGCTGCGTCGAGGAAACCTCACGATGAAACCGCTTCCAGACCTCCATCTCCTCCACCAGGCTATACTTCTGCCGTGCTGTTGAGCGGCTCACACATGATGGACAGCCACGGCAGCGAGATGAGCGAGTTCTACGCCACGCAAAACGTCGAGCACCGCTCCGTATCCCCATCTCCATCCCCATCCCCATCCCCACGACCCCAGCAGGCACTAGAAATGTCAGAAACGCAGAGCGGCATTGCATGGAAATTCGCCAACCAAGGTGAGACTCCCACCGTCGTCATGGGACTACCCCATCCAATTCCCCTCAGCTGACCCTCAAGGCCTCAACCTCCTCGGCCTCGCCATCGAAGAGTCGGCCACATTGTCCCAGCTGCCCTCGTCGGGGAATGCCTCCTTCTCCCGCCAGCTGTACATCCACGCCCTCACCTACCTCCTCCGCGCCCTGCCCGACGACCTCTCGCCCCACGAACAGATCAGCGTGCGCGCCGCCCTGCCCAGAGACATTGTGGCGCCCCTGCAACTCAGCACCCTCGACGGCCACCCCCACCCCGATACCCATGCCCATTCCCATTCCCATTCCCCATCCCTCCTCCACAAAACCCTCGCCGCTACCATCGTCCACCTCTTCCTCCTCCTGCAGTTCCTCCTGCCCTACGTCAAGTGCCTGCTCGCGTCCGCCTACCACTACGAGCGCACGCACCGCGTCTCCGAGAAGATCCTGCGGAACGGCTGGGAGACGGTGGATGTAGTTGGGCGGCGTGGCGTGTCCATCACCGGGGCCATCTGTGGGCTTGCCGATGGGAGGCTTAGGCAGGTGGTTGGTGAGACGGCGAAGTGGCTTGTCGAGGGTGTTGCCGGCGGGATTCAGGATGGAGTTGGGGAGGGGTTGGGGATTATTGGGCGGGAGGGGGGTTGATTTGTGGTTTGTGGGGTTGAGTTTGGTCTGGTTGGATTGGATTGGATGGGTCGGAGGGGAGTAGTTGTGATTTTTTTATACCCGGTTGAATGTGAGAGGATTGGAGTTGGTTTTGTTTTGTTTGATATGTCGTTTTACTATCAGCGTTCTTTGCACCGAACTGGATTTCGGTATCAGCACATTTAGAGCTTGGTATGGGCATATTATAGAGCCGAATATAGAATTCGGTATTAGCACGTTCATATAGACAGAATATAGACCTTATTGTTTCTCTATGGCTCATTGTTTCTCTGTGGCCGACTATAATTATCACAGTGTATCCTCTAGATTCATGGGTGATGGCGGAATCATCGCATGAGCACTACTGCTGGTAGAAATCATAATTCGCTGAGCGGGAAATCTAGGATGGGTTTGATTGCTCTTGATGCTCGAGATCTACCATCTTGTCACGTCTATGGAGAAGACAATGCCTAGCCCTAGATCGATTCAAAATCATCTCGATATTCCAAATCCGAGATCCGTTGCTCCTAGCCAGACGGACTCAAAGTGCTTTCCAGTAGTGGATTTCTGGATTGGGCATTGTGATGTATATATACAGTAGGTGGCTGTAATTGAGGATGGGCTTTTCGGGGTGGATTATATCGGTTTTCGAAGACGTCTGTAGCATACTGGTGTACAATGCTGCTTGAATAGTACAATTTCTTCTCTTGCATGTGAGGAGCTGCTACTAAGTATTTTTCTGTAGGAGATATTGATTTGTGGTTTGCGGCCTGTCGTTGTTGTGATTCGGAGGCTTGGAGATTGATTCGACGTCGATTATGGCTGGTGATGTGTGGTGGGTTTGTATGATGATGGAAAATAATATATATACACATGCTGTTTTTTGAATATTTGAATGTTGTATGAAGACATGAATTATTTCCTGCGTACTGATGTATAGTCTCTTGAGAAGTGAGTAGGATTTCTCTATGGAGTTCCTAAGCCTCAACTGCTTTGATAAGTACAAAATATTACCGGTAACTAAAGATTCTATGAAGTATGGAGATTTTGAAAGATGTAACAATAAAATCAGTAGTCAATAGGAACTGCCTTGAGATTATAATTAAAGACTGCAATTGTCTACTATTTTCAAGAAAGCTACTATGATATATTGCCCAAATTTACATATTTTTTGATGGTACAATATGCTTGGTGGCGTTGTGATATTAGAGGCACAATGAAATGGAAATTTGCTGTTGGTGCATAAGTACTTATCGAGATGATCTTTTATTTAATTTTTAATTTTTAATTTTTAATTCTCTGTTTTATCTGGTAGGTATTCTCTCTTGTAGGAGAAATAATAAAAATTCAATTCTATACATTATAACAGCCTGTAGCATACCACATACCGCATACCAAGACATTTCCGTTATTATTATGCTCGTGTAGTGTATACATGGAGCACTTCAAGTGATGGATGGATGGATAATAGATGACAACAGGTCCAGAGCTATTAAATACATTAATACATTAATATCTTATATATCTTCATATCCAATCTTATAGGGCTTTTACAAAATCAAAGACCATAATACGTATTCATTCATGTCAATCTCAATATCCTGTCCATTATTGCAATGCAATTTGGACCCTCTGGGTGCTTATCTTGATACTTCACACGATAAGTCCATCGGCTGTAAAAAGATCTGTCGACCAACAACGAGCTAAACCTGATCCAGCGCTAGCGTTGAGAAAAAGTACTTGGTGATGGAGAGAAATGCGAGTCTTCCTTCGCTGCTCAGCAAACAAGCAATTTTTTGCATCAACATTAAATCCCCCTCTCTTTTCATTCAATCGGGATCCGATCTTACTTTCGGAATTGATTGTCTGCTCAAAAGGAGCTCTTCATCATGTTCAATATCTGCAGAAGAGGCCCTGCCTCAATAGCCAGAATAACTCGACTCTCCACCTCTCTCACCCAGAAGACTCGTCCGTCTACCCTCCTCGCCACTAGATCTCCAATCACCTCCATCGCCACAAGACATTTCCACATCTCCATCGTGAACAGACAAAATGCCGCTACTCAAAGTCAGATTGATGTCGAGGAGCCAGTTGCGCCACTAGGAGAAATCTCGACATTCCAGGAATTGGCAGACCATAAGCTCGTCAGCGACAGAGTCATCAACGAGATCACTCGGGGCATGGGCCACGAGACCATGACCGACGTGCAGAGATTGACCATCAACCAGACCCTCAAAGGCACTGATATGTACGTGATTGACATTCTCCTCTCGTTTACATTGACATCTTCATGTACTGATATCGATTAGTATCGCACAAGCACGTACCGGAACAGGAAAGACACTTGGTTTCTTGATCCCAGTTGTGCAAAGTGTTCTCAACGATATGCCAGAGCTCAATGAGCGCGCAGCAGCATCAAGAAACATTCGCAGCACGGGAAAGAACAAGTTTGATCGCTTGGACCGCAATGATCGTTCTGTAAGGGCAAAGCCATCCGATATCCGTGCTATCATCATGTCACCAACCCGAGAGCTTGCCGAACAAATTGCCGTAGAGGCAAAGAAGATCACAAAGAACACGGGTATCAAGGTTCAGGTTGCGACTGGAGGCAACAGCAAGTCGGCGATGCTTAGAGAGATGCAACGTGATGGGTGTCATATCCTCGTTGCTACTCCTGGCCGTCTCTACGATCTTCTCACTGACCCACATTCTCGCGTTGCCGCACCTCAACTCACCACCTTTGTCCTTGATGAGGCAGATCGTCTTCTTGACGATGGATTCTCCAAGGACATTGAGGAAATCTTGACTCTCTTGCCAGACAGAGCTGTTAAGGATCGTCAAACCCTTCTCTTCTCTGCCACCATTCCAAGAGAGGTCATGAGCCTCGTTCGCAAGACTCTCAAGCGTGATTTCGAGTTTGTTGAGACTGTCAAGGAGGGTGAACTCGCAACGCACGAGAAGATTCCTCAATTCGTCAGCAAGGTGGCTGGTTATGAGAATGTTATGCCAGCCGTGTTCGAACTTGCGAAGCGAGAACTTGCCAAATACGACAGGAAGGAGGAGAATATTATGCCATTCAAGGCTATCGTTTACCACTCTTCTACCACCAATGTTATCCTTGCAGCCGAAATCTTTGACGGTCTGACAAGAGGACGCAACAACGCATTGTGGCCAGCTGAGATCTCTAACATCCATGGTAAACTCTCCCAACCTCAACGAACCAAAGTAGCAGAACGTTTCCGCCGCGCAAAGTCTGGCATCATGTTCTCTACTGATGTTACCGCCCGTGGAATGGATTTCCCAAATGTCACACACGTCATTCAGCTTGGTCTTCCCCCAGCCAAGGACCAATACATTCACAGAGTAGGCCGTACTGGTCGTGGTCACGCCACCCATGGTGAAGGCTGGATCTTCCTCACTGAGACGGAGATTCAGGAGGCCCGTAGAATGCTTCGTGGCATCCCAATCAAGCCAAACGATAGCCTTGAGACTGCCTCCATCGACATGACCAAGGATGCACAGCTCCCAGCTCACACGGCTGAGATCCTCCAACAAATTGGTCAGGCTACCAAGGAGGTCATGGGAGGCACCAAGGAGGATGCTTACATGGGATTGCTTGGTGTCAACTCCAGAGTCAATGATAAGAATACCATGCTTGAGGACATGAAGCGATGGTCCAGATACGGATGGGGATGGGAGGAGCCTCCTCACATCAGCCCTGGACTGATGTCAAGACTGGGTCTGAGGAGTGGTGGTAGTGGTGGTCGCGGAGGTGGTGGTGGAGGCTTTGGTGGTCGTAGTGGCGGAGGAGGAGGTTTCGGTGGTCGTGGAGGAGGTGGGGGTTTCGGTGGTCGCGGAGGTGGAGGTGGAGGCTTCAGTGATCGTGGAAGAGGTGGCGGTGGAGGATTTGGTGGTGGATTTGGTGGTGGTGACCGTGGTGGTGGTGGTGGTGGATTTGGTGGTAGTGACCGTGGTGGTGGATTTGGTGGCGACCGCGGAAGAGGTGGTGGTGGCGGAGGATTCGGTGATCGTGGAAGAACTGGTGGTGGAGGATTTGGTGATCGCGGAAAAACTGGCGGTGGCGATCGTGGAAGAAGCTCCGGTGGATTTGGTGGCGGTGACCGTGGACGAAGCTCCGGCGGATTTGGTGGCGATCGTGGGAGAAGCTCAGGTGGGTTCGGTGGTGGTGGCAGGTTTTAAAATGTTTGCGTCGTTCCGAGAGGATTTGATGATCGGTTGGGAAAAGTGTAGGAGTAGCTGTTTGTACTGTATTATAGGAAAAGACGAGATTGGGCTGGCGTTTATGGCGCCTCCGCTCTATGGGCGGTCGACTCATTTAGATAATTCACTCCTTTCTGATTACTCTTGGTCAGGCAACGAGGGTTTTGATATCAGGAATGATTGTTTTGTTATATACTTCTCCCAATTCCACTTGTCATTTCCTATCGTTGATATTGAACAAAACAAATTCATAGAAGTCTTCCAGAGTCCAATGCACCTCTCAACTCAACACATCTTACATCTCCTCCGTCTTGATATTACCCCAATGCCAACTCCTTACCTAACGGAACATGTGACTGGCGAGCTCCTATCAATTCCACCAAAAACTAACACTGAAACTCACACTCAAGCTTCGCACATAATGCCACCATCCAACAGGAATATACAGAACCTCCCCCTCCTCCAAGATACAATCCACAAAAGGCACCGTCTCCCAACCAACAAACCTCTCCCTCTCCCCCCGCCGCTCCTCCAAACCCCCATCCCACCCCTCCAAAACCCCAACATCAACCGCACTCGTATTCCCCATATCCACTCCCCCCTCCTCCACCCCCCGCGCGCGCAGCCGCCCACTCTCCCGCGGCCCGTACAGCCGCACGTACTTCGCCCCCACCACCTGGCACAGTATGTTGTGGTACGGGTCCACGTGCAGCGGACTGATCGTGCCCGCCGGCCCGAACCACGCGTTGAGCAGCGGCTCCTCGAGCACAGGCAGCGCCCCATGCACGCACGCCAGCGGCGACGACGCATGTGGCGGCGGTGCCTCGCTGTAGCAGTAGTCCGGCACGGCGATGTCATTGCGCAGCGCCGGGATCTGGCTGAAGAGGTTGTGCTGCGCCAGGTAGCCCGTCTGCGGCGCCGCGGGCTCTGCGTGTCCTTCGCCTCCATCGTCGTCGCCGTCGCTGTTGCTGTCTTGTGTCACGGACGCCGAAGTCAGGTACTCGGTGAGAAAGGCGCGCATCGTGAGGATGCGCTGCCCCCAGCCCTCGTCCACGTAGCTGCGCCCCACCTCCACGGGGATCAGGCGTCGGCCGCCGAGGGTTCGCGACAGCAGGTAGCCCGGCTTGTTCCATGGGCGCTCGTGGCGTGCTGGCCAGTGTGAGATGGCATCTGTGATGACCAGGGGCTCAGGGCCGAGGGCTGGGTCGGCGGGTCTGTACAGGTGGTCCTCGAACGCTTCGAGGGAGAGGGCAGCGTGCCTGGGAATGGGGTTCTTCAGCTCGGGCACGAAGGTCTTTGCTGTGGGGAACGTGTCGCCGTCGTCCTTATCGACGCGCCGTCTCTTCCTTCGTGGCTCGTCGTCTTGATGCGCGCTGTCCTCTTCGCCGCAGAAGGACGATAGTAGACCCATGATCTCCTCTATCATCTCCTTCCTATCTCCCCCGGGTGCGCCAGCCATGATTATGGCCATGTCCAGGCCCCTGATCATTTCCTCGCAGTTGGTTGCATCAAACCTTGTCTCAACAGACTCCCCACCCACGTGATCCTCCCAGCTGTCCAGCAGAGGATAGGAACAAGCCTTGAGGATTGAGGCATCAGTATACAATCTCCTCCAAGCCGTGGGTACATCCTTGAATGGAAAGGCGTAGAACTTGTCGTTGGCGAGGCTCAGGAGATCCGAGAGACGACGATGAAGCAGATTCCAGTTGCCAGTTTTTCGTTGAAGGATTTGTGCTTGACGCTTGAGAAGGACTATTATCGGGCGACCGCATTCGTGAATTTGGTCTTTCCCTCTGAGAGTGGATGGAAGTTCTTTGTCATCAAGGTCATGGTCTCCGGAGGAATTGTAACTGTCGGGTATGGAGTCATCTTGCTCTTGTGCTTGAAGGTCGGCCAGAATTCTGGTGCAAGTTTGGTGACAGCATTCCTTCAATTTCTCGAGGGGTTCTGATAGCTGCGTCATGCTCAGTCTAGCTCTGAACCATCTCAAGCTGTAATCTCATTTTTTCAAATGTTGCCGAAAACTATTTGAATGAGTTGTGAACAAAGTTATTCGAAAATCGAGGTGAGGTCATTGTAGTCACGTGACCGTCTTGTATTTCTCTTGACTACATTGTATATAGTACTTATAAAATCTCTATCACTTTATAACATATCCCATTCCAACTTCTTGATACTTTATAACATCCCAAACCAAGATCACTCCCTATATCCCAAAACCCCACCCATTTCGCCGCACATTCCTCATCAGCCACAGAGGGCATAATTTCCAAAAAAGAAAAGCGAGACACATCAGGAGAAGAGCAAAAGAAGAAAATGAGAAAACCAATCTCAATCTCAATCATCCAAGAAACCCATTAAATTCCATCCCCCTATCTCCGACAACCCAAAGTCTCCTCCGCAACCAATTACAAAACCGAGCCCTGGAATTCGAATCTCCAAAAACACCCCCAAAGAGTCTAAGAATTCCTTGCCGGAACTTCAAGTCACAGTCCATAGATCACGGGCCAAAGTCTACCCCAAACCGAAAAGACAGTTTGAAGAGGTTTGGAAACACAATCCTTGCTTCGCTTTCAAAGAGTCAAAACCATGCCCGCTGGAGCTTTCAAGAAAACATCCCCTTGTAGTTCCTCGCTCAAGAGAACTCATCACAATCTCCATCACAATACATTTCATCACAAAAAATAATTCTCCAATTCCTCTCTACCACTATCAATATTCCTACGCTCCATCAGAAGTCACAGCCCACCTTCCACTCGATAAGTGTTATGCGGGTCCCATAAGTATACACCGTGCATGATCAAAGAATACTACAAACGCCAGCGAGCAAGTTCCCCCATCGGAACCAATAGCCTCCAATACCATCTCACAAAGCAATACTCACTCATCCAAACAGCCCCCAGAACCCGGCACGGATTCCAACGCCCCTCTGCCCAGACGAGCCATCAACGAGGCTATGAACCGTATCCGCGCTGATAGACCTCTTGTTCTTGAGCGCCTCATTTCTTATCATTTCCTTTTCCTGCCAAAACGCGTCCTCTTCCTTAATACCTCCTCGATCCCCGCTTGCGGTCTTATTCGCACGCGGCGTGTTGTCGAGTGAGTCCGTAGGAGTGGTGTTGGGATTCTCTCGTGGCGGCAGGATCGTGCCCATTGACATCTCTCTAGGAACCGAGTTATTGCTGTCGGTGGAGTGGGATGTATGAGGTGAGTTCGTATCGGAGCTTAAAAGGGAACTGGATATTACGCTCTTCCTTCTTCTGGATCCCGTTGAGTGCTTCCTCATCTCCTTCCAAATTCTTGATGCTGGGTCTTCTGAGGGGTTGTAGTCTGGTGTCTCTGGATCAGGGGGTCTCATGCGTGACTGGCGTACTTTGGGTGTAGAATTTGTGGATTCTCCCCTGTTGTTCTCGTCGCTATCTCTTGATGGTGACATATACGGGTTTCTTGAAAGTCTCAATGGGCTGACATCGAATTCGGTTCTTGCTGTTCGAAAACTGGCCATTGATGTCGAAGGAGACATTTTGCTGGCCACAACAGTATCTGAGCTTCTCTCAAGGCTTCTACGTCGTACAGTGTCTACATCATATCCAGAATTCTCTGTCACATGCACCAGATCTATGACATCCCATGAGCTCATGAGCTCAGTGTAGCTACTGACCTCACTTGGCGTAAGATTGGATCGGAGTACATCATCAAACACAAGGGATGAGGTGGAGTTGTTGAGGTTGATGGTAGAGACTCGACGACTCCATGAAGAGAGAGAAGCGCTCGCTGGCGGCAGCACCGTGATTGTGGCCCTTGCTTCGGTTTCCAATCGAGTTGTTTGATAACTGCAACCAGCTGGTAGGCTAGTCTCCGGGCCGTATCGAAAGGAAGTATGCTCGCAAGACACAAGGACACGGAGGTATTGTAATTCAACAAGACCAAGTTGGGATGTCAAATCGTTAATCAATTCATCAGACGTAGCTCGAACGTGACCATTGAAGTGTGAGCCAAACCTGGCTGGTGCAACTGTTTTGACGCCCAACAAGAAGAGACAGCTGTCCGATGCACCAATAGATCTATCAAATTGTCAGAGGACTTATCAGGGATATGCGCTGATAACTCACATTGACTGGCTAGGCATTATAACATGTTCGACAGGAATATCCAGCATGTTGAAGAACGTAACGTGAAAGTCGTGCATCGTGCCATACTTTTCCTTTTCTACAGAACATTAGTATACCACAAGATCCATTCACACTAACCTTGCTTACCATGTACAGAGCTAGGTACCAATTGTGCTGCGTCAGACTCATCTCTTTCATGTATCATCATAGAGGCAGGCTTCAAGACTCCTGTAACCTTAACTGCAACCCGAACCATGTAGTCCTTGTCTGATCTGATGCTGTCAACTTCAGGAAAGATCGAAACCTCAGGTTTCAAGACGTATGGAATGGCTGTCTCTTCAGATCTTGGTGTGGGCAGAAACGAATTTGTGGATTCAACTAGTACTCTAGTCTCAGATCCATCTTTGCTGCTTACAACACTCCATCCACAATCCGTAGACGTTCTGTTTGTAGCACTTTTTGCGCCTGGCTTCTCGTGGTTATCTTGGGAGATCAAAGTGTTGGAAGGCTTTTCGTTACCATTGAAGGTAGCATCTGTCAAATTCGACTTCGAAGGCTTACGGCCTTTCAATCGTAAACTACCTAATCCGTCTTTGGCTCGTCTGAACAGCTTCCGGCTCGTCGAGACCTTGCGTTGAAGATCCTCTTGCCCATCTGCCGCAGACCTTGTCAATTTCTCGAAGGATGATGCTGAGGTACCGGTTGGTATAGACTGCAGCCCTATATCCCATTCTGATGAATGTTCCTGATCGTCTCGAGAATTCTTTTCGCTTCGACTATCTTCCGCAGGTACATTGCTACCACCAAGAGTTGTAGACTTTCCGATGGGTTGTTTTTCCGGAAGACGTTTATTATCGTGCTCTGAAGGGTTTCCGTTGGAGAAGAGCGGCTTGGGGTAGTTCTCCTTAGCCCCCGAAGACGTCTCCGACTCCGAATCCATGTTTGATTTCTTGATCATTTCCAGGATACGACTCTCCTTGACCCTAGCCGAAGGGGATTTCTCGTCTGGGATCAAAGTAGATTTCTTGTTGGTTCGTCTTTTCCTAATGGTAAGACGACCGTCCGATACTTGTGGTGGACTGGAATCCCCAATAACACCACTTTGTGACGCCTCGACGTTCGATGTCCTGGCAAAGTCTGGATTTCCGTGCTCTCTCAACTCAGCATGGAAATCTGCACACTTGGAGGCCCCGTGTCTTGGGATTGTGATCTCTCTGGACGGGTGTGAGTTCTTGATGGTCTCGGAACGTTTGATGATACGAAGCGGTTCAGGTCTGGAGACTGAGGGTTGGCGAAACTCCATTGAAGACGATCCTGCCTACTTGGATGCCACGTCTCCGCGAACGATGTATGAGGTGCTTGTGAAGTTTGTGTTGGGGCTTGCCTTGGTGGCTGTGAGATGAACTTCCACTTTGGATTCCGGGTGTATCGATCTTCGAAATGGAGTTGGCTGCTTGGTATACTCTCGAGATCCAAGAACGAGTCCTCATAAGAGCTAGACTGACCAGAAGGGTTTTGACGATGTCGTCTCTGAGTATGCCACGGGAAAGATGGTGATATGTTCTGAATACGACGGACCGTTGTCGTCCAAAAGTCTGTAGTTTTGATGGCAATGAAGGCTGCGCTGCCGGCGATAGCAATGGGAATGAGAATGAGAGCGCCGACTGCACCACTTTCTGAATTATCGTTGTTCATAGCCAAGAATACGGTAATTTTGATGATATCATCTGAAGTCGTGATAATGTTTGAAATGCTGGAAACGTTTGGAGGTTTAGAAGGTTGAGGATTCCAGATGAGAGTATGGTTCTGAGACTGAAATGGAGAAGGGGCGACTGCTTGACCAAGGGAAAGAGCAACCATCTCCCACTTACATGTATATCATTTACCTGATCCAGAAGAGGATTCCTCCTGCGGGGACATCGCAAGTTTATCTTCTCTATGAGTTCGTTTGATGACATATATAAGCATCAAATCTTTGCGCTCGTAGGAGTCTTGGCCCAATAGTTACATACTAGTATCTATACAGGATTGAAGGAGAGCCTATCGACTATACTCAATCCTTATCACGATGTTTCTTGTGGCTTTTTTTCTTTCTCTTCCTGTCTAGTACTTGAGGTCTGCTGGATATATCAACCATGATTTGCTTGCCTTTAGTATCTCGATACCTAAAATCTATCATAGGTAGCGTATCCCGATATCCACAACATTCGCAGACGAGCACAGAACATGCAGATTCACATACGAACATGAATCAATTGATGGGTTAATTCCATTGAAAACTGCAAGCGTATTAAGCATTATTCGTAAGTATTCAATTCTCTGGGTATCACAAGTTCATCCTGAATCATCAACGCTCCTCTTGATATTGTCCCGAATACTCAAAAGGTGATTCTGATCCATATTCAAGAAGCGTATCTATATCATTAGCCGTCAATCATTTATTTCGTCAAGAAGCCAACTCACCAAGTCATCTCCCGGAACCATGTTTCCAAACAGCATGGGTTCCGACAAGCTATTGTCAATTCCCTTCTTAACCCTAACCTCCCATACACCTTCCCAATTCCATTCGCTGGGTTGTTTCGCAACTAGTGGCTTCTGTATCGCCTTCGAACCCTTCCCGTCCTCACTCAATCCATCATGCCAAGTCCCAATCTCATCAGAAGCCACCACAGGCTTCATCTTCCCATTCTTGACCCTATGGGCTCGCCAGGCGCTCCAAGCCCCAGAGTTGCCCGCAGACTCCATGGGTATACCATCCAGCACGTCCTCATCGTCAAAAGTGCTTCTGATGTACCTCAACACTTCGTAGACCGTGACATCCCTCCCGCTACTCGTGGGCCTCTCGCTCGTCGCGACGCTAGCAGTCGATGCTTCGGGGGTGCCGTCCAATGGCGTTGCGCCAGCATCTCTGGCCGGGGTTTGCTGTCCAGTCTGCGGCCTACTTCCCCTCCCACCTCTGCTGAACCACGAAGGGAATCCGTGCCGTAAGCTGAAGCCGCCAGGTGGTAAGCGTTCTTCGTCCGTAGCACTCACGGTGCCTTCTCCTCCTTCCTGGACGTCGGTTGTGTACATATAGGTCGTGAGCGGGGTGATCAGAGGGTGGAACATGTCGGTCGAGAAAGTGACGAGAGGAGGCAATTCCGGGTAGGTGGGTGGGAATGATATTTGGAAGCGGAGGATCGAAGGCGCATATGGACCTGGATTTGCCATGTTAGACAATTGTTCGGTCCATCGGATGCCAATGGAAGAATACGACATACCCTTATTGACGAAAATCACTCCGGACCATAGAGTGACATTGCCAGGCGTCATACAGACGAAAACTCCGTGCGGGCAAGCATGCTTGAGACTGGAGCTAGAATGCGCGTCAGTGGTTTATCTTGGAATGACCTGCGATTGCAACGTACAATTCCACCAGCAGATGCTGCTTGCGCATCGCCGACAACTTTCCTCTCCTTTGCGAATACATGCTTTCATGAAGATCATGAAAATGTTGAGAGAGATATAAGAGGTTTGTGAGTTGGACTGAGACTCGACGAAGATGCGTCAATGTCCGTCGCATGGGGAAGCGGTGAGGAATGTAACAGGCAGAATCATGCAGCGTAGGTATCGGAGTGCTTAACGAGTGGTGGACCAAGAGACATGACCCCACAAGCCACACCACGTCACAGCATTTGAGAAATAAAAATAACAACACAGAGTCGACTTGGAATGGACTCTCAAGATCTCGAGGCTGCACTAAAATGAATTGTTGAGATGCACAACGAGCTTTGATTCTCGTTATTCCGATCTAATACTCATGATTCTACAATCGTTGCTCCAAGTCTCTTGACTTATTAACTTCTCATGTCGCGTCGACAACCCTGCCACTAAGTTGAGTCTTCTTTCACTTGCGGGCATACGAAGCTAGACATGTATCCATCCATCCAATTCTCTTCCATAGCCAACTCATCGACCCAATCTAGCCTCGATCTTGGCTCTCTCCTTCTCCTTGATCTCCGTGACCTCGTCTCTTGTAGCATCGTAGCTGGCATTCACCTGGTTGAAAGGATTGTCTGGGCTCTTCTCAAACTCCTTGCGAATCTGCATGACCTTCTGGTTCTGTCTGAGTCCCTTACCCGAACCATCAGCCTCCATCTCAGCCAACCTCTCGGCCTCGAACTTGGCAAAAGCGGCCTTGAATCTTCTCTCGGGATGCTTGTCAACCTTCCCGGTGTCGGCAGATGCAGTGAGGGAAAGGGCATCAAGAGCATTGTCGATACCACTGGCATTGAGGGCAGCGGCGGACTTTGATCCTGAGGGCTCATCGAGTTGCGAGAGATCGAGACCGCGAGTCTTCTTGACAGCAGTCTTGGAATTCTTGGGTGCGGCGCGAGCATCCTTCTCTTCGGCAGCTTGGATGGCGTCCTTCTCGGCCTTCTTTCGTGCTGCCTCGGCCTTCTTTGCAGCTTCTGCTTCCCTGATTTTATCGAATCAGCAATGAGGACGTGTTTATCATCGGGCAAGCAGCGTATACTCACTTCTTTGCGTTGCTCTTTGCACCCTTGCCCCACTCGTCGTCCTCAACGGCAGCCTTCTTGCCGTTCTCTACAGCGGCTTTCTGTGCTGCGGCTTCGGCCTTCTTGGCATTTCCCGAAACCTTCTTGGTATTCTCGCCGGCGGCCTTCTTTCCTGCCATGATGTCGGATGGATGCTATTTACAAGTGGCGCTTGTATAATGGAACTCGATGGCGCGGTGTGACTATGAGGAATGTTGTGTTTCTCGAAATTTGTTTTCCTGAGGAAGAGAGAACAGGACCTGATGATTATGACGAGTATGCCCCGCCAACATCCTCACACCAGAATTTGACAGCCTTGTCTGACGAGGCCCACTCGCCGAATCGGATCGGCGAAATGATGAGCTTTGTTCCGTCCTCTGATGCTCCTCGATTGAGATGTCAAGTGAAGTCTGGGGTGTTCTGTCACCCGATACGAAATAACATCAAAGCACTGTCACGGAATCTATTTTGAGAAGAAGTATGCTTGCGAGTTCTTCTTAATGAACGTGGAGTATCTTATTCAAGAGACCCTTGAGTTAATGCATATTATCTAAATTTATGATTTTCCCTTGTTTTATTTTATCTTACCTTATTTCATTTTATTTCATTCTATTGGTGTTGTTGTCCTCAAAAAACAAATATGGTTTATAACCACCTAACTACATACATATGACTTGAACATATCGGACACGAATGGCTTTACCTTTTAGGATTTCATTAGTTGTAATTAATCGCCAAGTCATGATACTTACTACTCTATAGAAAACAACACGGTGTTATCTCATAATCTACTTCCAAGAGAGTACATAGTATACAAAATTCACATGCAAATACAATCCAACCATACTATGAATACAGTATGTGGTCATGAATACGTAGTACTTCCTTACCTTAAAGTATATAAATAGTAGATAAAGTAATCCTATGTAATCATAAAGCCCCAATCTTTTCATTCTTCCCGTCCAACTCTAATCCTAATTCAATGAATACCGTATGTATTCAATAACCCTTTTTGGAGTTCCCAGAATTATTCATCGGCTAGTTATGAATAAGGGTGGATCAGCATGGCCAGACCATCGTTTGATCCAATAGGAACTCGGACATCCTTGGCATTACCCCTAATAGAGCAAAGGTCAAATTGGCCACGGGATAGAGTGAACACTGGAGGAGCATGAGGGAGAGGGAGAGGGAGAGGGGGATGGAGAGAGAAAGGGACGGCGGCCCCCTTTCTGAGCTAATGATGAGAAGTTCCGCATTAGCAATGAGACTATCTTAAAGAGAGCACATCCGACCTCAACCCCATAGAAAGCCCGGACTTCACCTAAGTATATCCGACTTCCTTTTCATACAAAAAAGAGAAAAGGAAAAGAAAGAGAGAAGACAACGAGAAAGAAGCCTCATTTCGTCTCATGTGCAAAAGGGAGAAAAGAGGGCAGAAGCGATATGGAAAAAGGAAGCATGAGGGCCGGAATACCGAACTGGAGACGCTCTGAGACACATATAATGCTGGCGAGGGATCTCTTTGCACGAGCGGTAGCCATCATCAAGTCATCAGCCACCACAACTCTGCTCCTCTTCATCTTCATATATTACCTGGTGTTCCAGTATGGAAAACTGAGCTTCTACCGCGATCCCGGCAGCAGATTCTACGATCAAGGTCGAGCGTTTGAGCGGGGGTACAGTGAGCACCGTGAGGCACAGGCGCGCGCATATATCGAGGCAGCAAATTCCAGCCATCATGGACAATTCCTCAAGGCGGGAAGGAGTCCATTGGTCTGCGTGGCTATTTCGACCATCAAAAGAGAAAATATCAATTATCTCGAGGTAGGATCCAAGTTGTTCACGCGGAGGATCTAGATACTAACCGAGGACAGTCTACGGTGGGGAGCATTCTTGAAGGGCTGACCTCAGAAGAGAGGTCTGATATCTATTTCGGGGTGCATTTTGGAAATACCAACCCTTCAATTCATCCATCTTGGAGTCAGCCATGGCTGGAGAATCTAGTGGACAAGGCCTACACCTATGATACTCCAGATGTCATCTATACCCATATGGGCCATCTGGAGCACAACAGAGTGCTCGATCGAAAGGTAGTCGTCGACTACACCTATGCGCTAGAGAGCTGTCTAGACACGGGTGCCAGCTGGATTGTGATGTTTGAAGATGATATCATTGCAGCTGATGGCTGGTTCGCACGGACATTGACCAGTCTGTACGAAGTCGAAGTCAATTCTCTCAAGTCCTCAAAGGAATGGCTTTACATGCGCCTTTTCAACCAGGAACGCTCAATCGGATGGGCATCTGACGAAGTCGGTAGCCATCACGAAACCTGGATCGCATTAGGCATTATATGTTTCATCCTGGGAGTCGTCTACTCAGCAAGACCGCATTCCACCTTCGTGAGACAACATATGGACTCTGGAAGACTGATTGTTATATGTGTCATTGCCGTGCCGGCTTTCGTGATACTTTTCTTCCAGATGGGAAAAGCATCAACGGTCCCCCCAAGCCCAGGAGTCTTCGATGAACCTTTTGGATGCTGCTCTCAAGGAATGGTATTTCCAAGTCGACAAGCGCCACTGGTTATTGACTATATGCGGAGTAGAAAGAAGGGAAAGGTTGATACGCTGCTCGATGACTTAGCCAACGAATCAAAGCTGGCACGCCATTCACTTTATCCTGTTCAGATTCAGCATGTTGGTATGTCAAGGTTTGGAGCCCAAAAATGGAGAGGAATACTAACGGCAGCTATAGGAATTGATTTCACTCGTGAACTCCCCGAAGGTGTTTGGAGTATGGCATTTGAAGATCTCAAGCCAAAGAGACTACAAAAGGAACATCAGAAGATGGTAAATATGCTCTATGGCCGGACTCTATCAAGCCAAACATGATATTCTGAAGTCAGGAGAGAGGACACACCGCACAGGACGTCAAGACCTACGACATATCTTAACACCACGCCACCATGATGGCAACTCGAAGTCATGTCGCTCGGAGGAGCCGGAAAGTAAGCTTACGAGCCATTGACTAAAGTCTCGGATTGAGAGGGAGAGGAGGGATGACAAGAAAGGAGAGGGAGTCACTACACAAATGCGTCAGTTGAAGAACATGAGTATACAGGACAATATTTCCTGCACAGCTTTCAGTCTCACAGACACAGCGAGAACCAATGTTTCACACAAAGGATATTATGAGGCAGAACATAGGTGTAGGTTTGCAAGTCAGATGCGAGTCAAGTGCAAACCAAGTGCAAATCAAGTCATTTCACACCACAAGACCTCTCCCTCTGCGAGCTAGATAGCTGAACAATGCATATATATCATTAGCATTCACAACGTCCATCCCATCCACTCGAATAACCCTCATCCTCGCCTCGCATGCGAAATGACCAGCAGCTGAGCTGAGCTTAGCCACGTCGCAAACTGCACAGCCCAGCTCCCCAGACACCCACAGCCAGCCTTACGAAAGCCTCCACACCCAGCACCTCGTATCCTCGCTCGCAAGTGGGTCCAGGAGGAAAGCTCCATGATCGTCGTACGATGCCCCTGCCAAGTATCTGCCCCCGAGGCCACCGGCTCCCATTCCGCTTGGCCCGCGAGCCTTAAGGGGACGGTGGCCATACCCCCCGCATCTCAAGACCACAACACCCGCTCCGGCAGCTGTGAAACGAAGTCAAGTCAAGTCAACTCAAGCAAAGTGGAGTGGAGTGAACAGAGCGAAGCAAGAAACACGTTGTCCCCCATCCACCTCATCTCGTCACCCATCCATACCTCCCATCTCCAACCCCCCTCACGACCTCCCCGGCTCACTGGCCCCTGACACTGTACCACCTCACCTCACCTCATTTCGCTTTACCACACCACCCTCCCTACCCAGAGACCTTCTAGAACAGCCCATCTCCATCCCATCCCATCCCTACCCGCCCCCAGCCCCGACTTCCCCGAACCGCCACACGACAAGCCACGAGGCCGCATGTATGACACATGACGCACACACGCGCGCGCGCGCGGAGAACGCACCCCACGCCGGAGTCGCACGACAGGAGGTGATGAGAAGGCCGTTGGGTGTCAGCGGGGTGGGTAGTGGGGCACGCATTGGGGATGTTGTGGGACCTCAAGTGAAGACGCAGACCACAAGTGAAGGCGTGATGGTCAGCAAAGCGAGGTATGACAAGACAAGGCAGGCAAGACGAGATGAATCGAGACGAGACGAGACGGAACGAGACGGAACGGCAGGCACGTCTTCGATACAGGCTTTGCATGGTATGTTCGAGGCCGGGGAGCGGGGTTGCGCTGTTGTGTCGCATTGGGCGTTCAGTTGTGTTCCACCACGTTCATGTTATGTTTATTTTCATGTTCATGTTCGTCTTTTGCTGATTCCCGTTTTTGACCGGCGTGGGGGCAGCGGTGGGCGAGGCAGATGCAGAGCAGATGCAAGAGCAGACGCAAAAGCAAGAGCAAGAGCAAGCGCAAGCGATGGAAGTGAAGCCAGCGAGCGGATCAAACCTCATGCACGAGAGAATAGGATCCGAGTGTCTTGATCTTGATCTCGGTCTTGGTCGTGCCTTCGATATTCCCATTCCAGATTTCCGTCCCAGTTTCCACTCCCTGTCTTCACTCCCTCATTCCAACTCCCCCTTTCATATCAGCATCCAGCCCAAACGTGCGGGTTACGGGATATGATCTGCGGCGAATCACTCCACTCCCCTTCACGCCACCATAAGGCAAGACAGGGCAGGGCAGATTGACGAACAGGCATAGGGAGAGACAGGGAGAGACGGAGATGACATGGTAGCGTTTCAAGAGCCACCATACACCCATAGCCTCCTCTACTCCGTAGCTGGATAGGAAGTAGGAGATTCACGACACCGCTCGGGCCGAGAGAGGGAGGAGGTCGAGGAGGTCGAGGAGAGTGAGACGAACAGTGGCTGAGTGCCAGAAGACAGATAGGCAGGCAGACAAGACAAGACAAGGCATTGAATTACAAGCCGACGAGGCTGAGACAGGTGGCGACGGCATTTACCTGTCTATCAAACAGACAGGTATCGGCATCGGCATTCGCATTGGCATCGGAGAATTTCGCGCTCGCTGAGGCTTGGTTTGGTTTAGGCTAGTCTCAGTCTCAGTCTCAGAGCAGTGCAAGCGGGCTCGGTGAGTGACGAAACAGAGTGCAAGGATAGCTTGAAGGACTTGTATCAGGGGCTATAGCTGGGAATTTGTGTGTTTTTGGCGCGGTATAAGGTATGATGTCAAGAGAGAGCAGGAAAGTCCGGGTTACAGGGGGGGGTGAGATGGTGGGGAGGAAGATAGGTAGGTAGTAGCATTGAGGTTTCGGCTATGTATTCGGGAGGTGGGCTTTTTCAGGGGGGTTTATAAGTGAGGCGGTGACTCAAATCAAACGACATACGTAGAGGGAGGAAGTTCGACTACGGCTGTGCTGCGGCGTAGGCGCGGAGAAAAGGGAAAATAGAAACATAGAAACACTTGACAATCCAATCCACCCCGGGCCTATTTCCAGAGAGGACGATGGATTCATGGATGTAGAATGATTCATACATACACTCACACTTACGAGTCCGGGATATCGAGACTAGAAATTTTCCCGTGCTTCGCAAGAGACAAATCACCGACCTCGTGCACCCTTTCCTCCAAATAAGCGAATAGCTTCACTTTCACCCAATGCAGAAGCACATCATCCGTGCCACGACAACATTCCGATATGCATCTGTACCCCACGCTCTCCAGATGTCTCCTCTGACATCGTTTGATGACATGCGATTCGGTCCGACTGTTTGTACACAGTGCAAAAGCACAGTGACAACAGCGACAGCGTACGCGGGGGCACTAAGTTGTGTTACTCGGATCAGTTTCCGTGTTGCGTATATGTCGGGAGTTCATACATGAGTGTATCTATGTGGTCTGTGATGTTGGAAAGGTTCGAGTGAAGATCGTCGTCAGCGCAACGTAGGATCAGATAAGGATATTGAGGAACGTGAAGTGTGATGATAAAAAAAAGCAACAACAACCAACAACCACAATCACATGACGAGGTTTATTTTTCTTTTTTTTCGTACTTACGGAATATGTCCGGTCATTATCTCCAAGAAGCAAAGTTCGTATTCAGTGCTTTATGGAGACCGAAGCTGCGGAAACTTTGGTCCAGTCCCAATAACCAGCTTCATCCTCGACTTAGCATGTACCATGGAATGAAACGCAATGTAACATCCCCCCTAGCCGTCGATAGCGTCGATACCTGAAAACAGACATTGCATCGAAAGAGCACCAAATGGAGATCCCTACGATATGAACATGAAATTGGGTGCTCCATACCTGGTTCTTCTCAACTCAAGGGGCACAGAGCACAGGTAATAAGCTGAGCTATGTGAAGCGTATCAGACGATCACATCTGCAGTAGCAGATAAACTTTCTGACATGTCAAATCCTCCATGGATGGAATCGTTCCCATCATGCGTCATCCATGCCGATAACCCAGTCGACAGCTTCCAATACCGTAGGAACAAATGGAAAGATCCCTGTAGTTGCATACAGGTTACAGGACGGAGCTGCGCGCTGCGCAACCTGTTCAACACTAACGGAGGCATCATAAGAATAACCCAGGTCAAGCGGTTCCTATTTCCAGGTCATCATGTATGAAGATATGTAGGAAGAGGAAGGGGGGGGGGGGGAAGTCGTATATTGCGGGCGGATCGTTTAGTCGAAGGAAACATGCAGTATCGGGAGTCTAGATAAATCCAAGAAAACATGTGATGTCTTTGCCATATTAAAGGAATACGGGATCCAGGTAATCGGTCTAGGGAAAATAGTGGAACTCGATCTCGGAAGGTGTCGCCTAGAGACAATGGATCTCGTCTTGCAGCTTATTGACGGAGGATTACATATGGGAACCCACAAAATAGCTATGCAGGATGAATTCCCGGCTTCCCCATTAACCTCATCCGCACTTCTTCCATGTCATTGCGAATGGCAGAATGGCAGAATGGGGTGATATGTATGAGGCTTCGAGTAGGCATCTCCTCCTCCTCCCCCGGTCTCCCATTGACATTGACTAACAGGAAAGAGGCATAAAGCATGTGAGTAACCGTTGAAACAAGGCTTTCGTCGACAGAGGGCTTATTTCGGGGAATAAAGTGGCTTCCCTGCGCCGGCTGTGAGTCGGATCATCGGGCCGCCATGCAGATTTCAAACACCATCACCCCCAATCCCAGAGACAGTTCCAACCGCGGCGGTTAGGTAGAGTGGGTGAATACCGGACTATTGCCTCGTCTGCTATCGGAGAGAGGGAGGGAGGGGAGGCATGCATGACGATGGCCGCCACAGCCGTTGCACTGCACCGCACTGCATTGCAGTAAGCAAGACTGCAAGACGATATCTGTGCTTGTGTCCTTCCCTTACATCCACGGCGGGAGGGGCAGGGAGGGCTCGTGACTTGTCTTTTTTGTTTTTTGTTTCTTTGAAGGAACGTTTCCATACGTATCCCAAGGAACTGGGAAGAGAGATGTCATCTCACATGATATTCGGGGTGCTAAGCCACCTGTGACGCCTGCGGAATTCGGATGGTGATGTAGCGATGGCGGTGAGGGGGTGAATGAGATCTCCAGTGCGTTGGCGATCTGTGGAGGATAAGAATTTTTGTCGGCAAGGTGCATAAACTACCTCACCGCAACAATAAGGCTTACCGATGCATGGATATCGGAGGATAAACCAATCGGCTTGGTGAGCTTTGATGAGCTTGATGAGCTTGGTGAGACGGCACTCTTTAACGTTTTTGATGCTTGAAATACTCGAGACATTGAGTGGGAAAGAGATGAAGAAGATATGGATCTTGATCGGAATTTACTTGTACTTGGTCCTTGGAGAGGTCAATGCTTCTCTTTTTTCGTCTCTCTTTTCCCTTTGCTTTCACTTACTGATGTCTCTTGTGTTGTTTATTTCCCAGGGGTCCCTTCTTCTTTTTCTTCCTTTTTCTTCCCCGTCACGAGCCTTGTCTCAGTGATGATGAGGCGGAAGAAGTCAGAAGGTCCTTTTTTTTCTTTGACGGCCAATCGGTAAGGGGTCTTGTCTTTTCTGTCTCTGTATGGACCACTATGACTTGCTGGCTTATGACTCAAAGCCGTGATGCCCGAAGGTACTATACGGAGCAAGTGCCATGTCCATGCCATCATCGATGGTGATGTCGGCGCCTAAGCTGGGCGCAGTCTGGGCGCAGACTGTTTCTTGTCATAGGCGGTTGTTCACTTTGTGTGAGGTAAACTGCCACGCTGTCTGTACATGGATGCAGGTGCAGGACTCGTCGTTGAACAATGTCGAAGTTGGATGGTTCAATGATGAAGAGGGACACCCGATGAAGCGGTTGTATGGTGATTGTGGCTGTACTTGTATTTGTGTTTGTGTTTGTATTTGTGAGTTGGGCATGGACTTCGTGCATATGTACGGAGATATATCCTCCACATACCATACCCACAGACACATATGTATGTACATACTCTGTACCGACAGTACATATGTATATTCACATATTATATATACATATATATATGTCTATATGTGTGTATGTATTATACATATATACATGTATACATATGAATATATACATATGCAACACTGCCGTATGCAATGTGACTTTAAAAAAAAGATGCCATTGATGATATGCAGTCACACGCTGTGACAGCGAAAGAGGTAACAGTTTATTGGAAGTACTCGATTTGATTTGATTTGACTTGATTTGTTGTTGGATGAAGATGGGATGTCCGAACAGATCAGGACAGAACAGAACAGAACAGAACAGGAGTGACAGATGACAGGGTGATGTTAGAGAGATGTGTACAAGGGATCCGAACTTGTACCGAGGTAATTGATGTATCTCGCTCTCGGTTCAAAGAATGGAGATGGAGGGAGAGAGTCAGGCTCAGTGAGATGACGTTGTATTGTAAGGCACAATGTTTGAGGCCAGGAGATGAATAGATGAAGGCGATGCTGTGGATTTGACGTGAAGCTTGGATGCTTAGATGCTCGGATGGCCGTATAATTGAGCCTAATATGGCAATCTTGTATCTGTATGTGTATGTAAGTACATATGTGTATACAAACAACACAGTAGAATAATATATCAAGTACAAATGCATGAAGACAAAAGGCAAAAGGCATAAACACACAGAGACAAATAAAGAAACATATCAGTTACAACGTCAAACCCGAATATCAAGCAATAATCTATACAATGCAACACAATGCAATGCAACAATACCTCCATGACTATACTCCACCTGACATTCATCCTCGTTACAGAATCTGATCATTATCATCATCGTTCGATCATGCATGATTGACAATCAACCTTGAACTCTGATGCAGAACTCTTCCCTTCCACAACGACCTCATTCTCTCCATTCACTCTCTCGAGAATGATGCTCTCCGAAGCACCGGTGAAGGCTTGATGCCATCTCTGCATTGCATTGCATTGCATAGCATGCTTGACTTGGCTTGACTTGTCTTGACTCTGAACATGTTCAACCTGAATCTCAATATCAATTCCGCTGTCAACATGAGTTTCAGTTTCCATTTCAACTTCGATCTCCATGGAGACTGTGGCCTTCTGCAATGGTTCGTTGCTGGATTTGTTTTGTGCTTCTGTGTAGAGGTGAGAGTATTTTAGATACATAGACAAATATACATACCTACATAGGTATAGACAAGTATCTCCAGATAGAGTGATAGAGTGATAGAGTGATAGAGTACCAGAATGCCAGAATGCCAGAGTCTCTTGATAGAGTAATAGAGTAATAGATAGAGACAAGATTCATCCTCGACGATAGATCTCCGCTCTTGCATACGGATGCGACCCCCGACTCGCCAATGGACGTACATATCTCACCTTGTAGTTGTGGCCGCTGATGACAGTGATGTAGATAGAGACGAGACGAGACTCATGGATACTCAAGCCAACAATGATCCAACGAGGATGAGATGTTTCGTGAAGCCCTTGTCTTGCTTTACCTTGGCTGAAGAGATGTCCATCGATGCGTGATGGCGATAGTGTCATATCAAAGTAATCCCGATGCATAATACCATGTACGCATATACGCATATACACACGGACACAAACGTATTGTGGGCTCAGAGACAGACATAATCGAATGAGTGATGAATGATGGGTGATGGGTGATGGGTGATGGGTGATGAATGATGAATGATGGATCAGTCGTCGTCTACGGATCTGATACTGCAAGAGGGCATTCGCAATCTGCAATCTGCAATCTGCAATCCACGATGAACGCGCCGTCCAACCTCCAACACCCACCTCCAACCTCGAAAAGGCTCAAAACCTTCAACATCCAATGCTCAAATAGCGATATTCAACATAACGAAGCCATATGGCAACGCACTCGATGTCTCCACGATGAACAGCATCCGTCACAAAGCGGCACGCATCGCTCACATTCCACATCTACATCTCGATTTCCATCCGTATCTTCATCACCATCTCTATCACCATACGCATCTCCATCCCCATCTCGACACATCGCATGGCGTTGCATTGCATTGCATTGCATTGCATGGCATGGCATCACATCACATCACATCACATCGGCGGCATCTGAGCCAGCCATGTCGTCGGACATATGTATGTAAGCATCCACCAGAGACCATACGGGGCAACAATCTCCATCTCCATCTCCATTCCTAATCCTATTCCACTCCATCTCCATCTCCATCGAATCCGCCCATCGAATCGCACATCGCAAATCGCAAATCGCAAATCGCAAATCGCACAATCAACTCCACTCCACGGGTACATAAGTACAGGCACAGGTACAGGTACCAGACAATCATCAATCTGAACCGTTGACACTTGCAGGAGCCACAAACAATCCAACAAGGGTCATCGACCCAGTAATCCTTAACCGACCAATGATAGTGGGGGAGGAGAGGAGAAGGGGACGTCGCAGGTAGTAGTCGCCAGTCGCGGGTCGCGGGACGTTGATTCCGCGGAACCTTGGACCTTACGTTCCGCCGGCGGTCGGGTTTTGGGGAGCCGGGAGAGAGAGAGAGAGGTGAGGATGGACATGCACATGTTCAGGATGTTCAGGATGTTCCTTGGGTACTTGAGTGCTTGGGTAGTACCTTACCTGGTGTGCCTGGATGTGGAGGTACATATGTAGGTACACATACGACATTGAGATTGGATGTTGATGTTGAAGCTGACGCGATGCTGGGTTTAGGGAATGGGGAAGAGAGATTGATGGGAGGTGGGGAGAGGCAGAGAGAGACAGAGAGAGGACAGAAACAGTATCATATGGCAGAGAGGAAGGGAAAATACCTACGGATTTTGAGCACAAGGCGATAAAAGACGAATACTCTACTTGACGCCTCATCTGTATCCACTACACAACTCATCATCATACAAACACTCAAGAGAAAGCAGTCAGGCAAGACATCAGGCCAATGTAAAGTGGCCAGATGACCCCTATTATTGTTGAATTCATACAGCCTCATCGTTCATTCCTCCACACAGCACAAGAATTATGAGCAAGTTATGAGAGGGTAAAGTCGAGCTTACATTACATAAGGACTTGTACTACTTATCAAAGCCATCAAGCGAAGGAGAAGGAGGAGGAGGAAGAAGAAGAAGAAGAAAAAGGTTCGAGAAGGGGCAGAGAACAAGTTTGCATCCCATAGACGAGATTGATGGACGATGATCAAACAAACTCCACCGAGCTGATCATTACCCCTGGTCGCCCTATCCTACTCCTAAGTACCAGTATGTGCATATGTACCCTTTCGCTCGCTTGATAGAGATACGAAGTTGCCGACATGGCAGATGAGATGACGATGACGATGACGATGATGATTCTGATTCTGATTCTGGTTCTGGTTCTGGTTCTGGTTCTAGTGATGATGGTGATGGCAGAATCAGAATCAGAATCATCATCAGCTTCAAAAAGCGAATGCCAATCCTTCCTTTCCTTCTTTGACTATTCCATCTACTCTACCTCATACGCCCGTCTCTACTCACATACAAGTACGTACTCACAAGTGTCGACAGTTGAGACAAAACAACAGCCTCACCAGTCCCCTCATCCATATGCCGCGACGATCTTGATTTGCCCTGCCCCCCGTCACGACACAACGGGCTCAGCGGTATTAGCTGGGAACTTTTAGTACAAGTAGTAATAGCAGGGCCCGGCTCAACCGGAGTGATCGGAGGCTCAGCAGGGAAAGGCAATGGGAAGGGATAGGATAGGATACATGGGACGGGGATGGATGGAATGGAATGGGATTGGGATATACCAGGGAGCAAAAAAGAGACAGGGAACATGGGTAGGTTTCCCCTTCGTATGTATTATGTATGTACTGTACATACTTGGACAAGTACAGTAGGTGATCTTGCGCTTGAGCCTTCGGAAAGCATTATGAGACCTTGAAACTCGTGGTCATGCCTGTCATTGACCAGATCCCCCCCCTGACCCCCCTTGTACTCACATACTTTTAGTCGTTACTTGTACATCCCTAGGCTCAGGGCTTGTATCCCCCCCTCCAGCGCTCCGCGAGGACATCGGACTAGACTAGACTAGAGCAGCCCTGTCATGAAAGTCGTCGTCGTTGAGTGCTTGTCTGTTCGCTGCAAGTAGTACCGTAGTCCCCGTCTTGTCAGCGCCGTTTCAGTTTCATACTTGACGGTTGGGTGGATCTTTGTGAGAGGCGAGGGAGAAGAGAAGAGAAGAGGAGGAGATGAATAGGAATAGGAATAGGAATAGGAATAGGAAGAACAGCAGACAAAGGGAAAGAAAAAGGAAAAAAGACCCTGCGATACACCTCCCTCCACTCCACTCTTTCCATCATGTCAAAGTGTCAAGCGTCAAGTGTCAAGTGTCGACTGTTGGGTTTGAGGATGAGATGTACCGTATGTACCGTATCTGCGTATGTACCGTAGAGTGACATGACACAGACCATCTCAATAATAATGGGCAGAAATGCTTCAGCCACCCATCAGCCTTTCCGCTTCCCCGGAACCGGTGTTACCAATTGCCGACTATTTTATGCACTTGGAAAAGTATGTACTGTAGGTACTGTACCCAAGGTATTGAAGAGGAGAGATGGCAGTGGATGATGGTGAATGGTGGAGAGTTGAGAGCGGAGACGCCGTACTTATCCTAGAACGGGAATTAGAATAGACATGAAGAGTAGCAGACGACACTTTGGAAACTTGGTTATCTGTGCATACATACGGAGTATGAGTGGAGACTTCGAGTTTGTGTTGAGTTCATTCAAGTTCAAGTGAAGTGAATGAGTGAATGGATAAGTGAGAGAGTGAATTGATGCCGTAAGTAGCATTGATTTAAAGTGAAGAACTCCCAAAAGTCATAAACAGATATATACTACTCTATATCGAGTTGTTCTTGTTGTCGCTGCTGTTGATCATCATCATCATTATTATTATCATTGATTATTCTGCGTTCTGGGGAAGCTGTCAATATCAATAGCTACGGTATCAATGCATATCCGAAATGCGAACCGAACGCGAACTACCCAGCCCAACCACACAGCTGGTATCGGCTTTTGCTCTTCATTGACTCTCTTGACCATTTATCCATTTGCTGTGCATATCGTCTTTCCTTTTTCCCCCTTCATTTTATCCTTTTCCAATCATGGTGGTGTACGTAGTCTTCTCTCTTGGCCTTTGGATTTAGGACAATATTTTGAGAAACAAGACAAGAACAGATGGAGAGGAAACCCATACCTCAAACAAATAAAAATTACAAAGAGAAACAAAAGGGGAAAAAGAAAGATACGGAAGAAAGGAAGATAACGAAGAAAGGCCTCCTACCATGCAAATCAATGGGGCTCGGGAGCCTCACTCCAATGTTGCACTTCATTCGCAGCAACATTCAAGAGCAGTGATGGAACAGAAGCTACGTGACTCGACGAATTCAAAGACCCATCTTTTCAACGCCTCCAGAGGTGAAATTCGTGCCTTCGGCTCTCCGGTGGATGATCTGGAGATTTCCTGAGACAGAAAAGTCACATACATACTTCTTTTTTGTCTGACCATGATGGGCCACTGACGACTTGACGAGTGAGAGCAATGCCTAATGCCTACAAGTCAAAAAGTCAACGATGAGACCTATGATGATGCGCAGCAAAAACATGAACCTAGGTATAGTACCTGACCCAACCCACAAGTATACAAGCATACAAGCTTGTGTGACCTGAGTATATTATAAAGTATATAACTAAAGTAGAATATACAGAGTATATCTAGCACATCCAATGCACTATATACAGTAATACATACCTCAGATGAATCCTCTCACTACCCAATCCCTTACCATGTCAACTCAATAGAAATAGTCAACCTCATCTGGACCCTTCCCCTCGCCCCCCATTGACCATCGTTTTTTCTTTTTGACTCTGACTCTGAATCTGAATCTGAATCTGAATCTGAATCCGAATCTGAGTCTAAGTCTGAGTCTAATTCTGATTCTGATTCTGACCTTTGCTTTATCTTTCATATGCAATGCCACAGTCATCTGACCCGAAGGGTAAATGAGAAATGAGATGGCGCGAAGGGGTGGCTGAAGCTCCGAGGCCATGTTTGGTATTTCAGATTTGGATTCGGATTCAGCTTGTAGGAGCAACGACCTTGGCAGTGATGCATAAATTCTCTACTCGGGCGAGAAGAAAGTGTAAGTGGGTTTTTGTTCGTTTCTTTTGACAAAGAACTCTTTTCTTTTGTGATGGGAGAGGATTGGGAATTGAATTGAATTTGAGGAAATGATGTGTATGAATTGAGAATAAAAGAAAAGGAAGAAGGAAAAATAAATGCTATTATAAATATTTTATAATAAGAATAAATAAAACAAATACTGTAACTTGCATTCTCATTCCAACTCTTGGTTCCAAGTATCATAATCATCATTATCAATGATTCCCACCACTACTCGAATCCCAACAACACTGAATCCAATATGTCAACTTCAGCATCAGCATTAGCATCAGCATCATCATCCTCCTCCTCCTCCTCCTCTTCCTCACAACAACAACAAACCATCCCAAAATGCAAAGCAAGTGGATCTCCACCAATCCACACCCAAAGCCGGAGCCTACCTGCATTAACCAACAGTCAACAGCAATCCACCCACCAGCCATGCAAGTATAGGGCAGAAATGCAAAGCAATGCAACGCAGCGCCAGAAACCACGTCTCTGGGCCCTGGGTTCCAATGCATTTATGTAGGCTGTAGAGGCACCGGGGTGAAGGGTGAAGGGTGCTCGGTGTTTGGTCCTCGGTCGGCTACGTGGTGAGCCCCTGGCGTAATGTATCGTCTGTCATCGTCTCATCTCATCTTCATTGAGTTGCTTGTGAGTGTGAGTGTTTCGCTGTTCTTGATATGTACTGTACTTTGTAGAAGTATAGGTAGAAGTAGACATGACATGACATGACATGACACGGCATACCATGGTATATCATGGGATAGTACCTATGTCATGGCATGATATAGGATGATACAGGATGGTGTAGGATGAGATGGGCAGATATGCTCTGACGGCTACGACGCTGTCCCCGACCCTGGATATTGGGTTGTTGGGTTGTTGGGTTCGCCTGCGGGCTACGGCAGCGCATGTACTTGTACGTGGGCGTGTAAGTATGTAAGTAGATGTACATATGTATGGATGAATGGATATACTTGTCTATGGAAATCCCTATTGTATTCTGTATAGCACCGCGCATCCAGCCTGCATGGTTTTGCTTTGGGTCGTGGCTGTTTTGTACATTGACGCCTGAGACTTGGAGTCGAGTTGTGGTGATGAGAACAACAAAAGATGCTCTATTATGAGGTCGCTTGCGATGAAGAGGTTGGGGGTTTGCTGCGGATTGTGTTGTGGGATTTTGGATGATGCTAATGATAATCATGGTGATGGATATCATTCATAGAAATTCCTACATATGATACGCTCATTTTTAGACATTAAAGATTGAATACTGAATATTGAAGATAGATCTCATAAATCTACACCCATGGATACTCGGTATCTTCATACTTATCCAGATATGTTTAGTATTCATGTCAAACGAAGTACCTAGGCAGTGGGGTAATTGATGCCAACGCCAACGCCAACGCCAACCTCCGGATTCTCATCAGAAAAAGACGAGGATAATAAAGTGCATATCTACATACTGCTCCATTAGGTCGATTTATACTCTTTCCCTACCTGACTTGTAACTTATACCCCGGCAGATATGGCTAGTAGAGTAGAAATTTCAAGGGGCGGAGAGAGATAGAGATACAGATACAGATACAGATACAGATACAGATCCCGTTATAACTTCTCTTCATATATACTATCCCATGTATGCATGGTACTCGGCTCACTCTGCAGTTCATATATCTACAGTACATCCATCCATCCCCATACAGATATAATTAGAGACAGCATGATTGTGGCTAGTTGTCAACATCACCTTACCACTCTAACTGTATCAACATACCATACAGTTCAATGCCATCTTTGTGTCTGTGTCTATGTCTGTGTCTTTCTCTCTCTCGGTAATAGAATTAACCATCCAGATGAAGATGAAGATACCAAAGACCAAGAGAAAAAAAGGGATACGGAGGGGGAAAAGGGAGAAAGATTCATTCGACAGGTCTCGAGCAACTTAGATAACATGTAAATGTTGATCAACAGAATTGAATCTCACCATGACAGGCCAGTTGGCATCATTCGAGGGAAAGAAAGAAAAGAAAGTTATTGACTTGTCAACATCGCCCAATGTTCAAAGTCTCCGTAGCACTGGTGAAAGCAAGTGAGACGCTTTCCAGCATTGCCAGACCAAGCGTCCGTGTCAATGTCGATGTCAATGTTAATATCAATATCAACATGTATCAACATCCATATGAATGTAATATATATGTATGTATATATATATAGTAGCCTCTACAATAGACTTTTCCAATCTTCTGCACAGCAGCAGCCAAGCATTATATAGTACATCTTCTTGTCTTGTTCATATAGACATCCATCAAGGGTACCATCATGTACACAACAGCCCACCACGAAAAGTATACAAGTCACAACTATACTCTACCTGGGTACTTCAAACTCGGACCGGTCTCTACCCCGAAAATAGGCGTGTTCCTCATATAACTCTGAAATATCCGTCTATTCTACCCACGATCTGAGTGTCGAGATGCACGCTGTCGCTAATACTGATGCCGATACTGGCACTGGAACCGACATCGACGCCGACGCCGACGCCGACGCCGACATTGACATCGACATTGACAGGCCGTCAAGCATTCATTTCACACACGACCCTACCCGCCTCACTTTTACCCTTGACAAAGTGGGATCAGCCCAATGGACATCTGGCATTGACGTCCGTACAGACTTCAGGATACGTACCTCTGTACACACACACGGTAGAGTATATTTCCTTAGGTCAAGACAGGGCGAAAAGTCAGTCGCAAGGCAATTCGCTACCTAGGTAGGTACATAGTCAGGCCTACCGGGAGCAAGACTCCGCGCACATACGCTGCTTCACTGGGCCGAACAGGGGGATGAGAGGCTGAGAGGCTGGGCAATGAGGATGAGAGACAGAGACAGAGACAGAGACAGGATGAGGATGGGGATGAGGATGGAGATGAGGATCCGAATTATAATAATCATAGTCATAATTGGAATCATAATTATAATCATAATCATAATTATAATTCATTCATCACGACTCATAGTGTGGACTTACCTTACCTTACCTTACGATATCGGTGTCGTGTTGTGTCGTGTCATGCCCGTCAGTCAGTGGATAGGCCCCGTCCATAGGGTAAGACAAGAAATGACAGCAACACAGACATGAAGCACACCCTCTCCGTCTCTCCGTCTCTCCGTCTCTGCGTCTCTACTCTACCATTCTGCCACTCTCTCATTCTCACACATATGCGTAGCATCAAGATGAGGCTTTGAATTGTGGATGTGTGTATGTGTATGTGGATGTGGATCGTCATGGTGATCAACTCGATGATCAGCTTCAGGATGAGGCCATGTTGTTTTTCTTCGGACTTCTTCGCTTCTTCGCTTCTTCGCTGAGGGATTGGGATTGGGATTCACTTGATCTCCGACCTTTCCACTATACTGGGAGGGGGTTTTTTCATCTCTTCGCGACTCGACTGATTTGATGTCTTGATGGATGTCAAGAGGATGAGGAGGATGATGATGATGATGAGGGGAGGTTCGGAGGTAAGATGCGAGATGCGAGATAAAGATGGAGATGGAGATGGGGGGTGGATTTGTTTGCTCGGACCCGACTTGAACGTATGGTATGTACATATACATATACATATACATATACAATATGGAGAATAGTGTTTGCTGCTTTGGATTCCGTTCTTATGGATTTGAAATCCAATTAAATGTATCAATGTGCATACTTTCTGATGAAGTATCAATCAGGTGAGTATTTCTATTTCCACTTGATTGCTTCTTGTATTCATCATCTTCTTCCTCCTCTAACTCTACCTACCCCTTCTCCACTCTATGCTTGCTATTGCTATTACTATTGCTGTTGACAACAAACGACTGACGAAGAAGGCCTCATCATCACCAGGATTGAATTGAGATGAGGAGACAAACGTCGTAACGTTGTAACGACCAACAAATAAATGTTCCTGGTTCCCTGATCGCTCGCTCGCAAAACAAAACAAAAAAAACTTTACGCGCAGCCCATTTCCCGGTACACTACACCGCAGCCCCCGTCATCAATATGCACGTCTATGCCTGTCGATGCTTGCTTATGCCTGCCTATGCGTGTGTTTGTACCTGTGCCTGTATGCGCCTGTGCCTGTGCCTGTGCCTGTGATGTGCCTTGTGATGTGACGGCTGTCGATACTTTGACCTTGAGTTGACTTGAGTTGACTTGAATTGACTTGAATTGACTTGAGTTGACTTGAATTGACTTGAGTTGACTTGACTTGACTTGACTTGAATTGACTTGACTTGATACAACTCAACTCAACTCATTTCAACTTGACTTGACTTGACCTGACTTGAACTTGAACTTGATCTTGACCTTTACACCTCCTTGTATAAAAGTACATACATATGTACAAGTATATGCACATACATAACAAACACAAAACATAGACGACCTCTCAAACCATTCTTCCCCTCCCCCCCCCTCCTCAAAGTCTCTCATCACCAACCAGCACTATATTCCTCCCTATCCACTCTCATATCTCCGATGTCTGTGTGTGCTGTGGCTGCGCTCATGCCTGCTCGCCCGCCCATACACAGTACCTTATGCACCCAAGAGTGACCTCAGCATTCTTCAAGGCCAAACGACCTGCACGCATGAAAGATCCCTGAGCACTTTGTCGCCTGGTCGCCCTGCAAGTGCAAGTGCAAGTGCAGCTGCAACTACAAGTACAACTGCTCGATGACGCCCATGTCCTTGTCCTGGCGACCTGGGCAAGACATGACCATATTACCGTGTGTGTACTAGATTCGCCGCAAATCCTTCTCTCGAACATCACTAGACTCACTAACCGTTACACTAGAAGCTTTTTGTGGTCCCCCTCGCCGTCTTCTGATGGCTTCTGATGCTTCTGATGCGACCCTCTCGACCCTTTCGACCCTCTCGGCCTGCACTTTCCCCTTCCCTTCCCTCTCTCTTCTCTTCTTTCGTGATTTTGGCGCTGCATTGTGCCTGGTGTCATGGACTAGTAACAGAGGGGAGGACAGGGGGGGGGATAATGAAAGTGTAGAGTACTTTACTGTAGACTCGTTAACTCATCAAGTCTGCCCTTCCGATGTCTACCTACCTGGGTACCGCCAGGGGTCGCGTCGCTTCAGCTGGGTGGGCATGAATGAGATATCCGTAACTACCGTAGATAGATGAGATGTTCGGCATGAGTGAGGTGATGCGGATGCGGATGCGGATGCGGATGGATGGGTTTTCGATGGAGATACCCTTATATAATATCATACTCTACTTCAAGCTCCATAGGATGAGCGATTGAGTGAGAATGAATGAGTGATGAATAGATGAGTAGGCAAAGCAGAGCAGAGCGGATGGTCGCATTCCTTTTAGCCACCATAATCACCCGCACAGCAGTAGTAAGGTCGTAAGTCGTAAGTCGTAAGTAGTAGTAAGTAGCAGCATCAACATCAACAACAGAAGCACTGCACGTCTATTCGAAGTTACTCCATATGTGTTATGTGATGTGATTGATGTCTTTTATTGTATGTATACTGGCACCCTTTTATTAATAATAATAATAATAATAATAATAATAATAATAGTAATAAAAAGAGTATTAATGGGTAGCCATTGACAGGGAGTTTGTAATGGCGGAGAATCCAGTGCCGGTGCCTGACATGGCGTTTGACGTTGGCGGTGGTTGGCGTGAGGCGTTGCAGTCTAAGCTCATGCTTGTTTGATGCTTTGATGTTATGATTTATTTATTCTTTTTTATTCTTTTTTATTTCTTTTTTCTTCGCGCACCAGTGTAATTTTTTCTTTTCTTTTCTTTTCTTATTTTCCTTTCATTTTCATTCAATTAACCCCCCTTTACTCCTTTAACATGAGTATACCAAGATTGACTTGATTAACTCGATTAATTTGATTGAATTGACCTTTTTATCCTGTCCGACCTAATACAAGTATCGTTTACTGGTTTGCCTTGCAATCCCTTTTCTTCTTCTTCTTAACTCAACTTCGTATCCCTTAACCTCCCCCCCAAATTCAACCTTCATCTAAACTTCACCCAAGCTCTCTTCCCAGTAAATTCTAATATTCTCAGGATAGTTAGGATACTCAAGATAGTCAGACTACTCAGACTACTCATAGTACTCGGCATACTGAAAGTTCTCAAGGATTCCCACGTCTTCTGTAGTATAAAAGACCCTGGTGTTCTAACGCCCTGGCTCATCCCAGCTCATTCACCTCATCCCAGTCCATGTTACTTGATCCCAGTCAACTTACGCACTGCTATCCTCATCACCCGCTGCCCTACGGCTTTTGCAGGCAAGGCAAGGTAAGGCAAGGCAAAGGCAAGGTGTAGGGTTGTAAAGTAGTACTTAAGGTACCTAGTCAGGTAGTCGGGTAGTAAAGTGGTCAGGTAGTAAAGTAGTCAGGTAGTAAAGTAGTAAAGTAGTAAAGTAGTAAAGTAGTAAAGTAGTAAAGTAGTAAAGTAGTAAAGTAGTAAGGTAGTAAGGTAGTCAGTCAGGTTGTAAGGTGGTCAGGTAGTAAGGTACAACACTTTTCGTAGGTTATCGTATGAACACATACCAAACATATGCTTGTCACACTTACACTCACACTCACACTCACACTTACACACAAATATTGTACATGCTCTTGCACTTACACTTGCACTTACATTTACACTTACACTTACACATTTACACTCTTACACTCTTATTCACTTCCTCATATCCAACTCATTACTCATTACTCATTACTCATTACTCACTACTCATTCCTACTACTCTCACACTACACACAGACTCCCAGCGGCCCGTCACCTAGTACCAACTACCATCACATACTCTCACCCCCTTCACCTTCACCGTCACCGCCAATCTACTTCCGGACACTAACACCACCACCCGTAAACGCTTCTACAAATATGTTGTCGTTGTATTGGCGGTCAGCAACATGATCTACTTAATGTATGCCGCATCCCCACGGCTGCTGAAGTCTTCTCTCTTTCTTCTGTCCTTTCATCTCTCATCTCTCATCTCTCATCCTTCATCCCTCATCCCTCATCCCTCATCAACACTTCCCCAGCTATCCTAGCTTCCTCTTCCTCTTCCTCTTCCTCTCCCTCTCCCTCCTCATCATCATCACCCTCATCATACATTACAGAAGTCGAAACGACATTGTCCAATTCAAACATATACATACCCTTACCTTCCTTCCTTCATCCTTCCGCTCCTTTCCCTTCTCTGATATATCAGCCTGCCTCATCTCACTTCCTTAGAGTTTGGGAGGAAAGACAAAAAGAAGAAGAAGAAGAAGAAGAAGAAAAGAAAGAAAGAAAGAAAGAAAGAAAGAAAGAAAGAAAGAAAGAAAGAAAGAAAGAAAGAAAGAAAGAAAGAGAAAGAAAGAAAGATATAAAAGAAGTACAGCCGGCCTTTGACTTCGGAAAACTCAACAACCATACCTTTTTTGAGATCACTTGGACTTTTCTCATCACTCCGATACCGTCACCGAGAAATTCCCATTCGACTTTCCAATATAAATCTTTGAAGGGTTCCAACAACAACCAAAAAAAAAAAGTTATACCGAATTCCTCCCATCACTTTCAACTCGTGCTTGTACGACGCCCGCCGAGTTCAACAACATGGCGCCCCGCACTCTCAAAAACGGGCATCAGACAGGAGGAAATGCTGCATTCCCCAAGCAACAACTCTTCATCCTAGGTATGATATGGAACGGCTCCCCCCCCAATTCAACTGTGTGTGTGACTGCTGACGATTTCCTCCTCCCCATTAGCATTGTGCCGGATTTGCGAGCCAATTGCCTTCATGTCCATCTTCCCATACATCTACTACATGGTCGAAAGCTTCAAGATCACCGACGACAACTCGCGAATCGCCGTGTACGCTGGAATGGTCACGTCCGCCTTTGCCTTTGCCGAATTTTCCACCGGCCTCGTTTGGGGGAGGTTGAGTGACAAGATTGGCCGGAAGCCTGTCCTCCTCACGGGCCTGGCTGGTACTGCTCTGAGCATGTTACTCTTCGGTTTTGCCCCCAATTTGCCCGTGGCCCTCTTGGCCCGCGCATTGGGTGGTCTGTTGAACGGGTACGTGGAAAAATCTTAATTTTTTCCCCCTTCTCCCTTTCTTTTTCAAACGTTGTTGGTCCCTTGCGTCGATTAAGAGGGGGAGGGGAGGGGGGTGGAAGAAGCAACGGCAAGAAGGACAAGAGAAAAAAGAAAAAGACGGGAAAAAAGGGGGAAAAAGAGGAGAATAGAGGAGAAAAATACAAGACGCGCATGCTAACGGGGATACAGAAACATTGGAGTCCTGCAGACTACCGTTGCAGAAATGATTACCGTCAAGGAACATCAACGTAAGTTAAATCCTCTCCTCATTTCTTTGCAACGCCACTGTAACGCCGACGACGAGAATGAAAAAGTGAAAAATGAAGTGCGGAGAGGATAAAAAAGGATAAAAATGATAAAAAAAATGATGGACAAATAATACAAAAATAGGAGAAGAAAAGACAGACTTGAGAAGCTGACCTGTCATAATAGCTCGCGCATACACCATTATGCCTTTCGTTTGGTGTCTCGGGTATGTTCATCCTCTGTTCCCCGTCCTGTGCTGCAGGTACAAGCACAGGCCGCTCTCTCAATCGACAGCATGACTGATCATATTGTGACAGATCAATCCTGGGACCGACCATCGGAGGCGCTCTCGCGGAACCGTGTAAGAGCTATCCGACTCTCTTTGCGACGGGCACCATCTTCGAACGATTCCCGTATCTGCTGCCAAACCTGGTGTGCACAGTCATTCTGGCCATTGGCGTCGTGATTGGCGTCCTGTTCCTCGAGGAGACGCATGCGGAGAAGAAGCACCGTCGAGATGTCGGCATTGAGCTGGGAAATTGGCTGCTCTGCAAGATGCGCAAGTGCACCGGCAAATCATCGCCATCGCCATCGTCATCGCCATCGTCGGCGTCGGCGCGAGGAGAAGAGTTCGCCGTTTACGAGGAGGTCCAGTCGTTGATGCAGGACGAGCAACCGCCAGGATACCGCACCACGGATGCCTCGCCGCAGCTCCCCGTCGTCACACCATGCGCAGAACCCCAGGAACCGCTCAGCCTCAACAGCCGCATCGACATGGACGGCGACGATCATTTTGACATTGCGACAGTTCCAAGCAAGCCCGCGGTGCGCAAGGCCTTCACGAAGCAAGTTGTCCTCAACATTATCGGTTATGGAATTCTGGCTTAGTAAGTCCCATCCCAAAGTGTCGAGTTGCATGCTCGAACGGCGAGTCGTCAACAAAACAAAACAAAAAACACGCACCCAAAGAAAAATGAGGGGGGGGGGGGGGGGGGGGGGCGGGCGCGGGGGGGGGGGCGGGGGGGGGGGGAGGGGGGGGGGGGGGGGGGGGGGGAGGGAAGGGA
>JAGKQE010000096.1:0-103416 GCA_022609375.1 Xenosphaeropsis pyriputrescens | reverse complement strand
ATTATTATTATTATTATTATTATTATTATTATTATTATTATTATTATTATTATTATTATTATTATTATTATTATTATTATATTATTCATTTGTTTATTCGTTTAATTCTTTGATTCTTTTTTTGATAGATAGGGAGAGATGCGATAACATAGGTAGGGTATGGGTAAGATCATAAGGGGATTTGAGATGTGAAACTGGGGAGAGAGTTGGAGTGCAGGTGGTCTGTTTGATTGAGTGTGAGTTGGGAAGAGAGCACGTGTTTATTTTCAGATATTGTTTTCTTTCTCTTCTTTCTCTTCTTTCTTTTCTTTTGTTCTCTTTTGTTCTCTTTTCTTTTATACTTCTAAAGTATTGGTTATTACTAACCTATAATAATATCGATGTTTCAATAATAAAGTATACAAGGTGCTTTGACTTGTGTATCAAGTGTAGTATTTTGTGTATCTTCTACTTTGTTCTACAATGTAGATAGGGTCGAGTGATAGATAAGAGCAGGGTGCAAGTAAGACATATATTTATTTGTCTATTATCTATTATCTATTATCTACAAACTGCACCTGATTTGAATGTTCTCTCACTGTATAATAATCAATATAGAGAATATTAAAGAACTTTAATGAATGTTGTTTGTTTTATCTATTACGCTTGTTTATTCTGGATTGTTTTTGTCTACTTTAATTATTCACATACAGTAATAACACTACCATTGACATTATACATTTGAAGGACATTTTCTTTTTCTATTTTTTATTTTTTATTTTCTATTTTCTATTTTCTATTTTAAATATGTTTTCTTTTCTTTTCTTTTCTCTTCTGTGTGCGTGCTTGGTTGCATAAAGTATAATAATAATAATAATAATCTACACTGACGTCTTATTGATTGGTTAGGCGTCGTGTGGCTGATGATGCGGTCGTACATGCACCCGTTTACCTGATCTGATCAGATCTGCTCTGCTCTGCTCTGCTCTGCTCTGCTCGACTCTACTCTACTCTCTGCTCTTGTGCTACCTCTGACATATCCTAGACTAGACTAGATGATGCTCCTCTCCCATTTCTGCCACAGCTCATAACTTGTAGCTCATAGCTCATAGCTCATAGCTCATAACTCATAACTCATAACTCATAGCAAAAGGTGATGGAGCTCTACTCTACTCGACTCTATCTTACTTACCTATGTACTGTGTACTATGTACTATGTACTCTCCTCTACGTAGTACTGAACTGCTCTAGCGCCCCAATACCACAAGCTCTCCTCTCTACCTCTTTACCTCATCCTACTAACTACTTACCTACTTACCTACTTACCTACTTACCTAACTTCCCTCTTCCCTCTTCCCTCTTCCATCTTCCATCTTCCAACTTTTCCCTTCACTTCCTTATCCCCATCCCTCCTCTCAATCCATAAAACCAATTCATACCTACTTACCTCGACTCAACTACGTCAAATCATTCAATCAGAACAACAACAACAACAACAATCTCACCCTTCCCTTCAACAACAAACCAATATATTCCCCTTCTCATATACACGTCATCTTTGATCGTGATCTCGATCTCTTTTTGCTTCACACACAAAAAGAAGAAATCACCATGTCTGACTTCCAATCAACTCCCTCGGCCTACAACGCCGATACACCTCTTCAGAGCACTGAGCTCAACGGCAACCCCTCTGCTACGTCTGGATCTTCCATGCAGAATGCTAAGGATTCAGTCGTGAACAGTAAGGTAAATTGCACCCTCAAAACCAAATCCAATCTCTCGCATGAAATCAAGCTCAAACTGACGTCGTCACAGTCTTCTCGCATCATCCGATCACGAAAAACAACAACAAAACTGACTGAGCATTATAGACGCTTCCGCTGCGGTTAACGCTGTACAGAACCACCCAATCACCCAGAGTGTCACCAACGGTATGTTCATTACTCTCCAATATTCATACCTATAGAATACACATCTAATTGATGAAAAAAATAAAAGGCCCCGTTGCAGAGAACATCATGGATCAACACGCTAAGACCTCTTCTGAGTTCTCCAACCTCGCCGCAGCTCGCACCAGACCTGCTCAGCCAACAGCAACCGGTCAACAACTCACACATTACCACTCCTTCTTCTACAGCCTTCTCAGCTGGGATAACCCACGTGCCTCGGGTATTGCATACCTTGTTACCGTCATCTTCATCTTTGCTGCTCGTTATCTCGATGTTCTCCGTTATACCTTCAAGCTTACATGGATGACTTTGGGTATCACTGTCATTGCTGAAGTTGCTGGAAAGACTCTCTTCTCCCACGGGTTTGCTTCTCAGGTTCGCCCAAGAAAGTACTACACCCTTCCAAGAGAGACTTTGGATGCCGCCTTGGGTGATGTTCATGAGCTCATCAACTTCTTTGTCATTGAGTCTCAGCGCATTGTCTTTGCCGAGAATGTTCCAGCTACCGTTGCTGTAAGTTTTACAATCCCTGATACCCGAAACCTGAAACTTGAAACCCGAAACCCCGTAAAAGAGTGTCGAACCATCACTCTATGGATATCTAGAATTCATGCTGATCCATCATGCTACAGACCTTCTTGGGAGCTTTCCTCTCCTACTATCTTATCAAGGTTGTTCCATTCTGGGGCTTGACCTTGATCACCGATACCATTCTCTTCCTCGGCCCTCTCATCTACAAGACCAACAAGGAGCTCATTGATCATCACCTCAACAGGGCCGGTGCCATTGCCAACGAGCAGGCTAACCAGGTCAAGTCTCTTGCCAGTCAGCATGCCACTCGCGCCGCATCCACTACCAAGGGTTACGTCGGTGATTACAGCGCCAAGGCCCAGGAGATGATTGGTAGCGTACGCAACCGTTCCGCTTCTCCAGTGGCTACCAAGTCTTCTCCATCTGCCACCACTGGTGCCTCTACCAATCCATTCTCTTCCTCCACCACTGCTCCTCCAACCGCTCATCCAGAGGAATCCTTCAACTCTGCCAACACTGCTACTCCAGCTTTTGGTGAGAAGGATTTCCCATCTGCGCCACAGGAGGATTTCAAGTCTACTCCAATCGCTGATACCTTTGAGGGTACCTCTGTTGCGCCGTCTGTTGGACACAGCGTTAATGCGCTTAGAGATGAGCAGGAGCCATTGTTCTCCACTTAAATGTGGGGTTGTATGTGGAAGGAAGTATTGAAGTGAAAGATTTGAGTGAAACGAAAGGAGATTTTTGGAAGTTTGGGGGAAATGAAAAAGAAACTTTTTATTGTGTCGAGTGGACTAATGCGTGCATGGGTTTCATGATGTTCATGACGAATGGTGGAAGGAGAGGATAAGAGTTTGAAGGGGAGGATTGTATTCTAAATTTCCTTTTGAGTCTTTGAATTGAGCGAATGAATTGCATGAGTATGATTCAATGAATTCCAACTGAATTGAACATATAATGCTTTGATTGTGTAAGGGAGTATGGATGTGTAGTCTGAGGTTGGTTGTGTATTGGAATGTGCCCAGTCTACTCAACCACACACACACTGAGCAGCTCCATGAAAAGCTCGAACCAAATCTTCCTGTTCGACCTTGCAAGTTTGTCTTGTCTTTCCTGTCCTCGCCTGGCAGATCAACAGATCAACAGCTTAGCAACTGAGAACACAGACATCAGCATAAACATTCTGTTTGCAAGGTCTTGACTATGTTGATGTCTATGATGATGCTCATACTCATGCCCACGCTCATACTTATGCTAATGCCTATGTGAACGTACGGTCTTTGTCGAGTTGAGGGTGGTTATAGCTAAAGCTATGGCCGTGGCTGGGATGGGATGGGATAGAGAAATAGGAGGAGGAGGAGGAGGAGGAGGAGGAGGAGGAGGAGGAGGAGGGAGATATTTATATTGATATTGATATTGCGCTTCTAATTGTTGATGCTAGCGACTTGTAACCATAGCATAGGGAGTAGAGTTAAGAAAGAGGGGGGTATCTATTATGCGCTCCTTGTAATCTTAGTGTCTCGATAGGATTTATAGTGGTGTATAATATAGAATTTGGATCTCGTCGGGGGCTACCATACGAGGTGATGCGAGGTGATACAAGGCAATATAGAATGCTTTCTTGGGGGAAATATAGAGTTACTGGAGGAAGGATTGTTACCAAAGGAACGATGTAGTTATAAACTGTAGCAATATCTTGATAGTGTATAGAGGTAGATAGTACCCTTGGGATCCTAGTTGATTCAGCTAGATAGCTCGAAGCCGCTTTCACTGTGTTTGTGTGGGTATATATAAATGTATGCATGCATCGTCTAGTCCAGGTGCGCCGGTATCTCGATGGAGAAATCCACCTGCGCGTTGCGTCTATGGGGGCCAAGGTAATATGATGGGGTATAGTATAGTACGCTTAAACATTGAACCTTGAATTGGGTCATATCCAGGACGAAGCCAACAGATCTCGAAAGAAAAAAAAAAAGCTTCAAGGAGGTTGAGATGCTATGACTGCAAGTGTATCTCGAAGAGACGAGGTTATAAGCACACAGGCACGAGCCTGTATCCCCCCAAACAGAAGACATGATATGGCAAAGCACCCTTCTCATCTTCATCATCATCTCAACCCCGATGCGAGAGTCGACCACACAGGCAACAAGCTCACAAGCAGGTATTCGATATACCCAACATTCAAGAATTGGCACAAGATATCACCCCCTCGCACGTTTCAAGAGGTAGCGAGTCCATAGCGAGTCCATAGCGCCGTTATGTACATATAATCCCTAGCAGATACACAGATTCAAGAAAACGAAGTGAAGACTCATACTGAGGATTCCAGTACCTTCACATCAACACTAATGATCGTGTCTAACAAACACACCAGCCCACCAGCCCACTACAAACCATACACCACTTGCTTTCAGCAATCGCCCCTCATCCCGCATCCCACATCCGAGTGAGGTTGCTCACGCGATCATATCGATATGGACATGAAGCACATCAGCACCCAGCAAACCAGTAAATCAACATCCACCCAACAGTCAGCTCATGACAAAAGCACGGACGCGAACTCCGATCCGAGTATTAGGTTTGGGGTTTGTGTTCTTCACAAGAGACCCCACTCCATATCCACGACCCCTTTTCCTCCCCCAATTTCTGTGTCTGCGCCCAATAGCCACTGTGTCTTTCGTCTGCCACCATTCATTCATCACGGCTTCTCCCCATACCCGTCAAGCATCGTGGCCAACGTTTTGATCGTAGCCTGAGTCTCTTCATGCCGATCTGCGAATCCCGTTCGTGACTTCCGAGTTGTACCAAATCCATTCCACCTCAATCCACCAACTCCTATACCCTCAGCACATCGACACCTCAACAAAAACTCCCACTACACAAACATGATCACTGAGTTCACAAGAATCACAGCGCGACACGTAAAAACACATTCGTTACTCAAAAAATCAACTTCTACCTCGGCCCCTGAGGTGGTTGATTAGAAGGTATATTCATAGCCATAGCCATAGGACCTCCAATACCACCCCCCATTTGCGGACTCTGTCCCACGGGACTACCCTGCATCTGGCTCGATTTCGGCCGTGGCGCCTGTCCCATGGACATGTTATTCATTGCACCCATGCCTTGCATTCCACCTCCCATACCGCCGCCCATGCCTTGCATTCCGGGGTTGGCCACACCGGATTGTTGGCCCTGCTGTAGACTCTGTCCCTGATTTTGTGCTTGTCCTTGTCCTTGGCCTCCTCCACCTGGCTTTTGTCCTTGTGCGCCTTGCATGGGCGGTTCTCTCTTGGGATCCACGCCGGGGAAGAGGGCGTGTAATCTTCTGTATGAATCTTGCAGTGCGGGTATTGTGGATGCTGAATCGATGGGTGAATCGGTGTTGGATAGTTCAGGCATTGGAGGAGCGGACATCCATGCTGGATGAGGTGGGATTTGATTGAGGGGCTTATGAGATCGATCCGCGATCGCGGCTAGGTAGGCTAGGTTTGCTTGTAGGCGACGCATACAACTGGTAAAACTATTAGATGGTACCACATAGGAAAAGCTCAGTCGAGAACTTACTCGAGGTATGATTTGTGCTGAGTAGACTTCTCTCCAGTCTTGTCTTCCATATTCTCTTTCTTCTTCTCAGCTGAATCTTGGGAAATTCGCATAAGCTCCATCAATAGATCCCGGTTGATATCCAAAAGTAAGGTGACACGTTCTTTCTCTCGCGATTCAGATGCTGGAGATAATGGAGGTGGAAAATTGGGTGTCTGGGGTGTCTTTTGTTGTCCTTGAGCAGGATTTGCCTGTTGAAGCGTCTGTTGGTTTGGAAGATGCGGCACTGGCTGAGGAGTATGATGTTGCTGAGGATGTGAAGGAGGCGCAAACTGAGGATGCGCATGCGTGGGAGTATTGTTTTGCGGAGGCATATTATACTGACCTTGACGCTGTGGGGTATTGCTTTGTGGAGGTGGTTGCATGGCACGCTGTTGTGGATGCATATTCGGCATGCCTTGAGGATTCATATTGTAGTTGGGTGCGCCGCCTGGCATGAACTGCTGATGAGGCTGACCGGAGGTTGAGGTTGGAATTGACGCGCCGTATGGAGAGGAGGTATATGGAGTCTGGTATTGTGGCATTCCTATGAGAGAAGGTATGTTAGTGAGTGCAGTAGGCATCAAGACAAAGTTCGCACAATGCGGCAACTCTGAAGGAAAGAAGAAAGGCACAACGCGACATGGAGCTCTTCAAGTAAATGATGAGGCTCGAAACTAGTCGATCGTGGTTGCGCATCCGAGGAGGTTGTTCTGCTGATTCGACGATGGGGAACCGATGACATAGAAGCACAAGGTACATACACCAGGCATTGGCCAGCAAGAACTGCACAGAGATGGCGAGATACGAAGAGGAAGGAGGATCGGGATCAGGATCAGGATTAGGATCAGGATCAAGATCAAGATCAGAGATCAGGATGTGAGTGGTGGTTGCTTACCGGCTGTCACATTGTTCTGTGGAGGAGCACCCATCTGCGCCATGCCGCCATTCTGCATCATACCTGCACCGTTGGCGCCCATGGGCATTCCATTCGGTTGACCATATGGACTCCCATATTGATTCGGGTTGAACATCATATGTTGTTGCTGATGCTGCTGAGGGTTTTGTGGTAGTTGGGCGCCATTGAATGCGCCTGGATTGGCATTTGGGTTTGGATTGCCGTAATTTGGGGCGTACATGGTTGCTGGTGGATGTGGTTGTAGTTGTAGTTGTGGATGTGGATGTGGATGTGGACGTGGACGTGGATGTGGATGTGGTTGTGGTTGTGGTTGTGGTTGTGGTTGTATTCGGATCTGTTGCTGCAGGTGTGGTACTTGTACGGAGATATGCTTGGGTATGTGGGTGATAGGCTATGATGATGGGAGGATTGGGGATACATCCATGGTGGTTGGGAGGGGGTGAGTCTGTCTTTTGATGCTGGCCTATTACTTTGGATGCTGGGATGACTGACTGACTGACTGGTTGGCGGGGGGTTCTTTTTTTTGTAGTTTGAGATGTGAGTATGAAATGACTGTATATATTAGATGAGATGAGATGAGATGAGATGAGATGAGATGAGTTGTGTTTGGTGTATGTGTATATGTGTGTATATATATGAATATGAATATGTATACAAGATATAGATATGTCGGTTTGAGATGTAGATGAAAGTATGACAAGGCTGAGTGAGACGAGATGAGGTGTAGTAGATATCGGCCAAGTTGGATATGGATATTTCCCCTGATAGCTGATAGCTGATAGGTGACTGTTGTCGATGTGGAATTATATAGGTAGAGATGATGTGATGGGCGAGGTGATACGTGATATGTGATGTGATATGTGGACGTTTGAAGCCGAAGTTGATGTTTTTAAAGAGTTGGAGAAGTCAAGAGGTAGAGTGAGAGCTTGACGCGACTGGTAAAAGGGTGGATACAGTCCTCCGTAGTATTCACTCCCTTCACCTGACCTTGTGTCTGTGCTGGTCTGGTCATCTAGTCATCCGTTCAAGTACTTGACTTGTACATATCTCTACGATTCGTATTATCATGGAATATCCACAGTTGAAGTTGTGAATTGCATTGCATTGCATAAGTATCACACAACTTTATCGAATATCGACCTGTATCACCCTGATATTCTACCTTGCAGAATACAACGTCAACTTATCCCTTCCAAGTTCCAATCAGGGTCTATTGGCCACCAACGGTGCGGCAGAGCGGATCAAATAAGACTGGCCGACGGCTTAACGGTCAAGCCGCTGACACTTAATTATGCACGACATCATCCCAGAACAACGTAAGGAATGACCTTCTTGCTCCCCTTTCAACAAACAACACTATTGTACCTAGGTAATCTTACTATGAATGGCTCTGAAAATGCTATGAATTGGTCTAACAATGCTTTAAGAGCGTAAATATACACAGTGGTTCTTCCATATACCTAATCATTCACGTTATTCATCTCTCCGCTATCACTTTTCATCTCTATTTCGAAATATTTATACATGTAGCCAGAAGACAATCATCAACGGTAACAGATTATCGGGGGGGGAAACAAAAGCCCAGGTCGAAAATCTCACATGTTTTATATGATACTTGAGAATGAGCTTGAGTGTTGTTGTATTTACACTGCCTGAATTCCATTTAAACTATGTATGTATAAATACCAAGTTATGCTCGTCATTTCAACCCTTCAAATCACTTGTAAGCATAGAATACCCAGAGACAAACAAGACTAATAACAGAGTGTATTCGCGTCATTTCAAGAGGGAATATCAACGAGCCTTGTATCTCGTTATCCTGCACCAATCCTACCTTGGAAATAATATCCATATCCAATCATGTATAGTTGTGCGGAAAAGCAAAAGCTTGTTTTCATTTGTAGCCTCTATGATCTCCCCCAATAGGTCAAGACATTAGCCTCTACAGGCGTTGATGGAAATTTACTACATGAACAGTAAATCCAGCAGACGAATACTGGAATCTATATTTAGGGGCCTCTGGAAGGCTGCAGAGATAAAGATTATATTCACAAAAGGACTAGAGTGGAGACGTTGGTTATATAGGAGTAGATTTAAGTGAAGATTAAATCAAGTGATGAATACTGGTTTCATTGGTGCTGTATGCGCTGATTACATGGACTCAAGCGTCTAAAACTGATGGATTGGGGATGTTGCAAGAGGTAAGCAGTAGTTATGTTGGAAGGAGATATTTTGTAGAGCAAGAGAAGAACAGAGGAGTGTTTGAAAACATGAGTTCAATCGATAATCTGCTAAGAGTCATTGGAAATTTAGAACTGGTCTACTCAAGGTTGGATGTAAGAATCGATACAACTCATAGGACAGGAGATTTTAACAATGGCTCTGTCAACAGTGAATACGCTTTATTTCTTGGAAGTTCAAGTTATAGTTCCCTAGAGCTTTGTCTTTTGTTGTGCCACATTCTAAATACTATGTTATCTATATGTCATCAAAACTGATGGATCTTCAGGATATGATTATAGATCTCAGACGCTTGTACTCATATAATTGTTGTCCTTACTTATAAGACCAATCTGATCCAACGTACAAGCCTATTACTTCGACGACAATTGCAGCTCTTGAAGACAATGCTCTTGAAAAAGCCAGAGTCTCGGTACTTACGAAACATAGGCATCAAATCCGTTAGTTGCTGTCAAAATTTGAGGCTCAGTCTATCGATATGCTAGTTATCAAGAGCCATACTCAAAGCTTGACCGAGATGGCTGTGATCATCGCCAACCACTCATAGGAATTCTAGCCTGCCAATGGCAAGAGTCCTACTCATGCCTTCAATGAAACCAATGCATAGTAATCATAGCAATAGCTTAACACATATGTATATATTCTGAGGCTACTCCCGCTAGGGATGTGAAATACTCCGCATGAACAAAAGCCTACCTCGATGACAGTGCATATTATCCATGTGTTGCAGAGTGTGATTTGAGATTATTGTGCCTAGCTGTTGGAAATTGCTTATCCAGCAACCCAATAATGAAACACTTTGTAATGTTTACCCAATGAGCAAGGTAGGGTAAGGTATTAATAGAGTACAGACATATTACTTCAACCTCCACAGTTTCCCTCTACATTTCGATGATATCCAATAATAAGCAAAGTAGAATAAGGTAACGTAGAGTATTAATACCACGTATAAACTTGTTGCTTCAACCTCCACGACGTTCCTCCACACTTCGATAATGTCGAATTGGTTCACGCTAAAACTCGCATCTTTCTTCCCAAAGGCGTTAGTCCTCGCACATTGTATTCCCCGGTACTCCAAAGGGGGTAGAACAGGGCAAAGGTACATAGCACAGGCGCGCGACTCCCCAAGACCATCGAGCTGATATCATGTGACTTTGTGCTTCGTACTGCACTCCACACCTTTGTTCCGTGCAGGACATGAATACCCACATTACTCTATCCAACTGGTCCGGCGATGATGCTGATACTCCTATGCTTCTGGATCTGCTGTTGATAGAGAACAGCATACCGGGTACGTACTTCACCACGACAGGCAACGGCCGTCTATGAATTGGATGTCGATGCTCTTCGCTCACGCCCTTCTGGAGTATGGAGCAGCAATAGACCCAATTGCTCACTCGTCGTCCGATCTGCTGTTGAGGACAGCCACGTGAGGGCTGCCGACATGGTAGGCGTGCCGGGCAAGAGCCAAGGTTGTAAGACTTGCAAGAAGCGGAAGATCAAGGTATGAAGTACTGACTACTCGTCTATATCATATACGCGACAATCTCCCTGTTTAATGCCAAGTCATTACAATGTCCTCATCCTAATACTTTGTCGACCTTTCTATTCTCTTGGCGTTGGAGACTTTCCTCGTTGTCTTTTTATGCACTTATGTTATGTTATGCCACGTTATGGGCCGGTGAATCTAACCTTCATCGACAGTGTGATGAACGACGACCAGCATGCCGCAATTGCACAAGCAAAGGACGACCATGCGGCGGCTATGCAAGAGAATTAACATTTGTGAACCGATTCTCCACTCCAACGGGAAGTGGACCTCCAATCTCTCCAGTCTGGCAAGTGGTGCCAGCAAATTCCACACTCACTTCCACTCCCACTTCGATCCATGGTTATCAACATTTTGAAAACCCCGGCGCTCACCCTTGCTCTATAAATAACGTACCTGTGTCTAGATATCAGTTTTTGTCACATTTTCTGAGATCATATATGCCGCTGGGTGAGAATGGCACTGGAGGCTTAACCCCCGCTGTCAGCTGGATGCAACAGCTACCTGAGATCGTTGGTGATCATTTGGTCATGGATACCGCTGTCACAGCTTTGGCTTCAGGATATTTAGGAGTCTCAAAAAAGGATGCAGTGCTCATTGAGGAGAGTCGTGCTCTCTATACTTCAGCTATCAAGGAACTTGGCAAAGCCACATCAAGTAAACCATTGAAGATTGATGTTGGCATCTTGATAGCTGTTCAAGCTCTTGGATTATTTGAGGTTCTTACATGATCCTCCCTTTCCATCAACGAGATCATTGCTGATATTCAATAGCTCTTCGTCAACGCTGGCCGCTTTGGATGGACATCTCACACTGCTGGCGGAGCGTGGCTTCTTCAACAGCATGGACCTGAAGGCATGAGCTTGGATCTACTCCGTCGTTTCCGCCTTGTAGCTGTAAGTCCCTTAAGCTCTCAAATATTTTCTACTGACCCTCCAGGTTTGCGACTCAATCGGACGCCGCCGAGCAACCTATTTCTCCGAGCCAAAATGGCGACACACGCCGAATACGCATGACTTGGACGATATGCGCGACGAACTTCTGGATATAATGATCGATATCCCTACGATTCTTGAGCGTGCAGATCAGCTTGCTCTCACCAAAACCTCTTCCCCTTCCCCTTCCCCTTCCCCATCCACACCCACCCGCCCCTCTTCCTTCTACGCCGCCATTGCCACCACTTTAACACAATGCAGCGCGATCGAAACGGCGCTGCATGCTTGGTATGCTTGCCTGCCCAAGCGATTGGGTGTGCGAACATGCTTCTGGGAGACGCTAGGCCCACGTCGACTCAAGAACGGTCTTGAAAACGCCTTCCCAGGTGTCTTGCATTTCACGGACCTCATGACGGCGCAGCTACATCAGCTTTACTGGGCAGCGCTCGTGACGCTCTATGGGGCCATGCATATGCTGCTTCAGTTATCAAACACGGCCCATGATGAAGGTAACGACACTGCTCATGCCCAACATAAGCAGCAGGAGCAAGAGGCATCACCACTCACGCCTCCACCATCCTTCAAGCCGCCCACTCAAGATCCCGCAACTCACACGCCCCCCACTTCCACATCTGCCTCCCCGATCCCGCCGCTAAGCACACCGCACACACCCCAAGCCCTCTTCGCCCTGGCATCCGACTCGGCAGCCTCCATCTGCAAGGCGCAATGCTACCTGCTGAACCCATCCTTCGGGGCCCTGGGCCCGCAGAGCACCGTGTTCCCGCTGTGGATTGCGAAGCAGTTCTACGAGACACACGACGGCGCCGCGCACGCGTGGTGCCAGCTGCAGTTCCGCGCGCTCGCGTCCTGGGGCATCGGGAAGGCCGCGCTGATGGAGCACTTGACCAGGCAGGGCTTCGCCGAGTTTGGGAAGCGGCGCACGCCTGGCCATATCGTTACTGCTGATGGGGAGGTCAGTGTGCGGAGGTTGAGCGAGGTGTAGCGGAGTGGGAGGGAGGTTGTGGATGGTTTGATGTGAGGATGAGAGTGAGTAGGCGAGGCGGGTTGGGTTGGGTTGAATGGGGTGAGGATATAGCTATAGCCGCTCGCATGATTTATGAACGAAGATGGATTTAGATGATGATGATGATGATGATGATGATGATGATGATGAGGGGGATGGTAGTTTAGCATGGATTATCCAAGCTGTGTGTCTGCGACTCCAGCGTATCTCAAACAAGCCATCACCCCAGCCGCCATGGAGAGGACCATCCGGGATATAAAGTCGCCGGTGCTCGCAGATGGTCAATGTCTATCTCTTGTCGTCTGTGCATCTTGGTCACCTGGAGGATATACATCGTCACATCGTCATGGCAATTCACAAGACTCTAGTTACCTCCAGACTCCATGGCATAGGATAAAACTAGCAAGACCAGCTATACTATTAGCATACATGGCACAAGTGCCTATTCCTACTACAAAAGATGGCACCCCCTCCCCCCACAAATATACATCAAGTCCACTTGCTCTTCCATGTTCCATATCCCTCCCTATTGATTCACTCTCATTCATCCCACACTATATCCTCCCCTACAATCAATACCCCCTAGTCCCCTCCTTTCTCCCCATCCTTTTAAAGCGCCCAGATACCCACCACCCCAACAACACCCCAAGCCAAGATCCCCACATTCTCAACAGTAACGCGTCCTGCAGCACCCTTCTTAGTAGCCGACGCACTAGCTGCTGTGCCAGAAGCTGTGACGGTAACCGCCCCAGAACCAGGTGTAGCAGTTCCACTTGAGCCGGTAGTGTCATTGCCAGCTTCCTGAGAGCCAGCACCGGACAAACCAGGCCCTGTCCCAGCACCCGCCGTCATGTATACCTCAGCAGCAGAAGGGATAGCGGGGAGGGCGTCACTGGTAATGTTCCAATCCGAATTGGCTGTCGGGCATGATACTGAAGCGGTGGTGGAAGTAGCACCACCGTCGCCAGTCGGGTCAGTGGCGGTGCTGTAGGCGGTCTTGAGGTAGTTGAAGCCGGAATTTGTGATCACTGAGGAGCCAGAGATTGACACAATGCCAAAACCGCTGCCTTCTTCGGAGTATTGGTATACTAGACCGCCTGAAAATACGGAGGACATGTTGGTGCTGTAAAGAGAACCTACTTCTTGGAACGTGCGGGTATTGGTTATGCATCCGAATTCGGACATGCTGTTAGACGTGGTTAGTCTTTCTAGTTCAGAGCTGAGTCCGCTTGAACTTACAAGAGCGGAATCCCATAGCCTGTGTAATTCTGTACGAGTGTGTCCCAGCCAGAGACGGTGAAAGACGACGGATCACACCAGGAGTAATCATTGATAGAATAGAAGTCTACCCGCTCATCGGTTGTACCACAGTTCAAGTAGTTAGCCAAGATCTGCTGGTTGGATGATACATCTGCGGCAGAATATCCGACGGGAATGGCACGATATCCTCTGCTTCCAATGTACTGTTTCATATCACGGCCAACAGCCTTGATGTATGGTGCGCAATCAGTGGTTGAAGGATCATTGATGACTTCGTTTCCAGAAAGAAAAGCCAACGTATTGGCATAGCCCTGGAAAGCATCAATGGTAGCAAAAACGCTCTGCAGATAGACACTGTTGTATGACTCTGATGGATCATTGCGGTTAAGAGAATAGAGGGAATTGTCGGTGTCCAGAACGAGGTAGATACCAGCATCTGCAAGAGCATTCATGCAAGCATCGTGATTCGCAGAGTTGTCGACCGTGTAGACTCGAATAGTATTGATTCCTAATTGTTGGAAATAAGGAATATCACGCTTGCAGATTGAGTCGTCGGCAAGGGGATCTGAAGCTCCTGAAGCACCACCTGAAATTCGAAGATCAGACAGATTTCAAGTAAGTTGGTGATTGTGGTATACCTGGTTGATAATCCAGTCCTCGGATGTAGAATCGGTCAGTTCCATTGTAGAAGGCTGTGAGATCATTAGCATTTCTCGGATTCTTTTTGTGAGCAATGTGCATTAAAATCAACAGACCATTTCCGGTGATTGTGACTGAGGTGAGGGCTGATTGTACAGTTCCTACGACTGTACCGAGGGTGAGCAAGGCCATGGCCTGGACAGAAGGATTTCCAAACATCCTTTTTGAGTAGCGAAGGTATCCCCGGTCGCTGATGAATGATTTGTTTATTGAGAGGCAGCGATTGGATGGGCGATGATGAACAATTGCTCAAGAACGAGTGTTTTGAGTTGAGAATAAAAAACGAAGGGGACTGTAGACGGTGATACAGTGACTGTGGATGATGAGTGCCGATGTCAATGTCGATGTTGATGTCGGGAGAGATACAAAGAGGAGGATCGGAGAGAAGAGAGTAAGGTAGTACTTACCCTAGGTGCTTGCAGCAGGTATTGTGTCGTGTCGTGTGTTTCCCCATACCTTACGTTACCAATGAATGGACGCATTTCAGTAGCCGGGCAACGAGCATTACCTAGGTAGATAGATATGTGCCTATTCATAGATACTTTCCTAGTGCAGAAGCAGCTCAACTCATTCATAATATTCATATGTATCGTATCATCTCATATCATATCATCCCATCTCATCACCTTATGTTGATACCTGCCGTGTAGAACTATCATCATCGTCGTCATCATCAGACTGAGTCGGTGACGGGCAAGAATAAGGACAAGGGAATGAAAGATGAATCAGATCATTGAATGGCGGTAGAGTACTATGTAGGTATTTCACGCAATTCGCTTCATACTCAGACCTCTCCATCTGATCTGGCTTATTATTCTCCGTTGTAAGACAAGAGTTAAACATCAAGCTTCTCTCACCGTGTATCTCATCGTTGCTTGGTCGCAGCTTTGATGTTGGCCTTGACACTGATGATGATGATGATGATGATGATGTTGATGATGATGTTGATGCTCGGGGCACGGGCTGGATTGCCAAGGCCATGGTGCTGGTCTCCCGCAATGCTTGCCTACTGACTATTCTCTTACTCTATTCTTCAAGATCGACCCCGCAAAAAGAACAACAAGAGTGCGAGAGCCAAGGTATTGCTTCTTTCATCCTCCTCTTGCAGCGACAGGAGACAAAACACATTTATTCATGGGTATATTGTACTCCTTTCGTACTTCTCTTGTACGTAGTACTTGGCCCTCTGGCCTTCATTACCATCAACGTATGAATATGTTCGACAACACGATCTACAACCGCTTCAGAGCCAGAGAGCTGACCACCCAGCAATTCAAGCTCTTTAGTGCATTCTGACTAGAACAAGTCGCTGGCCTTGATCTGCAGCGAGTATCTACTTCCCGTACTAGCAGAACTGGCACCAGCTGGCCGCGTGGACAATCGACATGTAAAGTCTTCCATAGTCTATCGGAGGAGCCTTTCTGCCGTCAAGATATCTCGACCTTGCTTCTTCTAACCCATTCTGTTGAAGAGTCTAGATTCCCAGTCCCGGTACTAGAACGATACGTAGCACTCTTCGTTCGTAATCGCCGGTCCGGTATCCGTTGAATTGTCAGTTGTGGAGGACCCAGTGTGCCTCAGGCTGATTTCATCTCCATATCCCGGATAAATGATACACCGACAATCCACTTCCGTAAAAACTATTCACCGGCGCTCCACGGGCCCACACCGCTTTCGCCTCAGGACCAATAGTGACGCATCAATTTCAGCCCGAGGCGTCCCTGGTCTATCTACCTATTACCTAGGTATCGATACATTCATAATACATTATCAACATCCCATTCCACAGCCAAATCCCAAGGCACTTTCGAAGCCTTCAACTTTCTTTCCACCACAAAACCACTCTCCCATCATCCTGCACCATGGATTATTCACAGGATCCTCAACCTGTCGAGCCGCGCAAGCAGAAGAAGAAGAAAGTCTTGCTCATGGGTAAGAGTGGGAGCGGAAAGAGTTCCATGCGCAGCATCATCTTCAGCAACTATGTAGCCAAGGATACACGACGATTAGGCGCGACAATCGATGTTGATCTCTCTCACGTCAAATTTCTGGGGAACCTTACACTGAACCTTTGGGATTGTGGTGGGTATGTATTCTCTCTTTCCTTCTATCCTACTATCTATCAATGGGCAACTTCCAAGTGGAATGGATCCAAGAAGTCGTACCGAACGACTCAACTGTAGCAAATCGATATTCCTTATGATTATGATTATAAAGTCAAATACCTCTTGATATGTTCAATGGATAGCGCTGATCTCAATGGACCATAGCCAAGATGCCTTTATGGAGAACTACCTGTCGCAGCAGCGACCCCACGTCTTCTCTAATGTTGGAGTCCTCATCTACGTCTTCGATATCGAATCCAAGGAGTTCGAACGCGATCTCCTCACTTACCGAGCCATCATAACTGCCCTAAATCAATACTCCCCGCAAACGACCTTCCTCTCCGACCCCAATGACCCTGGCTCCGCACTCATATCTGAAGGGCCTAAAATCTTCGTGCTAATCCACAAAATGGACCTGGTTGTTCACTCGCAACGTGAAGAATTGTATAACGAGCGTGTAGCCCACATTCAAGCCAAGTCAGGCGATTACAACGTGATCCCATTTGCAACTTCGATTTGGGATCAATCTCTGTATAAAGCATGGGCAGAGATCATCCACGATCTGATTCCAAACTTATCCGAGATAGAAAAACATCTGAAATCACTCGGCGAGCTGATCGAAGCCGAAGAAGTGCTCCTCTTTGAACGCGCCTCCTTTCTCGTCGTATCCTCGTGGGTATCGCCTGTTGGCGCAACGAATCCCACCACAGACCGTTTCGAGCGCCTCTCCAACATCATCAAGAACTTCAAGCAGTCGATTTCGCGCTACACGGGCATGCCGAAATCCGCCGAGCAATTCATCCTTCTGAACGTCAAGCTTACGCGCTTCAGCATGTTTGTCGTCAAGTTCACGACTAATACCTACCTGGCCGTGTGTCTGCCGCCAGGTGAGGAGCGCTTCAATTCCGCTGTCTTGAACGCGCAGCTTGCCAGGACGCAGTTCGAGGGTCTCGACGCACCCAGTCGTCGTGGTCTGGATAGAGGGGCTACGTCTTCTGTCGCGAACGATGAGTGGACTTGAACGACCCCGGCTCCTTCTTGGGGAAATGTCCACGTTGAAGCTATCTCGCATCTTCGCCTCCACCTTATCACCTCTCACCCCCTCCCCTTTTGCTCGCTCGTGTCGGAGTGGGCCTCCCTTGCTTTGCGTGCGTCGTGCGGCGTCGTTGTTTATGCCCTAGGGAAATGATACCCATGAATCTGGCGTTGTGATATGATTTTCTTCTTTTTCTATCGGAACATTTCCCCTTTCTTTTATCGGGGTCATTGGGCCTTTCCAGCTTGTGTCCTTCTCTTTTTCTTGCGCACGGCTTCCTAGCAAGTAGAGGCTTGCTATTGTAAAACTGGTACGTGAGAGGGATTACAGACGTGTTGCTATTGTTGCATCTGAAGGAGACTGCGTGTCTTAGACTTGTATGAGTAGGATAGTCAGGGCGAAGCCTTGAGTGGACAGATGAATAAGAAAGAAAGAGTCCAAGTGCACGAGTCATCTTTACTATGATATGATATGTGCATTCACAGCTAACTGAAGAATCACGTACGCTCCACTACCCATCGAGACTCAGGCACCTCTCTCTTGGCGCCATCTGGCTTGGCTATATAACCATGCCCCTCGCCCCATGAACTCTGCAGTAAGGAAAGCCAGAGCGTTCGTACACGCGTCCGTGATGCTGTTTACGTGCTCCTGCCTCACGATTCACCATACATGGCTACCACCGCTATCGTCATTCCCTCTTCGCCATCATGTTGTATTATACTCCATACCACTAAGATCCAGGACCTGTGGCCTAGCATTATCTCCTGTCAGCGTGGTTCATGTGTATCTGGGCCCAGTGGACCTCGTATTTTTGAAGTTGGGGGTTTGCGGGGCTTAGATGTGCACTTCTCTGGGGATTTGGGTCTGGTCATGTTTGGTATGCGGCTTTTCTTGGAAGATTCTGCTGAGATGGGATGAGTTGCTTTATGTGTGAGGTGCAATGCTAGCACCTCTGAGCTGGGGGAGCGTCATGACTTTTGGTGCTCTTGTGGGTATATAGGTGGGCTTTGTTGCGATATTGTGGGTTGATATTGCTTTGTGGTATAGATATTGGTTGGTGGGCTTGTATACAGATTGATGTTCTCTTCGCTGTGTTTTGTTGTTGTCATCATCACGGTCATCACCATAAATCCTGCAGTATATTTCCAACTTACACCAGTAGTAATTAGCAATTCCAGTCATCTCTCTGAATCACCTCGAGCTTTACCTTGATCCTTCCCGTTAAGAGACTGCGAGCAGTTTGTATATGTTGGGCGCGTCTCTTCTCTCCTCCTACCTCTATCTACGCTGTTGAATTGTAACTAAATCATAGTATAATAGTCTGTATAACTATAGACTTACAAATCTACGAGTATGTGAAATACCTTATAGATATGAGCATAAGCTTATACCTAAAGTCTTAACCACTCCATCTAGAAAAAAAAGGTCCTATAGATTTCAAGAGCTAAAATGTAACAATTACAACCCGTTAAGACAATATAAGCTTGCAGTTACATGTTTGCTTAGAGTCTTTTCTAATAATAATTTAGTGGTATGGCGCACCTAGTTCCGACAGACATATAAACAAGCTACTAACACTATCTACAACTTGCTGTAGAAAATCCAATGTTCTCATCAAATCATTTTTTGAATCAACAGCGTTTCTGCAAAACAATCAGTGTTTAGGAACATAATTGACGATAAGAAGGAAAACGACGACGATGGGTAAAGCTATAGTAATAAGCCTGTAGGCGATTTGTGTTAGCGCTTGTGTAGTACTCTAGCTAAACAATACAATTTTTACATTTCAAAGAACTTATATTTATAGACCGTTAAGAATGTAGACAGCATATATTAGTCTATATAGGTCAGGCAAGAACAGCCAACAACAGATAGTTGACAAACCATGTCCTCTGAGAATCATACTACGAGCCATCACTAGCTCTCAGACTACATATAAACATCTCTGCTGAAAGGGACATGCATTCACCCACATTGCAAAGAAGAAGTTTGTTACGAAGCATTTCTGGTTTGGCACCACTCGTAGCTCACGATGCTGAGCCCATCGTGATAACAGAGAGCAGAATGATGATGAAACTTCCAATGACGATGAAAAGCCCGACAACGATGACAACGATAGAAATCACAATGATGATAACAACTACTATAATGACGACAGTCCTCAAATCTCCAACTCAACCATCAACAGCCACTAAAATAAAGACAACAATAGAATCTCGTTGATGACCGACAGATCAAAGGTTCGACTTCATTGCTCCATCAACGTGAGCTATGCACGGTAGTATCTGCCAAATGTATACAAATTGTTGGGAGGAGGCACGAACTCCACTGGCAGGCATTCATCGTCCCCCTGATCACTTCCTACTCTTGACTCCTCGGTTTGCGTTCTCGAGAATCCAGTTCCCATTATGTAGTGAAGTGATTGTATGGATTATTATAGCCGCAAATCAAATCGGCCTGCTTTCTTGATTTTCGTTATTCAAGACCTGTTCTCCTTGCATCTTCTTGTTTCGTTGGCCTTCAGCAGTGATAGCTTGATAAATTACGTACATACACTTAGCATGAATAGCTTCAGAGCACTATTAGCAACCGATTTCGAAGTCTGCTGGATTACTGTGCAGATAGATGATGCACTATTCAAGGGCTTATAATAATGACCTACGCTCTTATTGCATAAAAAAGGGGTGCACGATATTCACAAGTCAAGTCCAGGCATCGATTCAGATCAACTACCTCTAGAAGCCATTGTAATGCTCGTACCACCGCCGCCGACAAACAACTAGTCAGGCAGGCTTAATCATCCCAACGCCTTCTCATGATATGAAGGCCAACCGGCCAAATGCACCATACCCCACTTCACCTCGCCCACAGTATTTAGATAAACGTCCTAAACCCACTTCTGAACAGCAGTACCACCCTTCTTGAACTCCGCCATCTCACCAAGAACAGCATCCTTATCAGTGTGGTCCTTGTTTGGGAATGTTGTAGCCAGTACCCAAGCACGCTCATTGCTACCAGGGTAGGCCAACGCAATGAAGTTGTACACGTCGCCGATCGTTTGTGTAGTATTGAAACGAGCTGGTAGCCGTGTGCCGTTAGCAAGCTGGATTCGGAGAGAGAGACTCGGCTGAGATTCATCAACACGGGTGCTTGGTGCCGCTGCTGGGGCAGCTGATGATGCAGCTGGGGCAGCTGGGGCAGCTGGTGTAGGCGTTGCATTACTGCTGGAGCCACTACCTCCTGGCGTGGGGCTGCCCAAGCGCTGGCCACCGCCTCCGAATGGCTTGTAAGTTTTCTTAGGAGCTACATAGTCGGTCTCGTGCTGTTTGAGGTGCACATCGACAGGCTGATCTGGACGTACGTCCATGAGATGAACTGGGGCGCGTCCCTGTCGGATCATACGTAGATCGGCGGCATGTTGTGGGTCATCGAAGCGGCGGAGAGGACCATCTTCGATGCTCCAGCCATCCGTCCAAATGTTGAGCACGCGGACTTGTGCTGGGAGATCGGCTGTACGGCTAGCATTTGGGTCTTCGATTGCTTGAGACTCGGTGCCATCGCCACCAAGAGTCATACCTGTGCCACGGAATCGGGATGGTGCTGCTGGCTCGCCACCCGGTCTTACAGTGTTGCTGTTAAGTGTTAGGTAGATTCTATGATATCACAGAGGTGAACGTACGCCTTAGCCTTCTTGATCAAATCATTGACCACACTTCTGGGATCACGCTTTGGGTCTTGAACTGCAAGTGCAGACTTTTCTCCTCCAGCAAACAAATCTCTTGGTTGCTCATCGTCAGGGTGGTAATCTGGTCCATCATCATCATCATCGTCGTGTGCGTGACCATGACCTGAAGCTTGGCTGATAGATCCCAACGTGTTGATTCCACCTCTGGCTGGAGCACGAGAGCCCCGAGAGCTGCTAGCTACTGTTGGAATACTCTGTGGAGCTGGACGACCATCAAGAGTTCGTGGCCCAGTATAGTTTTCTGGCACTTGTGGTTCGGAGCTTTCACCCTGCGCCGCTTCGGATTCTTCTTGTGAGGCGTAGAACTCAGCTGCGGCATTTGAGAGGTCCCATTGATTTGTGGCGAGGTATTGCTGAGCCTACAGTTTTGAATCAGAGAAAATGTATGATAGTGAATCTGAGAATCGGTGCATGGGAGTATACCTCGTCTGGTCCTGCGCCAGTAAGACCACAAAAGTGTGTAATCAACTCATCATGATCAGCTGGAGCAGCCATGACTGTTGTTTGTGAAAAGGCAAATTTGGCTTATGTGTTGGTAGAATATTCTTATCGGATATAAAAGAAGAGAGACAAGTTTGAGAGTTTTTGTATGTGATTTGAAGAGTATTGTTGATCAACAACGTGAATCTGTGTATACTTTAGGCAAATGTAGCACCATCACTGTCGAAGAGGTAAGGTACCAGGCGGAAGCTCATCGTCATTCTCGCCTAAGCTCTGCTATCGCAGCAAGCAATCAAGCATCGCCTCAGGCACCTCGAAAATGAACTAGAAGCCGATCAACAGCTCCAGCATCACAGTAATGCTAAACGCATGAACCTCACCGTCTCTTCTCTTCGTCGACGGCCACCTTCACATCTCTCACAACTATCAATCTATCAGGATTTAACACAATGGCTGAAAACGTCGACCTCACCGAGTCAGGAATGACTATCCCTTCTGATAGCGAGCAGTATTCTGCCTCCAACAACGATGACCTTTCGCCGTCTCCATCCTCAAACTCACCGGCAATGGTTCTTTATTCCCCACCTACCATCTGGGGATTATTGAGAGGTGCGGCTATCAACCTGATGTTGCCTTTTGTCAACGGCCTTATGTTGGGATTTGGAGAGTTGTTTGCACATGAAGCCGCTTTCCGTCTTGGATGGGGAGGAACCAAGGTATATCTCCATCTTTCTGTATTTTTCAAAAGCAGTATCAAGAGCTTTTTGGCTAATGATTGACATCACAGGTTTTCCCAGCATCGCGCAGTGCTAGAAAGGTCGGACCAGGAATTGAGATCCGGGATGACCCAGTCGAGAGAAGAAAAAGAGCTGGTGAATTGCAGGACCTCACCAGCCTGGAATAAGGAAGAAGCAGAGAGCATCATGTCGGAGTTTGGCGTTTAGCATAAGTAAGACCTTGAGGTTTAAGAACGAGAACAATTGGAGAGGTAGACTGGAATGAGGCCCATATGGCCAAGCCCCTCTACCAAAACGCATGTACATATAGTTGATGCATGGAGACATCTCGAAGACATCCATCCTTTATATAAATACCCTCGATCTCTACATTTTCCTTGTAAATGTCCAATGTCAGAATTAAAGTTGGTTGTTGAGATACTCTCGGCTTCTGAGAGGTCGAATCAGTGCGGCGGACGCTAGTCATGGACCCAGACTCGCGAAGTCATACTCCAAATAATTATTTGACGAGCAGCGCAACGGCGATTCCACAACGTACGCATCATGATTCCCAGTAGAGGCCTGCAAAGGTCGAGCCAGATCATTGGCCTTAGTCGCCGGCGACTACAAACTACGCCAGCCAGACTCGTAAATCCCCAATACAGGAAACGTTCGATCAATTGGCTAACAGCGTCAGTTTTCCAGCAATAGACTCGCGAGATCGAGTCCAATCCTCTCCCACAGCAATGCTTTCTCGACAAGAACAGTTCGACCCACCTTGGTTCAATCGGACTTTCTCCTGAAGAATGGCGCTATACGATTTCAATCGACGATACCGGCTTCGCCAGTTACTCCAGCTCCAGCAGCAGATCTCGCAAGCACTCCGATCGATACCACACTCGATACCAACTATACCACTGTACTTGATATTCCAGAGCGCATTGGATACCTGAAGGAGCTCGGGCTTGATTACGGATGGGGTCCAACAGCAGTAATGGAATGGCTTCTTGAACACATTCACATCCTAGCCGGCACCCCATGGTGGGCATCCATTGGTCTTACGGCCATTGCTGTTCGTTTGATTCTTCTCAAGCCGTACATGGGGGCTGCAGATGTTGGTGCCCGTATGGCTTCTATCAAACACATTACTGCGCCTATTACTGCACAGATGCAGGATGCTTCGAGAGTGGGAAACACTGCAGAGACCTTTGCTAAGAGAGCTGAATTGGCGTTGATTCACAAGAGAGCAGGCATCAAGCTCTGGAAGTCTTTCGTACCTATGCTGCAGGTATTTGCGGGTTATGGTACATTTGTCTTGTTGAGAGCAATGGCTAAGTTGCCTGTTCCTGGATTGGAGACTGGTGGTATAGCTTGGTTTCACGACTTGACCTCTCCTGATCCATATCTAATACTTCCTCTTGCCACTGCCGGTATTCTTCATTATGTCTTGAGGGTAAGATGCCCTTCAAAGAATACTGTGCCGAAGCTAATAAGAAATAGAAAGGAGGTGAAACTGGTGTGACCCTTATGTCACCAAAGACTTTGAAAGTTATGTCTTATGGACTTCCTGCTATTACCGTCATCTTCACCTATTTCCTCCCAGCAGGACTGCAATTCTCCTTCCTGATGTCTGGTATCCTCTCGTTCGGCCAATCGACTGCTTTCAAGAACAACTCATTCCGCGAAACCTTTGGTATGATGCCACTCCCCCCTGTTTCGTCCACTGGCATTCCAACCAGCGGCAACACCATTAAGCTCGCTCCTGCACAATATCGTGACACCACCAAACTCAACTACCAAGCACCAAACCCAACATCCACACTTGGCAATCTCTCAAACAAATCGCCGTCAAACACCGAAAAGAACATGTTTGCCAACCTCTCGTCAAAGGTTGCTGATGGTGTCAAAGATTTCAAGGAGGTAGCCGAGAATGGAAAGAAGTTCGTTGAAGAGAAGACTGGGGGCGCGACAAAGGATGGAAAGAGAAGCAAGGCAGACATTAAAGCCGCAGAAGCTTACGAGAAGAAGAAGGCTGCCGAGTTGCAGAGAAAGAGATTTGAGGATGAACAGAGACGCATGGCTGAGAGAAGAGCCAAGAAGGCAAAGGCTAAGGCTAACAGATAAACATATTGCTTGGGGCTCCTGTGTTTGCTTTGTTAGATAGATAGGAGTTGTATATTACTGTGTACTCCTTCACATACATGTGCGCTCACCGACGTACCCCGGTTATACTTCACAATGATATCTCCATTACCTATGCAACACTGGACAGGTCTTTTTCACCATAGTCAATGCGCCCAACAATGTGATGATTCAAGGGTAAAACTGTAGTCCAGAGTCAGGTCGGTATATAACTCAAAACTGAGATCTTCTATCAAGTGAGAAGACATCAAGATCAAGCATAACATGACTGGTTTTCGAAAGGGCTCATTGCCATATGCAATAACTCTTTATTCATCATTGACACTATCATGTCAGCGTCCGCATCCCCCTTTGAAGTGTTAACAATGTTTAACAGAAAAAAGTGAAATTGTGGCTTTATATACTAGCAGATGATAAAAATGTAGTTGAGTATTAAGCTTATAAGTCTATAAATTTGCACAAAAAAAGGATTTGCACTAGATAAAGAGACCTCTAACATCATATAAATAGTTGTATAATCACGTGGAAGAGTTCTATTTAATGCTCAAAAACTACATGCTATTTCTTTAAGCATCACTTAAATTGGGTTTTCTTCCTCCTCTATCCATAATTACACGCAAAGATATCTTTCGCATGTAAATTGAGCAATAATGACTTTACACGCTAAGTTCCTATATATAAACATCTATGTAAATTCTGTTTCAAGGTGCAGTAAATACCCATCAAGTTTCTACTATCTGACACTTGATTGTCAACTTTCACAAACTACGTACTATAATCATTAGTGTTCTTTAATAAACCTCCTGTAGTACATTTCATAGGTGTTTCTAGATATCAATAAGGAAATAGAGATCGAGCCAAAATCACAGTTTCTACTAGCAGATAAGGCGTCGATTGTTGATTACCTATCCTTTAAGAACAAGATACCTATACAAACACTTGATTGCAGAAATTCACTCGCAGCTTAACTCTCAAAAATAAAACATGCAAAAACAAAGCAGACTACTAAATACCAAAGCCATGCAATTCATAGATCTACCTACCTAAAACCAACCTAAAAATCCCACAGCAAACCTCGCTCCAACAGCCCCCTAAACTAAACCCATCAGCACTTCTCACATCTCACATCTCACATCTCACCTCCCCCAGCATCCCCCTACCTCCCATCCTCTCGCGCCCTAGCAGCCTCACAGACGGCGTTGTTATACAACCACCGAGCCACACTGGCATCGCTGCAGTCCTGCTCGGCCTCGATGCATCGCGGGCAGATGTCGTTGACACGCACGGTCTTGACGACTCTTATCTGACCACAGCGCGCATTTGGGTTCTCCTTCTTGGCCTTGCAGCGGTGCAGGGTTAGCATTGCCATGTGGACTCAGTTGTAGCGGGTCTGTTCGAATCGGCACATGTTGATGTCGATGCGGGGTTGGTTGGCCTTGCTTGTGGTTGGGTTTGGGTTTGGGTTGGGGTGTGGGAAGGTAGGGGGTTGAGGGTTGAGGGGGTTCTTTTTACAGCAGAGCTAGAGGAGTGTATTGCTGGGATTGGGTCGTGACATGCGGTGTCATGGGATAGGTAGCTGTTGTGGCCTTGACTTGAGTTGTTCGCTGCCACGTATGAGGAGGATGCATCATAGCCAGTCGAAGTGTGCGTGAATACATCATACAGAGTGAGTCAAGCCCAGCAAGACCATAAATGGCATGACTGTTACCTGCTAGATATGTGGTTGCATTGGGTATTAGCTATCAACATATATTTCCCCTCCTACATGACATACATAGTAGCTAACATCTCCTCGAGGACTCAAACCATAGGCTTCATTCGGTTCCCAGCAACACTATCAAAGCCAATCAGAATAGGAGCCGAAGCACCATGGAGAGTAGTCAAATTCCCAGGAGACAATGCAAGTTTCACGAAATCAACTTCTTGTTGATATTGTAAGGCTTCATGAGGAAACTAACACCACTTACCATCCATATACAATGCCCAATCCATATCAACCAGAGCAAAAGTTACACCACAAGAGCACAATGACCACACTGCCGACGACAGATACCACAAGCAGCCCATCAAAGAAGTCATTGAGCCAAGTATCGACGCCATCACTTTCCTCGACCACACCGATCTCACGCCAACCCTATCAAGCACTATATGTTTCATGTATACCAACATACATCTATATATACCTAGCACAGACACATGGCACACAAGCAAATCACAATCACATGAAATGAGTCCCATTGAACAAAACACTTAATTTCCCTTAGCAAGATGCAAGCAAGCCCATGCTCCCCGAAGCAAGCAAGCAACCTATCCAGAGGCCACTCAGTAAAGTAAAGACATGCACACAGTGATGCCTCCACAAGTGCACAAGTGCACAAAGATGATCTACATGAATGAGGAGTGAAGGGGATCACCAGGCCAGAAGCAAATGTACCTCGATACAGCCCAGCCAGTGGGCCGCGACATGGACAGCATGTTCGGCAGGGACACAACAATCATAACTCAAAAAAAGTATAGATCAGGGAAGCAAGAATCAAAATCAAAAGGCAAATGCTTATATGCAAACAAACACAGAAGGGAAGGGAACAGGGTCATGAAAATCTTGCATTGCATTGCATCTCAACAATCCAATCCACATGCCAATCCTATCTTATCTTCTCAACTCTCAAACTCTCGCAGCGGCTCATCATAAAAAGGCGGGGGGACAAGACGCTCCTACTCAAAGAAACAAAGAAAACTCCAAATGCTATAAACAGGTGTCGAGAGACGATCGAGCCAACCAACCGACCACCAAAGACTGATGGGATGGAAGGAAGGGCAATGACAGCTCCGACGGACGTACGAGATTGGGTATCGTCAGAAGAGAAACTAAAGGTCACACACAAAGGCCATAACCAAATGCATACACGCTTTGACACACAACATCCATCAGATCGGAAGAGCGAAAATGACTTAGTTGTGGGCAGCACGGCGGGCGTGGGCGTGACGGTGGTCAGCACGCTTCTTGACTGGTGAGACGGTCTCAGTGGCTGAGGCAGTGACAGTAACAGTCTCCTCGACCCAGAAGACCTCGTAAGCATCCTGACCAGAAGTCCAGATTGAGGTTGAGACAAACTCCTCGGAAGCAGAGGATGCAGCAACTGGTGCAGAGGTGATGGCAGCAGCAGAGGATGAACCGACATCAGTGGAGACAGAGACGGCCTCAAAGACACCTCCAACGGCGTAGGTCTGGGAAAGAGATGCAGCGATGGTGGATCCAGCAGAGTATGAGAGGGATGGGACGATAGCAGAGGTGACAGATGCAGCGGCAGAGGTAGCAGAGGCTACAACTCCAGTGCCAGTGACAGCGGTAGTGGCGGCCATTCCAGTGGCGTAGGCTGGTCCAGACTCGATTGGAACGTTACCTGGAATAGCAGAAACGATACCAGTAACAACCTCATCGATGATGTTCTCTGGGAGGTCAATCTTGCAGGAGTCGTAGGTGGCGGCATCCTGGATGGTGAAGATAGCACAGTCGGACTGCTCACCGGAGGAGTTGGTGCAGGTGTCAGCGGCCTCCTGGAGGAAATCCTGATCCCAACCCATCATGAAGTCACCGTGGTATCCGTAACCTGTAGAATAATTTAGTTGCCATTCTTGGGTTTGCTTTCATTGCAGGTCGGAAGGGGAAAATAGGTCGACTTACCAGTTGGGTCACCGTTAGAAATGACAAACTGTCCATCAACACCAATGAAAGCAGCGGTGTTCCAGATGGTCTCGTAGAAGAGAGAAATAAGGCGCTCTGGGTATTCATCTGGGCAGGTACCGGTCATAACCTGGTCTGGGTAGGCGACGTGATCCTTGTGGTTAGCTGAGGTGACATCGACACCGTTCCAGCAAGATGGGAACATGAGCTCCATACGGATACCATCAAGGCAGTTGGCATCAAGGTAGTCCTTGTCTGGAAGGAAGTGACGGTAAAGGGATCCTTCAGCGGCGGCATTGTAGTTGAGGCAGTTGAAACCGACAGCCTTCTGGGCAAGCGACTTCTGGGTGAGGTCCTCACCAGTCCAGTCAGACTTAGGTGGGTCTGGAACTGGGAGGGTGAAGTTGCGTTGGTTGGTGTCGCCAGCAATCATCTGGAAACCCTTAGGGAAGGCAGAGACAGTGGTGTTATCGGCGTTGGGGTAAAGGAGGTAGTATCTGAAGATGAGAATTAGTGCCATGTCGAAAGTGAGTCAAGTCAGATATCATGACAGAAAGTGCAGTACAGCACTTTGACCACACTGTGATGTGCATGTTGTATGCTCCACAACCGCTCACTTCCAAAGTTGAAGCTGATGTATGCAGGCATACCAATGCTTACAGTATGCACGTGAAATTTGTAGAAAATGTAAATGGAGTAACTTACGCAAGCATACCGCCAGTCTGCTCAACAAGATCAAAGGTGCCGTTGGCGTACTCAAAGTACAAGGATGGGGTCCAGTAGGAGGACTTGTCCTCAGCAACACCGCAGGAGGTGCAGTCAGCAGCACGAAGCTCATCGTAGCCAGAGGTCTCAGAGAAACCTATTGCATGGTCAGCAAGATCCCAATAAAAACAAAAATAGTCCACTAAGCTCGCTTTGTTATGCGGCGCAGCATATTCGCTGGTGTCATATCAAACTTGTACGTTCGACACGTGAGAGCGAGATATGGGACAAGCAGAAGAGGTAAAACATACCGGAAGAGCCGTGAATGGAGTGAACGTGGTCACCGACAGTTCCTGGGTTAACCAATGGGTCGATTCTGGCGACACCAGCGCGTCCACGGCACTCCAAGCGCCAGAAGGCGTTGACATTGCCGACCAAGGAGAGGGCAGCAGCAGCTGCGACAGCGGAGTTCTTGATGAACATGTTTGCGATTTGATGGTTTTTTTTTGGTAGATTTGAGGTGATTAAAGAGGATCCGATGCGTGCGCAAGGGATTGAGAATGGGGTTTGGAAAGTAAGATCGATTCGAGGTGGATGTTTGGAGATGCGATGGAAATGTTCACGCGAAGATTGAAGTAGCTGTGTGATCCGAATTAGAAACCAATCTGGGATGGAGTATAAGGCTGGAAGCCGTGAAAGTGAGAAAAGAACGTAATAGGAAATCCAGCGGGAAAAAATAGCGCGGAGCGTGAATATGAGGAGGGCAGTTCTTCTTCTTGTTCCACTCCTCTCCCTCGTTGTCGTTGTCGCTGTCGTCGCAGGAGGTTTGGCTATGGCCGTTGTACCTTTCGCAACTTGATAATGGGAGGAACTCTGATATGCCTGTTTCCAACACAACACTCCCTCTTCTTTCTTTTCCCTCGGTTTCAAGATATCGAGAAATGATTGATATATAGAAAAAGAGTTTATGCCTTACAAATTCCAAGAAGGCAAAGTAAAAATCCTTTCTCTTATAATTCCTTCCTTCTCACGACTTGGTGGTTGGGGGGCTTGACGGGTTGGTTGCAAGAGGCTGGATCAAAGAATGGCGGTGGTGGTGGATAGGTAGGTAGTTCAACGACACAGATGTTGAGTGTGAATGAATGAATGAATGTATGTATGCAATAGTGACCAAATGAATGTAAGTGTCGATGAAGATGTTGATGAAAGGGTGAGTATTTTCGCGGCGAACAAACAAAGTGCTTTTGTAAAGAGTGAGGGTTTCTTGTATATCAAGAAAGAAGCTGGAGTGGGTGGAGTGGAGAGGGGAGGGGAGGGGAGGAGAGGAGGAAGATGTTTGAGAGGTGGAAGGGGTTCCGAGACCGAGAGGAAAGGCGCAAGACTGGCTGCGTGTACCTGGGTAAGGTAGGTAGGTAGGTGGTAGTAAATACGGATCTCTTGGCGAGCAAACGAGAGTCCCTCTATTATGTGGGTGTCTCTTCTCTTCTCTCGCTTCACTCTCACTCTCACTCTCACTTGACTTGCACCTTTCCCTCCCTTCTCTCCCTGTCCCTCTCCCTCTCTCAACATCAACATCGACATCAACATCACCACACATCCATGCATCCACGCACCTCATGCAACCCGACTCGGCTTGTCCAGCTAGTAGGCCCTCATTCCTAGTCCTAGTCTAGTACATAGTTCCTCCCTACGGGTACAGTACAAGTGCACGCCTCTGTCGCTGATGGGCCAGGCTAACAGGTTGGTAGGCAGGTCGTGTAGCATGGGACAGGGTGAGTAGTGGACATGACCAGGGGTACAAGCAGAACTACGCCTCCCTTCTGTGGACCGTGCGAAGATTAAGGTACAGGCAAGGAGAGATGGATTGCGATCCGTAATGCAGAAATACACACGTATTATTGCCGGATAGGGGAATATATGTACAGAGTATATAAATATACTTACTGGGTGGTCTATACAAGAATACAAGAATAGGGAGAGATGAGGGGTTGAGAAGGAAGAAGGAAGAAGCAAGAAGCAAGAGACAGAGTGAGAGTCGAATAATAATAGTAGTAATAATAATAGCAATACTGTAGTAATAGATACTACCTATCGTCTCACATTTCCACTGCTGCAGAAGACTGCGTATATGCATGTAGAGTATTATGTACATCATGTACTTATCTCCTCTCTTGCAAAGTAGGTATTATTACTTGTAGAGTAGCATTCTCACCTACCAATCTTTTATATGAATCAATCACTGCTCTGCTATACTTCTTAATACTTCGTAGTACACCATAGAATCATACCTAGGTAGATACACAAACGCAAACATCAAACATAAACCGTCAGCCATCAAACCACCGCGCCTTCACTCACAAAAAAAGCCTTCCCCTTCACTTCTTGGGTCTGACGGGCTCTGATGACGATCAAGGGTCAGGGCTGCATCCCTCGAGCACCCAACTAGTCTCACAACAGCAGCGTGGCTCACATCTCACATCTTAAATCTCAAATCTCGGTGGTGATGATGATGATGGTAGAGTAGTCGTGGTTGTGGTCGTGGTAATACCATCTGTTGATACTGGTACTTGGTACTGCTATGTACTGGCATCTGAGACGACTCACTCCCTTTCCCATGCTCTACCCTCACCTCACCTCAATCATGCCCCTCCCCTCCCAATCCAAGGGGCATTTCCGGCCTTTGGGAATGGCCGGAGCGGATATGGCTTCTGATTGATCGGTACTCCGTATTGCATGGTCCTCTTGATCCGTTTGTGGTTTGTGGTATGCGATATTATTATTACCTGTTCCTCGGGACATGAGTGTGTTGTCGTCGGATTGGATGCACTTCAAGATGAGTATATTTCTTGGGCGCCTTTATGATGAAAATAGTGCTTTACGTGCTGCTTATTCGCTGGCCGCTACAGTATTACTGGACTGTGAGTAACGTCGTAACTAACTAACTGAGCTGAGCTTTACGACGTTACGCGCCCTGCCAGCCATTGCTCTGCTCTGCTCTACCGCGCCAGCAGCCTCTTCTTTTCCTCCCGCCGTTTCTTCTCCCTCCTTACTTGTACATAGATGCGCCTGTTGGCAATGCAGGTATTATCCATACATAAGGTAAGTACATAAAACATACAACACAAGCCGTGCGGCAATTCCTTTCCCTTTTCCTTCTTCCCTTTCCTCTTCCTTTTCCTTCTTCTTCTTTTCTAACTTTATTTCTCAGACCGTACTGACCCCGTTCCGGAATTGGGTTATTGATTTGGATCGCATTGAATTGAATTGACTTGAATTGCATACAACATGCGCCTGCATCTCGTGCTGGCCTCAGCCGGGGACCCGCGGCCAACGGCAAATTTGGTTCCCAGGAAGCAAAGTGCAGCGTCTAATTGAGAAATTGGCACTTCAGATGATCTCTCGTCGCTAAGTACCTGGGTCGTTGGCTCTCATGCCGACTGTAAAGGGAGGTTGAATTACTTGCATACCTAGGTACCGAGCCTGGAGCGTGTACTACAATACGCACGTACTGTGGTGTACTCACTTTTACTTACTCATTCACTTTACTTCTATGTACTTGTACAAGTAGTACTGCGATCAAGTGAGATGATGAGAGATGCAGGTATGTGGTCATCATGGTCATGGTCATGCACAAGGACAAGGACAAGGACAAATGGTGTAAGTTGAGCGATGATGTTAGAGATTGGGCAGGGGAGAGAGAGTGAGGCGAAGAAGAGAAGAAGAGAAGAAAGATAGAAGATTGGTGAATGAATAGCCTTCTTCTCATGTTTCGTTTGATATGTCCGGTTCCGCTCTTCTCTCTTCTCTCTCTCTCTCTCTTCACCGTCTCCCTCTCCCTCTCCCTCTCCCTCTCCCTCTCTCATTGCTTACGCATAATCACCATACCATGCCGCCATGGAATCTACCTTATTACTACCCAGGTACGTACTGGATCTCGGAATCTCTCCATGGAAGGTGGACAAACACATACAAGGCTCAGGCCGGGCGTCAAGTCTTTCTGAAACCCTCTAACGTGGCTGTAGGGCCGGTGGTAAGGGGGAAACAAGGGGGCCAGAGCCGGTTGTGGGTAGCCAATTAAAAGGCTATTGTGCCTGTTCAGCCCTGGAGGACTTGCATGCCTCGAAAGCCAACCCCGGTCTGACACACTTAGGTAAAGTACAGACTCTTGACACTCTTGACACTACAAGTACAAGTAAGTACTTATGGACACAGGTACGACTACCTGTATGTGTGGGTGTATGATGGCGCTCTAGGGACGGAGTATGTGCCTGTGTACATATATGAGATGTATGGCTGTGTGTACTTCGGCTCTATCAAAAGCATCGCGCTTTGCACCGAGACAATAGGTGGTGGTGTCAGTGTGTGGCTGTTGTATCATTCGCTACACAAACTTTCCATGAGAAGTCTTTGGGCGAGAGGCGCAATATGCTACTTGTACTTGCTACAAAATCCAACGGTCGTTATGCAAAGACGATCAGATGAATGGAAAGAGACGGAAAAGTAAAACAAAACAAGAAAGACAGAGGTCATATAAGGGCAATCAATTATGATTCAAAGTTACCTCTTTTCATATTTGTGCTCTGTACGAAGTGAGAATCGAAGGAGGTAGATCAAGGGATCAAGTAGGTAATAAGGTAGACAACACCACCACACCACACCACCTCACCTCACCTCATCTCACATCAATCATCATCATCATTATCATTGTATTATATTATCATTCTCTATCATTATCATTCACAATCTTATAATTACTCCTTAAGGAATCTACTTATTACTAGAGTATTCACCTACCCAATTCTGACGGCACGTTTCTAAATCCTCGCCTTTTTCTCTTAATTTCCTCTAATTACATTACCCCTCATCATACTGATTCATGATTCTACATACATCTCAGTCAAGTCACCCATCCCCACCCATACGAAGCACCAACACAGATATGTCTTGAGGCTTCTTCTCTTTTTCTTCTTCAACAAACCCAATTGACCAGCCACCAACAGAAATAACAAGCAAACAAGCGACGACGACGACGACGATGACAACGACAATACTACACAGCGAGACAAGACAAACACAAATACGAGCCTCATCCAATCCATAGGTAGCCGAGCCGAGTACTATCCGATTGCCATTTCATGCTCTCCTCTCGAAAGTGTTTACTCTTGCTTTCTACCTGTGCGGAGTATCAAAAACTCCACTCCACTTCTCTCTCTAGTGCTCCTCCCACTCTCCTTCTCTCGCTCCCTCTCCCTCTCTGCACATACCCATCCGCGCGCACCATTCTAACTCGCCCACTCGCCCGCACACGCCGCTACCACTCACTTGACTTCTCTTCCTTCATAACCCTCCCAAACAGGCAACTCCCCCATAATTCTCAGAGTGCGATCATCACGGCGAGCATCATCAGCAATTTACATTGATTGAGGGAACCGAAACGGACTACGCGACACCATTCCATCACTCGACCCAAATGAAATCACTCCCCTCTCTCCTCTCCCCCTCCTCCTCATGCGGTAAGGTGAGGCCTCCTCAGCACTTTGTCCTTCTGACTCGAATCCTCTCATCAATCCTCTACACCGGCCAGCAATCGTGGCCGTGGGCCAATACGCGCCTTTTTCAGCCGCATAAATGAAGCGCAGAAGCCAAGAACTCAAATCCGTCGCCGTGCGCTGCTCCTTTTGCATCGCAATAACGAGTGATGTGCATGTCTACTGATCCTTTGATCCTTTGCTGCTCAGGCCTTGGTCTTCTTTCTCACTTTGTTGTTCACTCTGTCAATTCATTCACTCACCTCCAAAGTATGGAGAGAATCCTTCATGCCTTTGTGCGATGTGGAAAGGCTGAGGCACTTGATCGACATGCCATGTGATTATGATTATGATTGACTTGAGCACTCACTCCCATCGTAGACGCGCTGTTGAGAGAGATCGACATTGCCGACACACAACGCAACCCCATCAGCCTCGTATTCCGGGAATGTATCATGCGTGTACCTTGGGTAGTCTGTATTCTGCGGCTGTTCTACTCCGAGAAATGACACTGCACTGCCGACCTCTGCACTGTAGGTAGGAATATCTGAGCCCAGCCTGCGAGCGATATTCCGATCGCCGTCGAGCGTAATGTCTTGCCGGCTATCATCATAGAATATCATCATATCATCCTTCCATCCACAAGCCCTTCTGCTTCTTTTCTGCATGCGGATTTACCTAGGTACCTGGGTAGCTGGCGTAGGGACATGGCCTGCTTGGTGACAGCACGTCCGCGAGTGACCACAACGAGATCGCCAAGTATGTGACCATGCGATTAATGCATGCCTCGTCGAGACTGAACTCTCCTGCGGAAATGTGACCGAATCACCATTTCTATAATTGCGTTGGGTAAGCCGTACGCGGCATGTACTTGTACACAGAACGCATCGCAGTAAATTTGCTCTTGATGTCGCACACTGCCGATGCCCTCCGTACGGAACTCAGGAGCGGATTTGTCTCTCGCGGTATGCTCTGGAATGATACTTATGAGCATGGCGGCAGATATGGAATTACTATTTAGGACCTGCTATTGGTGTTGGTTATGGGTTGAAGACATATTCCGTATCCATGATGGTTGGAAGTTGAAGTGATTGCAGGTTGAATATTTGAATATTTCAAGGTGAAAGGTGTGTATTGTTCAGGTTGGATTACTCTATGCTGTGCATACAATAACGATGACATGCAGATCATCAAGTAGACAGCAAATACATATGATGATCTACTTCTGATCCGTATGGATACATGCATCTTGTACCTACTTGTACTTGTATATCTGCTGTACCTGAACCGATACTGTTCTCGTTCACGTCCTATTACTAACAATATCACTTGACTTCGTATGTACATGGCATCCTCGTACTCCGTACTCTCAGCATCAACATCAATATCAATATCAATATCAATATCAATATCAATATCAATATCCTCCCACCCCACAACCTCATCCCATCAGCCCCTCCTCTCTTCCTCCTCCTCCCCATCATGCCCATGCCGCATAGATATCTCATCACCATTGTATCATTCTCTCCACACAAATCATGTCCCTCCAGGGCTGTACACTCCATATTTCCTCAGACAGCACGCAAGGCTGGGCACAGACATGAGCGAGGGCTGAACTTCCATTCCTATTTCTTGAAAGATCCCCCAGTTGAAGGGAGGGGGCGGAGCCAGGGCCAGGGCGGCATTACAGACTTCCAGAAGCTGATTTCCATTCCTGACGTGCCTCTAAAGCTTCTTTTCTTCTTTTCTCGAGGACCACTCGTCGGTAGGTATGTAGGGAGCCCACCCCGTACGGCTGTGTCTGAACTGCGGAGTACAAACTTCATCTCCTCCCTCCTCCTATTTCCTCGACGAGCCTTCTGGAAGACCATCATTGCTCATATACGAGGCTCACGCAACTTGCACTGTATGGCACCGCGAGATCTTCGTACTCTAAAATACACCTTCCGCTTTACTTATGGAGCTGCAGATGCTGAGTACGAAGTGCTCCTTTGGCGAAACTTTCATGCGGGTGCTGGCTACACACATACATATGTATGTCACCGCGGCGCCGATTGGCATATCTTCTTCCTCAAACAAGTCTACGGTTCCGTTCGTGCTCTGCTTTGAGACGTGGATAATCTTCCATTTTCTCAAATTTCGCACTATTACGCTCCTCTTCGATTCGCACATCTGTCGTTGGGCGCCATGCACCGGCGGCAATGCATGCGACTCACGTGCCAACCTTCACCTCTCACAGCATCACATCCACGGCCTTCACCCCCCGCCTTACCTTCCCCTAACCCGTCAAGGGGTATCACTATCCATCACTTACCATTGACCAGCTCCCCAGCTTCTCTTCATCCTTCTCCAGGCTTCCTTCCAAATCTTATTATATATCAATGTATTCGCACGTTGCTAAAACCGCCTACGAATCGCCCGAGCGCTTCAGCCGCCCACACGAAACGGCCCCTCGAGGCACGAGCTGGCCCTTCCTTCATGCATCCTTCGTCCGATGGCTGCGTATACGATGCGCGAAGTGCACACGCACCGTCGGGATGTTTGGATGACGGTAAGTACAGGTGTTTGAAAGCACATATGTAGGTAAGTGTCCGTGTTCGTTTGTTTCTTGTTTTCGCGCTGGGAGGATGTGGTGTGGATGGGCGTGCTTCATGTTTGAGGTCATGGCCTCCGAGGGACGATGGAGTGTGGAGGACACAGGTTGGGAGGATTTGTGGCGGGAGTTGGGGTCGCTGGTGAGGTGAGGTGAGGATGGGTTGGGGGCCAGTGTTATGTAGTTGCTTGGTGGGATGCTCTGTGCGAGCACGACGAGATCAACTCGTACACTTGGTGTTACTGGTGTTTTCTCCCGCTATTGAGGCTTCATCTCTTCTGGGCTTCGAGTTCTGGACTCATCTGATTGTCGACAGGTGTTTCAAGGCAGCTCAGTATACATGTTCCAACATGCACGTTGTATGGCGTGGTTATATTCCATGCAGGTGAGTAAATATGTCGGTTTGTCGAAGCATACGTTCTCAATATTGTGTAAGATGCACCAAGAGGAAAAAAGATAGGGGGCCTTATGGACAGATGCCTTCTTAAGTTCTCTCACCATGGACTTTGTAGAGCTGAGAATCCTTAACCATACACGTTGATACAACACCAGTGAGACAACTCCATTTGCTGAACGTAAAGACTGTCTGGAATCTCAAGATACTGAAAATCTACAGAGCAGATTGCTGGAAGCAACAGTGCACATTTCACACTGCAGCACTACTTGTATAATGCCAAGTGGAAACTGCAATATATCTCATAACCAAGTGTCCATGAGTATTCCTTTCCCTACATCACATATCCTGCATCCCCACTCTCAAGCCAAACTCGAACTGGCCATCCCAACGACCTCCCACGGAAAGCTGCTACGGGCAAATTGACGGCAAGTGCTCGCTTGCCCTGAGAGTCTACCTGGACGTAGTCAACTCCATTTCCCGAGGACCAAACTCCCAATACTTTGCATGGTCTGAGGACATGTTCCCACGGCGTTGATAGTCCAGGGGCTCAGCTACCCATTCGATGGTGCCCCTACCGTCGAAGCGGAACCTATGCTGGCGTATGTAGCGATGGATGAATGTTGTTGGAGTATGCTAGAAGCCAGTGATGAACGTGGACTCGATCGAAGGATATTGCTAGGACATTGGGGATTATATGAGCGCATTCGAAGGCAATTCAAGGTCGTCAGATCGAGAAAAGCTGAAGTTATTCACGCCCAAGATCTATTAGTTTGGGTATGGAGAATTGAGCGAACTGGGGATTTTTGATGAGAAGTCAGGTGGTGATGATGACTATCTCTCAAGATATCTAACAGGCCGATGGGTTACTTCCGGGGCTCAATGCTGTCAGATCTGGAATCCGAATTCTTGAGTATTGTCTGGCAGTCAAGAGGAGCTGTTTACCTCCTATCACATCTTGGATCTTGGAGGTTGACGGTATAGTCCGTCATTGATTTCTGCATACCCGTACCGCTGCAAACATTTCGTGACTCCTTCAACCGCCTTCCGTTGATGAAGCTGGCCCCGCACCAAGTAGACATCAAGACAGTTGCGAATATGCAGCGATCTGCGCCGGGCAGTGCTACGATTCTGCTTTAATTAACGCTAGGACAGTGACTTGGTCTGATTTCTGAGTTGAGGCGTATTTTCAGAGAAAAGGATTTGGCTTTGAGGATTGTAGCCACGCCAAGATGTTCTGCACATTTTGGAAGAGCAATCCGGGACAGGCTACATCTCTACAACTTACAGTAATCTACCTCTAGGCTTGCGATCCCAGTGGGTTAGGGTACGTATGTACATACCGTTTCCAGCTCCGATTCTTGAGACTGAGTATCGCCCTGTAAACCGTATATATCTAATCTGTGATACCAACCATAGTTAACGTAGCAATGGTCCCACCCAGATTTTCGATCTCGTTGACATCACAATACCTACATAATGATATTGTTATTGCATCTACCTCACAGCAAAGTATAAGATCGAGAGCCTATATCGCTTTGTTATCGTTGAAGTTCTCACCGTCGTCCATACTCTTGATATATTACACACCTAGCCACAGCTTGCTCAACCAGCATATGCCACCACGTATGCTCCACATATGTAATTCTGTGACGATCCACACCGATCTGGGATAAGATCTCTATAGCATCCGATATATTTAAGTAGTTGTAACTGCTCTCATTGAAAACTCTCATAAGGGTTATTAGCAAATCTACTATAGCAGAAGATCTTGCTTATTCCATCAATACTTACTTGCCTCACCTCCGCCAAAAGCAATTATTGTGAAAGTATTCAACATATGGAACTTTCTTGCTGAGGTTTACCAATCTAGGAGGGCTACAAAGGTGTGTATCTTGGAATGAAGTACGAAGAGATCAGCTCAGGGGCGAGAAGCAGCTAGACATGATGGACAGTTGAACTGTTAGCATCTCAGATACTAAACACCAAAACTTTACTAAACTATCGCAAAGATTTGTTGACATAAGGCTGAATTTTCTAGCATATAAAGTAGTCTAAAATAGCCTCCTGGTATGTGAGGGTATATCTGTAGAACTCAACAGCATTCTGGGTAAGCAGGAAGTCATAGAGTCCGATATTATATGATTCAAACACCTGTCTAGATAGCTTGCCAGGAACCGTGGATTCAGTAAGCACTATAACGGACAACAAGGTTGGAAAAATGAGGTAAAGGTGGTATATATTAGCACAATCAAATCGGTATCTACATAACTCCGTCTAATCGCCACAAATGCTCCTCGCCTCATTAAGACTAGCCCAGACCATCTAGAGACCGTTTTGAGACTTGAAAGAATCCCAGCTCTCATTGAGAGTGGCGAAGATGCCCTCAGCAAGCATCTTCATCTCGGTGGGTGGGTTGGGAGGTAACTATATTGGAAATCAGTAAGGGATTTCAGAGGCGTAGCATATCGTGAAAAATTGACTAGGGGATGGCATACCTTGTCAGGATGAACTTTAGCAATGGCCTTCATGTAGACAATCTTGACCTTATTGTTCATAACTAACTCATGCATACCCACCTTCTTCCACCCACTACCCTCCCACAACACACTATCCAAACTGCCAAGCAAAGCTCTCAGGTTGTCCTTACGACCATTCTGCCAATTAGTCAGCTTGAGTGTGACGCTATCGCTCAGCGCAAATTTCTCATCGTCAGCCTTCTCCGCCGCTTTATTGGCAAGACGAAGTCTCTTGACAGCTTCGGTGTCCTGACCGCAAAGATCCGCCATAGCAGACGGCGGGGGCCGGGGCTTGACAACGGCCTTGGGCTTGGGAGCTGCCTTGGGAGCGAGAGCCTTCTCACAACGCTGGCGTCCTTGAATAGCCGTTGCTCCACCAACACCCGCTTCAATGGTTAGGCGCCAGACAGCTCCAGCATCCGCCCAACGCTCCATCTGCTCTAGGGCTTCGGCTTTACGCATCAGAGCTTTGCCGTAGAAGTCTTTCATGCTCTTCTCTCCTTCGCCAGGGCCAGAGCCTAAATTGATGGTTTCGTTGTCCCCATGACTTGGACCGATGAGGCTGAGTGCTTGGTCGACGTCCTTCACTGCAGCTTTTGGGTCACCAGTTTTAATAGCTGTGAGAGAGCGATTGCATAAGACGATGATAGTTATTGGATGGGTAGAAGGAAGGGCCGAGAGAGAAGAAGAGTATGATGAGTGAGCAGAAGCATAGTCACCACGCTTAAAGTGCTCAGTACCGGCTTGACGGTGTTGGGCAGAAGATGCAAGTGCTGCTGGGGAAACTGGGGGAATCGATCTTGAAGGTGCTTTTGGCCTGACAGGTATTGGTGTCGGTGGTTTCGATGGTTTGACTGCAGATGCTGGTGCAGGTGCTGGTGAAGCCTTTGGTAACGGGCGGCTTGCCTGTGCAAATGGGTTGTTGCTGGCAGCTTGGTGTGAAGCCTTCGCAGATTCAAATAGGAGATCAGGCTCTGCGGCTTGCTTCGGCTGAGGAGTCGCTTTTCGTCGTCTCGCAGAGCTGACATATGCTTGAGCCGCTTCATCCTCAATAGCTTGTTTGCTGAGACGCGATCTTGTGTCGGGTATAGTATTCTGAGAAGACTGTTGCCACTTTGGTACTGGCGTAGAGCGACCAGTAGAAGGTCTTGATACCGGCGGAGATGAATCTCGCGATGGCATTGCTGTTGCAGGCTGAGATCGAGAGCTTGACGCCTGAGCTGTTCGTCTTGGAGCAGGTCTTGTGCCAGCTTCGAGCATCATTGCCTCGTCAGTCACCTCGGGCTCCACTCTCGAAGAAGATGGTCTACCTTCACGAGCACCCTCTCTTGTTGTTGGCCTAGACCTTTCAGTGGGCCGTTGCCTCTCAGGAGTAGCATCCCGCATCCACTTGGGTTGGCTTGGGTCTGACTCTTGCTGAAATTCTGCAACGGCTTGTTGTACCTTCTTCTGTGATGTTTTCCAGAGCGAATTGGCTGTCTTGAAAAGGTTGCTACCGACTGCCGCTGCAGTTTTGCTGAGATCTTCAGAAATTGCCGGCGATCGATTATCAGACCTTCTTTGCGCAGAAACATCTCGGGGTTCACGAGGTCTTGAGTTATTACGGGATGCCGTGTCCGGAAACCCCCCAGCTCGATCAGCGTTTCGAGACTGTGTCTTTCTATGTGCTTCGTTTAGCAACCAACCAACGGCAGCCTGAACGTTGATGCCCGATCCATTCTCAGTCAACGCCTGCGTCGCCTGCTCCGCAGTAAATCCCATGTCTACAATCTCTCCAACTGCCTTATCAAAAGGATCCTCGGAACTTGGACGGCTTTCTTCCACCGGAGAGGGTGACCGTGGCACCGGAGTCCTCCGCTTGACTTCCTCCACTGGCTTTCCAAGATCCCCCAGGAAGTCGTCATCGTCGTCAGCTATGGGCTCGGGCGTGACAGAACCCATTGGCCTCTTCGCAGCCATCGGTCCGAGTCCAAATGGATCATCATCATCTCCAAATTCTGCAGGACCTGAACTCGCAGCGCCTGTAGCTTCCCATGTCAAAGGGTTACTCAAGTCAACGGCGCTTGATTTCTGGAGATCTGGTGTGTTGCGATTGCTTGGGATTGATGGAGGTGGGTAGTGACTTGAGTTATCAACCTTCGTATCCGCATTGAATGCTGCAAACAAGTCGTCGTCCGGAGCATTCGTGCTACTAGTATTGCCGAGTGATGAGGGTTTCGGGGAACTGAATGGATTTTGCGAATATGGGATAAGTGGCGTAGCTGAGCGGGAGGACGGGGCAGGTATCGAAGCTGGCTGTCGTGTGCCTTGGCCCAACCCATCCCAAAACTGGGAATGCCCGAATTGTGCGTCCAGCTGTTTCTTTTGTTCCTCAGCCTTCTTCAACTTCTCTTGCTGCAGCTTCTGCTGTTGTTCTTGTAGAGATAACTTGTTTCCAGACTTCGAAGAGCCAAAGCTGACTAGATTTGAGAAGCTGTCGGTGGCAGGGGTGCTTGACTTCGAAGCACCAGAGACCTGGGGCTTGGAGAAACCGGAAACTTGCGTAGACAGTGGTGTAGAAACGCCAGAATTTGCTGGAGGAGGATCCGGTCTCATCGATGTGTAGTAATTGCCGGTACCAGTAGCTGGCACTTTATTTGTGGTGCTGGAACTGGAGGTCCAGTCAAGACCGTTGAGATCGTCCATGGTGGAGGCTATAAGGACAGTGTTTGGCGCATTAAATTTGACGTTTTATATAGGGCAGCATCAAATGGCACACATCGCAGTCGTAACGTCGCTCGAATATGTTATGAGATCAAAGAATGCCGCGCGCATAATACAGCTGTCAATTGCATGGCACTGTTACGGGGCAGCTACGATAACCGGCGCTGGAACAATGTATATCCGAAGTATGAGCACCTTAGTGGTACCAGGCACGTACATTTACGGACGGCAAACAAGGGGGGATTTTAAACTTGAAGTTGAATATATCCTGCGGTGATGATAGTTGACATAATACATACTACCAACGTGAAGGCACGAACGACCAAATCGCTGGTTAGACAAGGTCTCAAAGCTTCACTTGTGCATAGGTATGTATAGCAAACCGATCGAGCTTAAAGAGCAGGAGTACCTTGGTAAAGCATAACGAGTTCCAGAGGTTGAGGGGGCTTTTATTAAAGTGAGGTAGTCGGTGATATTCGTCCCATAATCTAACTGCCTACTATTTCCACCATCTGTCCTAACGACGTAACAGGAGAGCTAGCCAGCCGGCATTTTGATTATCCTCAAGAAGCACAAATGAAGCAAAAGATCATATATACACGATCCTCTCACAAGCTCAAGATTGATATTTGGTTCTCCGATCAATGATCACGGTATCATCTCTAGACCGAGGCACGTAGCCCGCCCTCAACCTTGTCACACACGCTTCAATGACAGTCCCGTCTGTCCACGCAGGAGTGTACGAACTCATCAGCGGACCCGGTAAAGACAAAACGATGAAGAACCCTTTCTCCTCTCTTCTCTCATCCCGGAGTATGAATATCATAAATAAGATCGAGCAACCTCTGACTCGATTCATCTGGGGATCGTCTTGCCAAGCAACCGCGAGGACAAAAAGTTTCAACGAGCCGCTGACTAAATAAGATCCGGCCGCAAAATTGAAATAACGGGGTTGACGCAACAATTTCGAAGCAGCAATGTATTTGGGTGGTGAGCCGGTGAAATCTAAAATGCCATGCAACGAAATGGGAATCTTGGTCGTCGGGGCATATTCCCTTTTCTCTCAATTCACTGCATTTCAGGTTTCCTCGTGGTGCAAAATGGAAGCCAAATAGAGTGCTCCATGAAGGGGTATTGTAGGTGCTGTGACTTTGTATGTCAACGTGCTCCGTCCGAGCCTTACTTGAGATTTGTATCACTTGTACGTACCTAGATAGTAATTAATCCTCGGAACTGAGTCTGCATAGGCTATGTTTTGCATCAGAGCTGTCAAATACTTACAAAGTATATCGACATTGATACACAGTCGTATGAATATTATGTGTAGTGTAAGTTGTAAGTATGTACCTGCCTATGTTTCCGATAGACAGACAAATGTTGCTCGGGGTCTGGAAAATCCATATCATCAATTTCTTCTGGAGAAAGTCAACATATAGAACAATAAATCAATAAACCATTAAAATCAAAATTGCCAACATCAATGTTTGACTTTACATGTCAAACGCCGAGGAGATGCTTCGGCTGCCCACAGCCCTTCCCTGCGCCAGCGTCACTTTCCGAGAAAATCAAAGACCGAGCGAGTAGACATGCCAGAGACCCACCTGGGTAATAGACAACAGACAACGACAGGCAAGTCGAGGCTCAGGGAAAGGATTCCTTTTAGAGTTACCCTCTGGACGGCCCTGCGATGGGATGAAGCAACAGATAGAGACACCAAGACAAGGTCGATTCCTGATTGCTGATTCGCGATCCCGACGATCCAAAGTGAGGTTTCAAATTTGATTTCCCCCAGTCTTGCCTTACAGCCTCACCTCTTCTCTTTTCTCAAGGTTTGCACTCACTACTCGAGGACAAAACTGACAGCCGGCTGTCATGATTCGGCAATCCCTTCCGCTTGTACCCTATGGAGTCTACGACGGAGCAGACCCGGATCCGCGAGACATTATTCAAGGGAAAGAATGGAGATTGTTGAGGACTGTGGAATAAAAGTGCCTTCGCGTGCGTATGGACACTGCGGTATTCCGTAGATGTTGACGGTACCCAGGTGTGATATGATGCGGCTTCATTTGAAGGTACCAAACGGAGCTGTAGTACCTAAGTAGGCACTCATATGTACATGCATAATGTGCTGTGTATGGAGGTTGTATGGGGTTTAAGGTATGTACATAACTCTAATATCATGCATTCGACCTGCAGAAGTACAATCAAATGCCGCTGAATACCGGAGTATAAGAGAGGTGTCTTCGTCTCCAAAGGGATTTGGACTTGGACTTGGATTGGCGCTCACGAACTGTAGGTAGGCAGATCTTCTACGTAGCCCATCGCGATTCTACATGGAAGAAGGGCCACAAAAGGCAGCACCTTTCCTCAAACATGCTCATCGCCAGCTTCCCTCTGTCCGGTTCCAAGAATAGTAGAGTGGACGCATCGTTTCATCGAGGAGAGAGAGAGAGAGAGAGAGAGAGAGAGGGGAAAAGGTTTTTTTCCTCTCGAAAGGTGATTCACATCTCACGAGTAACAAGGAGTCTAGCACGTGGTTATCGGAAATATAATATGGGGACCGCGGCCCCGGCAGTGCTTGGAAGAGACTCAGGTGTACATAAACATCTCGAGAGCTGCAGCATAACGCCCGTAATAAGTCGCTCCCAGATCGTGGTCTGATCTCCATTGATCTGTGAGACTGGCATTGAGTGGATTCGGTCCGTCGACGGCATTGGGGATCTTTCGACGAATTGCCGAATTTCTGGTAAGTCTGTGGTGAGTACAATGTACAAGTATTATGAATGTCGTCGCAGGGTAGATGCAAAGAACATGGCACGTACAAGTACTACGACACTACGACAACATCTGGAGTGTGTTTGGAATTAACAGTGCCACGATCGCCTCCGTAGCATGTCTTGATATCTTGATATGAATAGAAAGAGAAGACTAGAGAACAGACCAAGCCGTAACTCTGTCCTCAAGGCGCTTCCATCGAGTGAGCAAGGAGAGACTATGTAGTTACTGTAGCAGAGTTGCTTTGGGTGACTCCCGTGAGAGTTGGAGGAGCTATGTACTTCCATTGATCTGTTCAGCTCAAATGACGAACTTTGAGAGGGAGAGAGAGGGTCAGGTACCTAGGTAATGAGCAGTCAGGCCGCCAGTGCACTTACCACGGGGCGGACCGGCGACGCGAAGCTACCTTATGTACTCGTACATGTTCCCACGGCCATGGAAAGGTCATGATGTTTCTTGGAGGGGGATGGTCAGAGTTTGTGCTGGTTTCTGTCCATCTTGATTCTATTGCTCTTCTGTGCATGAGATGGAGCAGCTACGCGCAGGTAGTCCAATGCCGGGAGAAACAAGTTCGATGGATGTGAATTAGTCGCAGAATGATCGAAAGACGGAGCTCTTCGAGAAGGTTTGCTGCGTCCACATCCATGGCCAAGGAGACGGAGCACTTGGAGTATCTTGACTCCCACCCAGACTAAACCTCCGATACTGTCGCCAAGTACGGAGTGTGTAGTAGTGCCCCGATTCCAAGCTCTAGAGTATCGTGGAGTACTTAGGCACTATTCAATGATTTCAAAAGGTGAGAAGATCTGGCGGAGTTCTCGTGTTGATATGGACATACATATATCCATGTACCACATAAGGACATAGGTAGTACAAGTAATTCGATGGTGATACTTCGTGAAGCTTTGGCACCTCGTGGTAAATAGGTCAGTATTACTCGAGGTCCGAATCAAGATATGGATACACGTGCTTGGGCTCGACCACAGCCGACAAGCACCTTGCAAAGCACGTGAAAGGCACAGTCATGCCTCCCAGCAACTCTTCATCTCTCTGGCAGAAGCAACCCATGTCGCCGGTACAGTATCGAAAACCACATACAACGTTGCACTTGGATGCCATCTCGAGCACTGTTGGAAATAGGATCTCCGATACCGATACCTCTACCTCTGAACAACAAAAGTCCTGCCGTAATACTTACTGTGTGCATGGATTTAGCCCTTCTGTCCTCGGAGCGACGAGAAGGGTCAGGGAGTGAGTGAGCGATGGCCGTCTTGGTCGTGTGTCCGTGTGTCTCGTGTACCTGAAGCACAGGGCAGATGCTCACTCTCTCTCCCTCTCTCCACCGTACCCAAGCACGCCCGGTACAAGTACCTATGTACACTCCTCTCACACCCCTCCCCTCGCACCGTGTCCCCAGCAATAATCAGTGCACCAAAGCGCCTCAAGAGCTCCTCTTTTCTCTTTCTCGTCTGCTTCGAACTCTCCTCTCTTGACGATATTTCTCCTTGGCCAGCCTCTTTTCATCTCTTGTGAATGGTTGGCTTCCGATTGCTTCTCTTCCCCTCATGTCTGTGTGCCATGGACGAGCAGTGGAAAAGCAAAAGCCAGGAGTATCCCTCATGCTTTCCGTCCACCCCTGAGCACCAGCATGAGCGAGGGCACCACTGTGATCATCACCAACTCAACCTTCAGCAAACTGGCTTTCGTCATGTTATGTCAAGCTCTTGTAGCCATTGGTGGTTCGGGACGCGACAGCAACAGCAACAGCAACAGCAACAGCAACAGCAACAGGAAGAAGCTGCGGATCTGAGCCATCTGGAACATTGAACAGGTATGTACCCGAGTGTTTTGGTAGTGGTAAAATGCATACTGATCAGGCGATCGACTCAACTTTCGGAGGAGACACCCAGGTCTCCCGAGGTACCAACAGGACGCCCCCTGTGAGGTTCCTAGCAACACCGAACAGGCCATCAGCCAATGGCCATGGGCCCTAAGAACCAGAGCCAGTTGGGCGGCTCTCGCGTACTTGGGTGCAGCTGGTCCGTACGGCGTACCTGCATCGGGGCACGGCTTTCCGCCTATTTTCTCGATGAACCCCTGAGAATGCCACTTTTCTCTGATGCGGCAAAGCTGGCACCCTCCACAACCAACAAGCCTCCATATGGCCTCGGAAAGGAGCTTGAGTGTGGTGGCCGAACCACTCGAAATCATACACGCCAGGATAGCCTGCGGCCATGCTCTCATATGTTCTCATTGGAGTGTCCCATGTGTTCTCCCCAAATTCACCTCCCTTGCAGTGCCCAAAGAGACAGATTATGGATCGTGGTCAGTGGGCACAGCTGTGCATTCCGGATGTCTGATGGAGCCCTCTAATGGGAAGTTGACAAAGTCAATGAGGTTAATATGGTCAAGAAAGTCAAGCAGGTTTGATGGGCAACTTTCGAGGTAATTTGTACTCCATAAGTCGTAAGTAACGGAGTCACTCTACTTCCTGGGGCAAAGCAGGTCAACGAAACCTTACCAAGTGCAATAAAAAGGCAAGTACTCCGAAGTGGCCTGGAGGATTAATTAAGCTCTGCGTGCCGATTTACTTGAATCATGTACCTTAGGCATATGCATACTCTGTGGGTGTGAAGAGCGGAGGAGGAGGAGGAGGAGGAGGAGCCAATCCTTTTCGATGTATATTCGGGTGATATGAGTAAGTGGTAGTCAAGTGCCAGCCATGGAACGACAACTTGATCTGTTCTAGAGTCATTCATGACCCCTGAATGTTTGTAAAAGTAGGGGAAAGCAGAGAGAGTATTACCGGGAACATGTCAGAGCCGTCACGTACTTTGAAAATAGCAACAATCATAGAGAGTGTTGGGTTTCCTAAGCATTGATTGTTGGTCAGGGTTTCTCTGTCACCTCTTTCGTCATGTTCAGGATTGCCGTGGAATATGAATGGAGAAGACGTAGGATTGGAATTGGGATCAGGACAACATCGTAATAATTGGGAGAGAAAGAAGGCAAAGGGAATGAATGATCAAATGGATGAGTAGATAGGTGGATGATGGATAGGTAGATGCTGCATCCCGAGATGATCTGCCTGATGTTACCATAGGTACCTCGTGGGTGGACTGATAGATACTACGTACATGCCTAGGTAGTTATTATACAGTACTCTCTTACATGGCAGATTGTCTGTTGGTGAACTTCGAATATATATTCATTTGCCCATTTAGCTATTCAGTTATTTATTTGTTTGTTTATTTGTTTATTTATCTTTCACTGACTCACTCACTCAACTCGGTCAAATTCGCATACTCATCTCACCCACTTCTTCCTCCTGAAGCCAGGTTCGATATCTCTTAATTTGCAGGATGCCCTAATTACAGAAAAGAAGAAGAAACGAAACAGAAACACGAATAGAAATAGAAATAGTATTGGTCTTCTTTCTTTACTCATACAATCCAGTTCAATACTGTGCTCTTTTCTTCTCTCATATTCTCTATTTCTCTACTTCGGTTCATTTCAATTCTTCTCTTTCGACAAGATACGTACCTGCTCAGGTACCTTACCTTCCTTCAAGACACTCACGATAACGACAAGGACAAGGACGACGACGACGATAACATCAACATCAACATCAACATCAACATCAACATCAACATCAAACACACGGAACACATTCCAGACTCTACTCTGTCTAGTCCACCCTATCCCGCCTTTTGACGATCCCACTTGCAGCATCGTCTGTTCCCACTACATCACGCTTTCAATACTATTGGTACCACGAGAGAGGGGGCGATTACGAGCAAGCACCACCACCATCACCACCATCATCACCACCTAGACCCTACCTCACTCTACCTGCACCCGGATACCAGACACAATAGAGTATCAACATTCCGCCCATCATCTCTGTTCGATATATACACCCCCTCAAGCCCAGACGTCTAATATCCCCGTACCCATTCGTGCTATCTCAGCATTGCCCATCGATTCGACCCAAATCTATTCTTACCTCCCGAGATCACTACGTTTACTTCCTCTACTCTCCTGCTACTACAGACTACTGCTACCACCACCACCACCACCCTTAACTACTTACGCAGTACTACTCCGTACTACCCTTCCTACTACTCTTCCTACTACTCCTCCTAAGTACTACATAGTTCTACTACTACCTACTACTACTACCTACTACTACTACCTACTACCACCTACCTTGCCTATCCGACTACCCTGCCAGATTACTCTACTCCTCTTGCAATTCCTCTCAACACCCGTCGACTCTCATCCCGTCACCAAAAAAAGAGATCTCCATCTCCATCACCACCTTCATTCACTCACTCACTCATCCACCACCACCACCACCACCACCACCACTACCACTACCACTCACTCACTCCTCACCTGTTCTCGTCAGTCAATTATACCTTCAACTCGACATCCCCAACGCAAAACAGCTCTCAGAGTTCCACCAACTACAAGCGACCTGTGTCGCTTCTATTCCAGACCCTGAAAACGATCGACTCGGCAGTGCCCGCAATCGATAGCGACTATCTCCTGCCTATTTCACTCCATAATCGCACCTCGCCGCGTGCCTTGCCTCACCTTGCATACTGCAGCAGCATACTCCAATTGCACTGTGCAGCCCACTTACGGCCCCTCGCAGTCAAGACAGACCAAGCAAAACAAATCCACACCACAGATTACAAACGACTCCTCCAAAAATGGGGCTGTTCACGCGCAAGAACTCTAAGCCAAATTCCACCCTTTCCGACCATGTGTCAACTCATTCAACTACTTCTTCTCTGAAATCCCCAAAGATGTCGACTGGCAGCAACGGTAACTTCTCACCAACATCACCAATGACGCCCAGTATCCCCAGAATCCCAATGCCAAAGCAGCCCGATCCAGGACTTGATCCTGCGGGTTATCTGAGAAGCATTGGGGCCGTCAGAGAGCGATGTGCTCTCGTTCACGACAAGGCGAAGAGAAACCAGTTGAACCATTTCGATGTTGATATGGCCAAGTTCGACGATTGCACCAAGTTCGTTGTTTCAATTATCAAGGTAATTTCCCATTCCCTCGTGCCAGCTCAGTTTTGAGAAGTGGGGTGGGGTGGCCTCCTCACAGAACGGCCAGGTCCAATTCATGCTTGTGGTGACTAACAACCGATTCTAGAGAGATTTTGCCCCGGACTACTCTCAAATCCCAGCCCATGGACGCTGGCAACATTTCAATGTTGGAGGACGCGACCGTGTTGGCCAACTACTCACATCATGGCCATCCTCAATTGATGCGCAGGAACGGACCCGACGACTTCTCGATTTGTTTCTCGTGTCTGTGTTGCTAGATGCGGGTGCGGGCACAGAGTGGTCCTACAAGTCCAAAGAGAATGGCAGAATTTACAGAAGAAGTGAGGGACTTGCTGTAGCCAGTCTGGAGATGTTCAAGAGCGGTTTGTTCAGCGGAGATGAAGGACAGCCCTGCAGAGTGGATGCGACTGGTTTGAGAAAATTGACCCTCGATTCTATGGCGAAGGGGTTACAGGTCAGCGAGCACAACAAAATCGCAGGTTTAGAGGGCCGTACAGGTGTCATCATGCGCCTTGCAGATGCTTTGGAGAATAAGAAGCTCTTTGGTCAGGACTCCAGACCTGGAAATATGCTTGGTAAGATAATCACTCAATCCGCGAATTAATGAGGACTCCAACTAACCAACCCGAAAAGATTATTTACTCTCTCACCCATCGACCCATGCTTCCTCTGTCCCAATCGTCCCACTCACCACTCTCTGGAAAGTCCTCATGGATGGACTGGCGCCAATCTGGCCAGCGTCACGCACTATTATCGAGGGCCAACCAATTGGCGATGCATGGAAATTAAGTACAATGCCTGCAACAACGTCCTCTCACCCGGCACCATGGGAATGCATCGTTCCTTTTCATAAGCTCACCCAATGGCTCTGCTACTCCTTAATGCAGCCTATGAACAAGCTCCTCAACATCCATTTCGCGGGCGCTGAGCTTATGACTGGCCTTCCAGAATACCGTAATGGAGGACTATTCATTGATACCGGTTGTCTTACCTTGAAAGAGGCAGATGCAAAGAGGGGACTGGAGCTCTTCAAAAGTGAGCACGAGAAGTACGGAAAGAAGGCCACCGAGGTCGTTCCTATGTTCAAACCAGATGACGATGTTATCGTCGAGTGGAGAGCTGTGACCGTTGGATTTTTGGACCTCCTTCATGAGGAGGTCAACTCGCTACTTGGTCTTGGTGAGGCAGACAAGTTGAGCCTGGTGCAGATGCTTGAGGCTGGCAGCTGGAAGGTACGTTTTTTTTCTTTGCCGGTTTCTGTTTGGAACAATGGGCAATTATAAGGTTATGAATTCTTTTTGTTGACTCGATTTTTCAAACAGGGTGGAAGAGAAATCGCCGAAGTTTCGAGACCGAACACCAAAGAGCCTCCCATTATGATCCTTAGCGACGGAACAGTCTTCTAGACTCGGTCTCCGAAATCCATGCAATTACAGTTACACATATGAGAACAGATTGGTTTTATTGGTTTGGCATACTCGATATCCGAGAATTCATGACTTGAAGTAGAGATTTCAAGATTGGTGATGGGGGGTAAGGGATGAAAAGGGGCCGGTGGGCGGATTGATAAGGCGGTCGTGGTCGATACCCTTTGTACACATGCATATATTCCCTTTTGCAACATTTTCTTTCTCGGTCGGAGAGTTCCCGAAAACGACTTTTTTTTATGTGCTTGGTGGGGGGACATGGGGAGGTGGTGGCATATTGGCTTTCCGCGCTAGGGGTTAAATAGACAGTTAATATCGTCTGGATTTTCTTTACATTTTTGTTATATAGCTCTTGATGGAGAGAGGTGTTTTTGTCATCTTCTTATTGCTTTTCTGTATTGCAAATATCTCGAGGGATTGGGGGGATCAGCCTTTTATGGACAGAGTTGCGGTGGTCGGGGAAACGTTACTGTTTTATGCGCCCATCGTATGGATATACTTGGGAGATACTGGTTGCTTAATGAAGAATTGAGATGAGAGCATATTTTCTGTCTCGATGAAATACAGGTCTGACATTTAAGTTGAAGATGCGATATTGATATGGCGAACCCTTGACTTTTCCACATGCTGGCCACTAGCTAATGACCCTCTACTCCTAAGCATCACAACTTGTCCTTTCCAGCATGAGATGTATCAGGATATGATTTGGTTCGTAAAAGCATCACAGGTGTCTTCGATCGTCCTCAGATGTGACTACACTTCTACCCGTGATATTTCCAAGACCGACAATGACAAGTCTAGGACTTTGCTAGTTGTCCCGTCCTTACCCCCCACAAGGCGAGCATACTCTACATTAAAATCCTCAGTCCGCCTTCCTGCCTTCTGGATTTTGTGCAGCCTCGAGGTGGAGCTGTGAAGGAGGCAAGCTTGACTGCAAGATGGGAGTCGATCTGGTGGCTCCAGCGAGTGCTGAACCGTACTGCGTAATAGTTATTAATAGCTCCATATTTCGCGCATCTACTACCTTGCACGTGACTGTTATTCCGTCTCAACATCGACAACTGGCTTCTTGGGAGTAAAAGTTGAGTGTTTAGCCTCAGAGGAGCTGAAGGGAGGCTGCCCAAACACGCCAGGAGCCCAACAAGCGCGGGCAGGCATTTTCCCACCCAGGCACGGAGAGCGTGGCTGCAAAAAGGCTCTCAAGGACAGCCCGGCACTCAAACACGGGGATCAGCAAAACAACAAGGACAGTACTGTATGTTATCATGGATGTTCCTCCCATCTACTACGTAGTCTAACAAGAACAAGACCGGAAAACTCCGACCTGGGCAATCTCATGCACCCAGCGGTAATCACCTTCCGGGTCGCTCTAGATCCTCAGATGCGATCAAGCGTTGCTGACTTGCCCCGTGCCTCGGGAGTTGCGACCTCTTCCTTCACATCCACTTGGCCGCCGCTCAGGACTCGGGACCCGAGCTAGGCCTGTGCGAATCGAAATGTTCCCAGTGGTATCCCCGATATATTGAGTACCGCCGACGTCTAGATCCGTTGGACGTGCAGTGAGGATTATTTTGTGGGCGTCTTTCGTTTTTTTCGGTTACTCACGGAAGGGGAAATGAGATTTTTGCTGGTCTTGGGAGACACCATCACATTTTCGAACTGTAGAAGCAGGTCAATAGAGATGGGCAATTCACTCATAACCAGACAAGCAGCATTCAAGGCTCATTATCTATAATTAAAAGCTGTGTAAAATGGGTCGTTTGTCCTTTCACATCATAGCAAGTATCTGTATGTTGTAACCCCTCGAGCAAGACTTGACCGAGTAAGTAACCTCTAGTGTGTTCTTCCGTTGACCATTGCCTTTGATGTTCCACCAGCACCGTATTCTTGTGCACTGTTGGACCACCCTCCTTTCTCAACGTCTCCTACATCACTAGTAACTTCGTAACTTGTCTGTACCGTCACTCCCTTGCTTCCCATGATGAACTCCTCGCTACCGCCATCGCTAATTGGGCGTTCACTTCCTTTTACAGAGGGCGTCATCTCATACTTACCGCCTGGTACAGTTGATAAGGGCCCTCCAGATGTGCCTGTGCGACCTGATTGGGTTGGCGTAAACGAACCGGTCCAGAAACCACGAGTGGTCATTGGTCGAAGAATTGGGATGTTGATGGTCAAGATACCAACGATGGTCTCACGAACACCCCTATGATATGTTAAAAGATGAGTAGGTAAGTGAGATAGGACGGAGACAAACCATCTGTTGATATTCAATGCGGAAGGGTGGGATCCAAGAGTAAGGGCCACGCGGATGATGGCGGCGCAGATGACAAACATTCCACTGGACAGCATGACTCCGATAACGAGCTTACGCTGGAGCGGAACCTTAAGTTTCCAGAGGAGAGGAAGAGGAATGCAAAGAATAGCAGCATCGGTAAGGACGTTAAAGACAACAGAGACAAGAAAATTTTGGAGCTTGAGAGTGCACTTCAGTCCCGGATCTGGGCGGACTTGATAGTTGTGTGAGAATGGGTAGCATCCGAACGTAACAGTAAGGAAGACGGCGATATAGGTGATACCGCAAGCCCATGAGAGCCACTTGACAAGACGATTCTGCCAGAGACCAAAGGTGAGACGCTTGAAAAAGAAGAGCATGCATGCCTTCATAGCCCAAATGAGTGCGGTGTATGAATACCAGGCAGTGATTTGAAGTTCTGCAATAATTAGCACTGAATCAAGAGTATGTATGAGCAGCGGACTTACTGGAGCCATATCCGTAATCACTAATCTCTTTTTCAGTGAGCTCTGTTGTGATACCGGAAGCTTCGACATTGGTTCCGACGTAGTAAATGATGTGGACAGTCACAGCATCCATAGTCCAGAAGAGAAGAACAAGAACAGAAAAGTAGTCGTCGCCTTGAAATCCTCGAAATCCAACAGTTCTTATGCGAGTGAAGAATCTCAATAGAATAATAGTGACACCGATGCCATATAAAGCCCAGACTTCCCTGATGAACTACAGCGTCTTGGTCAGAGCATACTCAAGAGTCGGATGGGAGAAGTGGCGTACCTGGGGATCAGTCTCGCTGGCCGCCATGATCAAAGCTGTTCGAAGGAGAGAAAGAGGAAGGAAGGGAGAAAGGAAAGACAGGGTGCTGCAAAAGAGTGTGTAGTGAAAGATGACGGTGACTGGAACACCTACAGCATACCAAGAAAAGAGAGAGGACTCCAGTCGATACTTAAACGTCTTTCCCACAGCAGCATGTTCGTAAATTCAAAAATAGAGCTACTCGACACAGAAACGCCATATCAACGATGCTTCACGATCCTATCTTGTGAGCATCGAGACTAGGTTTGCAGGACATTGATCTTCTCGTGGTCCCCGCGTCTCACCAAGAGCGGTGGTGTGCTGAAGGGTGGATTTTGTAACGAAGTAGGATCTAAAGCGCGAGTTGGTATCCAAGCAAGAATGCAATGCTTTTCTTCTTCTTCTATTGCCATCGTTAACCCTCGTTCACACTCGTCCGCTAAACCGCCGCCATGAGCAACTGTGGCTCCGTGGCAGCTAAGCTCACAGATGTACTGGGGGACTCCATCGAAGATCGCTTGTGCCCATTTCATGCTGTTGCTCGAGTTGAGAGAGTAATGCTGCACTTGGCTGTGGCACGAGCCAAATCCTGCCAACTGATCTAGCAAATTACGCCCATCTCAACTTGTGTCGGATATGAATACCTGCACTGGTTGGACTGTTCTAAGTGGATGTACGAAGTTCAGCCTTAGAATCTGAGCATTGAAGGGCTTCTTACGGCACATCAGTGGCATTCATTCGTAGGATAATGTCATACATCCCATGCCTTCAAGCCTTACGGGCAGGTATAGCTTGGTCATAGGATGTTGATAGACCCTTCACTAGTAACAAGTTAACGACCATTCTTGAGCGACTCTCTGTAGCTCAGCGGAAGGACGTACGGAGTACATGTCAGCCAATTGGGAGAGAAATGCAGCGCGGTAGATGAGGCTACGCATGATGGGGTGTCCCTGGTGTCCCTGGCGAGCGCCACGACAGAGGCCCGAAGGGTCTAGAGTTTTCGGACTTTGAGTACCTAAGCATCCTAGTTCTTAAGGTATTGGCATTGGAGAGTGTGTGTAAAAGTGTTGTGTGGAGGGGCTTTGAAGACTGGTAGTAGTGGGTGAGTTGATTAAAGTGGTGAAGCAAATCGCTGGATCGGGCCCAGAGGAAATTAGTCACGTGCTAGCATGGTCTATCTTGCAAAGCCACATTTTGAAAGGTCGCTCGTCCGTATGGGGGGAATGGGGACATTATTCATTCGCATTTTCATCTAAATTCAATCTAAGTAAGTACTGTACATGATCCCTCATGCTCATCTGTATGTATTCATATTCATAGATATTCTTGCGCTACTGTTCTCGAAACGCTCTCCTCTTCCACTTCCGTTGGAGCGGAGTACGTATAAACTAAACTAAATTTCTTGCTTTACTTTGTACTAGATAGATATAAACCATCTGTGTTTCTCCTTCTTTCTTCCTTCTTATTCTTCACTTATTTTCTCTCCCATTTCTACCACCCATTTCTTATAAACAAATAAGATAAGCTAATAAATATTCTACGTACAGTGACCTACACAGTACTCTAGATCCCGCTTTCCTCGCAAGGCTAAATAGATCCTAATGATGAATTTAAGCTTGTACGTCAAGACCCGTCGATCTGGATATGGTGCGATGTGATACATATACGTAGTACTTACTTGGGCAGAACATCCATGTCGTACATGAGAAGAGGTGAAAGGTGCTTGATCATTGAACATACGTAGTACTCCTCAGTACGTAGTAGTTGGAGCTATGATGCAAGTGCCATAGGCCATGCATGGTATGAACGCAGAATGGAGTAAGTAAGACCTAGAGTAATATTCACGAATATGGCACAGTACTGTAAGAACATGAATCAACAAGATATAGCTATTCTCTTCCTATTCTGATATACTGTGTAGATACAGAAAGGAGAAGAAAAAGAAGAAGAAGAAAAGGACGAAAAAGGAGGAGGAGGAGGAGGAGGAGGAGGAGGATGATAAGCTATCGGCGTAGCCACATCTTGTCGTTCGGTCCAGCTTCATGTTCTAGAGAGGCAGTCTTTCGAATGTCTTTACTGCTGCTGCTGCCACTACTGTTAGAATAGAACAATGCTGCTCCGATGCTACCAAGCTGGTAAAGTCTGATCCGAGCCTCTCTCGCCTTTATCCTTGACATCCTCATGCCATGACGAAACTCCAATACTCGTATACATACATAGTAAGTATAAGGATAGATACTCCATTTGATATCTTGATACAAAGAAGAAGGCAATAGACACCCTTCAATTCATCACTAATATTGAAACTTATCCTTTCACCATTATTGCATTACATTCCATTCCATTCTATTCCATTCTATTCTACTCATCTTGTCCTTCTCGTCCGCATCATGACTCGTTACCATAGAAGTTGCAAAGGTTCTCGCGTAGAATTTCCTCCTCTCCAATTGATTGGTAGGTTCACAGAGCCAGAGCTCATGATTCGAGGCCGGTAAGAGTTAGCTTTCCATAACTCTGTCTAATGCAACCAAAGAGGCACGGGGAAATCCTGGAGCTTACTTGTTGGGCGTTCGTCCGTTCATCTGCCCTACGGGCCCCAACTAAGTACTGAATCCGAAAATTCTCCAGCACTATCAGCCATGTGCACTCCATAAGAGATATCGAGCAGCTCGGCCTACAGCCATCTGTGGCTTTTGGACGCGGAAGGCCTCAAGCTTAAGCGTTAGTTACGGGTAGTATGGACGTCTATTCTCTTTTCAGTATATATTTATGTGTGCAATTGTTGGGTTCCAGTTTCGCGTAGCCAACAATAAGTAGTGTAACCATAGAGACACAGCACCAACAACCCCAAGATGAGTATGGTGCTGCAGCGGAGTATTGCTCTTTTGCGCAGAGCAAGACCAATGAACTGTCAATGGCTGATACTACCCCTGAGCCCTTTCTACAGGATCAAGGTAAACAACGGAAGAAAAAAAGAAATAGGAAAAGGGGACATGGCCAAGTGATAGAATGGAGATTGTTGACTCAGTGCTTCTCATGACTTGAATAACATCTCTTCGAAATACTCCCGTAATGACTACTTATAAATTTTGCACAGCTTTGCGCATGACCTTGGTCTCGCAGCAAGGGTTTCAAAGAGGTTTCCTGCTTTCAAGATTATGATTATCATATCAACATGCGGTTGACACTTGGATCTCATGGTATTTTACTCGTCTCCACAGTCCAGACCCCAACTGAGCCCAAGCATCACCAGAGAACCCGGAAATAATTACTAAATATCCCCAAACTTTCGCTCCGAGTTTCCATCCAACGATTGTGTCCAGTGAACTGAAAATAAAGTGCACAATAGAATAGGTGATTTTGTCTGGACTACATACATATACTCTACCCTCCCCGGTATTTTCATGCGCTAGGCAAGTATAAGTTGACAGAAGATACACACAATCGTGACCTACCTAGTGTACAAAAATACCGGGGAAGGTAGAGTATACTGCTTGACCCCTGCAGCAATGATATGTAGCTTGCTGGGAATTCACCATCGGCGCAGCCATTTTATCACCAGGAAATCGAAGACCCTTCCTATCCACTTTCGGCATATCTCACGAGCCACACGATCGTGCGGGTTCTCCGTCACAGCAATAAGAGACGATCATTACAGATGCCTGCAATGTTTCGCTTTAATAGTCATGGAGTAAGTCATTCCAAATACGCTACCTACGCATGAATGACTGAGATGGTGCCCACTTTAAGGCTATGAGCACGTTCCCGGTTTTTGAGGTTTGTCATGGGCGCCCTGTTAACATCGTGTCTGGACCAGTCTGGGGCCGAGAGCCGAAAGCCAAAGTCCAGGTGCTCCTTCCTTTGACGGTAAGCATTGATCAAGGAGTGAGGATTTGTTGAGCTGAGTGGAGGCCATAAGTGATGATCCTTGGAATGGAGGAGCCGCTAATAAGAGGGCTCCTCTCAAGTCGAGAAACGAGAACACTTGAAATCCTTTGATAAGTGTGTGCACATCGTGATTGCTTAATAGTCCAAATCATCCTAGCAAATCCTATGCACAGTGCAGTAAAGGTAAGGGCACATGCGTGCATCGACTCGACGAGTGTGCCGGTGTCGTCCCAAGTCAGAGGAGCGGGGAAGTCGATGCGATGCAAGAGCTTCAATTGTCATTGTTTGAGGAGGACCTAAACATTATACCTAGGTACACCACTGAACATAGATAACCAAGTAGTGGAATCTCATCTACCAGTAAGTGAGGAGAGTGTTGAACCGGCAAACTTTTGCAGATTTGCCACAGTTGAGACCGCAGGAATTGATGCCACGATTTCAAGGAAAACGATTGTGAAGTATTAATATGGAGTATACACTCTGCTCTCGATGGTGACTGCTATATGTCTCGGAGCTGCTCCATCTACTGTCTTCACTCAGATAAACGTCCATCCCCAAATGTTTTAGCAAACAACCCCAGAGCCTTCATCGGGAAGATAAATTTGTAGTTGGGATAAGAAATCATGCAGCTCTTGTTGAAGACCCCTTCAATGGCTTCCTGGGGCCATTCGCCGTTCGCCTGCTGCCTTGACATGATGAGTTTCAGTCCCTTTTCGATAGGCTTACGATCTGGGTAATGGCCTTCTAATAGAGCGATACAAGCCCAAGCAGTCTGTACGACTTGTGACCCGGAGGGATGTTCGATATATCTGCTCTCTTCACAAGACTAAGGACATGTCAGCTCGAGTAGTGAGGGGAAAGCAAGCATTCAGTACCTTGTAACTCTCACTCCATCCACCATCCTCTCTTTGCTTATCAATGAGGAAATCACACCCTCTCCGTACGTTTTCGCTATTCTCATATGTATCCCCCACACTGGCAAGGCTTTCCATGGCAAACATGCCAGCATAAGTAAAACAAATACCCCAGCTACCATACCAGCTTCCGTCTGGTCTCTGTGCCTTACGAATGTAATTTACAGCGCGACCTTTGAAAGCCATGATGTCTGCGGCGCGATAATCTGGGAAGTACTTTGTGAAGAGAGAGAGTGCTGTTACTACAGCTGTGGTACACTCGGGATAGTCGTATTCAATCATGATACGCCCGAATACTTCTGCCGCGTTGAGATATTCCATGTACTCTGAACCCCGAGTAGGCTCGTAAGAAGCGCAACCTCCAGAAGAGTTTTGATAGGTCAGGAGTGTATCAATCGCATCATATATGCGTTGATTGTTTAAGAGTTTCGGGTAACCATGGGTATTTTGAAGTAAGATGACAGCTTTCAAAGCTTCAGAGATGCAGTCACTGACAGCGTAGCCTTGGTCTCTGTTGCTGAATGCCCATCCACCCTTTCTTTGCTGACGATAACACAAATCCTGATCTTTGCAGTTTTCTCGAATTTGCTGATCGTCTAGGAACTCCAAGGCTTTGGTAAGCATTGGCCTCCACTTTGGATCCTCGGCGAGACCAGCATCCATCACAGCTTGGATCGTAAACGCAGTATCCCAAACCTGAACACCGTTGGTGCCGTTCATGAGCATGCCCTCAGACTTGACCCAAAGGAAATCCTCCATCCTCTCGAGATGTCTTTTTACAGAATAAGAGTCTGGGCCTTCATGGATATAGCAAACAATTAGATTCATTGGGCCATTGACCGGACCAAGATTGGCGAAGTCTGTGTTCTCGTCTTCCATCTGCACAAGTTTCCAGACCCAGTCTTCCGCTTTTTTTGCAAGAGTATTTGTGCGTAAATAGGGGTTGTGGATATTGACCAAGAACCAATTGGCCACGTTAAGAAGCCATGTCTTGGGGTGATAGTTGTCCTTAGGATGGATACTATTTCGATGCGACAGGAAATCTATTGATTCATATGGTTGAGTGAAGAGTTCTTGCCGTAATTGCTGTGTGAGTGGTGTCGAACGGTATGACCAACGTTTCGACCAAATGTAAGACATGGGCAAAAATACCTGACGCATGTGAATCCACCATCTCCAAGGTGCAATTGGTATCCAGTCAGGCAAAAGCCATAGCTCGGGAGGAACTGGATTTACAATATCCCAATTGCACACGCCCAGTACACTGAGCCAAAACTTTGCCCAATGTGGTCCATTGACAGCTCCTCCCAACTTGTGAAGAGTACCCCTGGCCTTAACCATTCTATCATCTTCTTCGCTAACCCCAATTAATCTCAAGACTGTGTAGTTCATGGCCGTACCAAAGCAAGTACTCTCGCCCTCGATATGCAACCCCCAACCTCCATCTTCCGGGTGTTGGCGGGCAAACAGGTAGTTCTTGATTTCGATTGCATAAGCTTCCGGAATTGGAGTTTCCGTTACTGTCCATGTAATGACGAGCCCAGGGAGTAGAAACATTGGTCCTCCATATTCACAAGCCCAGTTCCCAGGTGGAAGTTGAAGATGCTGAAAAAATTCGAGGCCATTCTTTACGGAATCGATTGGGGTTTTTGTGGCCGGTAAGTTGGGCAAATCCTACAGATACTATGAGCATTTGTCAAAACTTCACATTGAAACTACCTTACAGTTGAAAGGCCCAAGAAGTACTTGTCCGCTGTTGTCTGTGGCCATTCCTTTGCTGCTTTATCGTCCGCGAGGTAATGCCATGTTTGTCTGCCTCGCTCATCGAGCATACGCCATCGGCTAAAGTCTGTTCTGGTGCTCAATTTGGATGGTTTTGGAGCCTTTTCGTCGTCATCAACTTCAGAAATAGAGCGTTTACTTCCATTCTCAGCTGACGTAGTATAGCCGTTAAGCTCGGCAGCTTGAGCCCTTGTTCGGGCCATGACTGTGTTGGTAGGATTCGCGCCTAAATAAGAGTTTCTTTTTAAGAGCTATCGACTCATGCAGAAAGTCAAATGTCAATTGACACGAAGAGCCCTTGAAAACTGTATTGTCAATAGATACAAAACAAACCGTTCGAACGATAGCAGAATAGGGAGCATTGGTGCACCTCCGTACTCCGTAGTGTGTATCGAAGCCACAGGCCAGAGTCCAGCGACAGGGGAGCGTCTGACCAGGTCCCTGGATCATTATTAAACCGAATTTCCGACATCTGCTATCACATGGCTGCCTTAGGTACGAATATCAACGATTTCTCGACATATGAACCTCACAAAGCCCATTGTGAAATGGTATCCGCAGGATATTTCAGCTGCTTGAAACCAAGAGACTCACAAGATGGAAGCTGATCTTTCGGATGCATCATCCCGAATTGCTAGCACTACGTTTCTACCAAGCTCACCATCTAGCTCGTTAACCTTACACGGTGATAGTGGCGCTGGTCAGAACTACGACAGCGATACATGTTCTGGTATTATAAAGCTTACTGATGAACAAAAGATATCCCTCACAAAAATCGAGGACATATTTGAAGCTATCACCGAGTGCCTGATCGATGGAAAGAAAGAGCTGACTATCGATCTCAAACACAGACCGAAAAGACAGGTGCAGGTAGATGATCATGGTCAAGATACTACAAGTAGAAAAGTTACTACATCCACGGCTTTAAGATTTCCAGGAAACAGCGTCAAACAAGCGCAAAGGTTTAGTAAGTAATATCATACAGTTTTGTTTAGGCTTTCTAAATTATCTTAGCCATTGTACTTCGCATACTTGGATTCGCTCACGAAGCTCTCACCACAGGAGTATTCACAACCAAAAGGTATTGTTCTCCAATTGCTGGACTTTATCATCTTGCGCTGTGCCATCTACCGAAGGCTGATCTAAAACCAGAGATATATACTACAAAGACAAAGAACTTTTCGGGGGCCAAAATACTGTTGATCGATACGTTGATGACCTTGCTTATACATTCGGTGTGAGTCGGGATGCCCTAAAAATTGTGCGTATATTATCGGCCGATACCAAGGTGATATTTTGCTAAATCTCATAGACTGCTGCAGCCAAGGGTCTCGTTGTGGGTGGCTTTTGTATCCTTCGCAGTGACGAGGAGGTAGTCGACTATACAACTGAGTCTGAGGTACATATCGATATTTACTTATTACTTTTCCTGCCGCTAAAGTGTATGTAGGGTATACTTGTTCCTGATATCAAAGAGGTTCAAGCTGTGGATCTCTCACAGATAGAATGGATATTAGTTATTGAAAAAGAGGTTGGCATCCTGCAAATTCCTTGTTGAACAATTCTGATATATCAAAGGCTACTTTCCGTCATCTGGCATCCACTTCTTTCTGGAAGTATTCTTCTGCTGGCGTAGGAATGCTGATAACCGTAAATCTCTTGATGATTTATCCTTCAATCTTACTTACCGGTAGTAGGCAAAAGGATATCCTGATATCCAAACGCGGGCTTTCATCCACTTACTAGGTCACCAATACCATACCCCACCTATATATGCTCTGGTCGATTTCGATCCCGATGGCATAGGTATCCTCTCGACTTACAAACACGGGTCTCAAAGTTTGGCTCACGAGAACAAAAGGTTGACTTGTCCCAGTATCCAGTGGCTTGGCATCAAAAGCGCGGATATCCTTGAGGGTGGATCCGGAAATGACAGTTATGGGCTGTTGAAGTTGACGAAACGAGATAGACGTGTTGCTAGACGAATGCTTGAAACAGGAAGGGAGGAGAGAGTTTGGAAGAGGGAACTCCAGTTGATGTTGATGCTAAATATCAAGGCAGATATACAGATCATGGGGAACAACAATGCTTTGGGTCAATGGTTGAATGGAAAACTTCGTTCAGGGGATAGAACACTTAGAGATTGAACATTGCAGTTGAGCTGAATCAGACATGTACATCTTACAGCTGTTTTTGAAGTATCAGAAACCTCCATGAACAACCAATCACGATCATGTAATTACTATTTCAACCCTCGAGGCTCTGCTTGCTCCAAATAAATCGATTGGGTTTTTGATAGCCTTTTGTTTCCTTTTTTTCCATTGACATTTCAAAACGTAGCATCTAATAACATGGCTTCATATCATATCCTCATTACTCCTTCGTGTCCTGATCACTGCCATTCCCGCCCGCCGTGTCAGAAGCCTGTTCACTCGACTGCTGTTTGCTTAGGTGCCGTGTTTTTAGGGGATGATTTGTTGGAAACTGGTGACGTGGGAGTTGATGTCCGGGCGGCTGGTGTACTTGAGGCTGATGGCCTAGAAGCCAGTACCTTTGCTTTGTGCCGCTCAGCAAGTTTTTCCGCCCAGTGTCTCTGCGATTTGGGGCACTCCTTGAAGTGGTCAAGATAACCACTCTTCGTGAACATGACTGTGTGATCAGAACCACTTGGTCGGCGTTCTCCTCCATAAAAATGGGCGACTACACACGCAGAGCATGCTACACCAGCCTCTATGGTTCCAGTACTGATGTTGAAAGATGGAAACTCAATAATAGGCATGAATCGGTCCGGATTCCACATCTGCAAATCTATCGTATTTGGACCCCTCGGCAAAGGTATTTCATGTCTGAGTTCTTCTGGAGTTGACTCCCACTGTTTTCGGACTGCTTTGCGGCCATCTCCCCTGAAGAATTCGTCTGAAGTCCGCATGTACTCCTTCAATGCCTCTTCGCTGCCATGCTGACGAACTCCTGCTTCCCATGCTGCTTGCTCCCGTAGCAAAACGGTCCTGTTGCTATAGTACTTTCTTGTGACCGAATAAGTACCCGGTAGCGTATGAATCTGTGGTATTGTGTCCATAGTATCCTCAGAGAGTCCATAGGCGGCTACCGCATAGGCAGGGGTTATTGGACAGAGTTCCGGCGCATTTTTGACGCATGACCAGCAGCATCGCTGACAGCTTAAGATATCCAAAAAGGCCGCGAACTTGCCACAAACAAAACACTTTTCTGCGCAAAGGGCCCCAAACACTTCTGCGAGTGTGAAGAAAGAAGCCAAGCTGGTGCTGAGAAGTGCACGAAGAACGTTGGGTGCATTACCTTTGATGGCCCGCCAAGCAGGAGAGCTGTCCACGAAAGTTCTTGCATCTTTGCTAATGGTAAGGCAACCAGCAACTGTCTCAATATCAACGTTGTTTAGTATATTGAACAAAACCTCCTGCGGGCAGACGGCAAAGTCCCCCAGGCGTTGTTGGAAATCCTCCTCAGCTTGGGTACTGGCACTTAGAGGACAGTGAGATTTGAGAGCGTGCCGGTCGATTATCATGTTATTCAGGTCATACTCCAGGAAGCGTACGCCGAAGGAATGAACGGTTGTGGTGAGGCCATCCAAATCCTGAGATGTCGTCGGAAAGGGGTGTTCCATGGTGAGTGAGAAAGGTCTGTACGCTGCTCGGTTTATAGGAGGAGGGGGGCTGCAAGAGAAGGCTCGGGTATCGTGGCTCGAATATAGGCAGGTAGGTACCAAGGTGGTAATATTACTCGAGGTTACTTTTCACGCAGGCGGGCACGATACAACGGGGTCGATATACAGCAGCCAGGAAGGAACTTGTATCCAGAATCACAGTGTTGTGTTCCATGAGGTCTCTAGTTCGGACCGAACCGGTAGAACTTGTTTCTAGAAGTTGGAAGTTTCCGCAGTAACCGCTCCGAAGAATTGAGGTTCGATCGCCCCGAAGGGCCTGCGATCCCTGTTGATGATCCCGAGACGGCGGGACTAGAGGGATTATCACGTGATTGATGGGCAGGTGTGCTTAACTCTAAGTATTAGTATCGTACATACTTATTAGTATAGTACTCCACAGGTATGGTATGCGTGCGCATACTCTACCTTCTTTGGTGTTTTATTTTTGTACACTAGGTAAGTATAAGTTAATAGAAAATATGTACATATGTACATCCGTGACCTACCTAGCGTACAAATTACCAGGGAGGGTAAGGTAGAGTACTACTTATGTTCCTATGCACGTGCACATGCACGTGTATGTGCATAACTCTATTGCATAGAGTGCCGTACATCTCATAATACATCCTCCACTACTTGAGTACAAGTATCGTACCTAGGCAGTTGTTCGTCACCAATCAAAATGTGCATATGATCAATCTGAACGCCTCCGCCAACTACACTTGAAGCTGAACCTCCAACGAGACTCAACGATACACCCTCTCGGCACTTATCGGTCTTATTCTGCTGCTTAAATGTCCTTCATCAAGAGGAGGAGAGTCGACCAGATTCGGTCATCAACGGCCACCCACGGCCGGGGAAGAAGGTCAAAAAGAACACAAAGAACACAAAGAAGCAGCATCCCCAGTCATCGATCCATGGCAATTTATTGGATTACATTTTACCACGAAAGTCTGCCACCAGACCTGCAGCATCGCACCGAAAGCCCTTCCGATAACTCTCGTTCGACCGGGTCTCATATTATGCCTTGCAACGCTTCTCTCGAACATCCAAGGGCCACCCTCACCGCCCATGTCGTTGGATTAAAGTCATACGCTCATCTGCAGCTGCCCAAAGTGCAAGGTCTAGAGCGCACACAGGCTTTCATGACTTTCGCTTTCGAAATCATTTTCCTTTTCACCTGTGGAGAGCGCTATACCACTCATTGAACCCTTGGGTCAAGTCGGCAATAGTAGTTCCCTGTGCCACTATCAGAAGAAGCGTCGCGAGTGTCTTAAAGGAACATGACATGTGCATATGGCAGGTAAGTCTGGCAGCGACCCTGGCTCCTGGTTTGAACCCAGGGCTCCTCGAAGCAAGAAGCAAGAAGCAAGCGTGGCCATAGACTTGGATAGGATGAGAGACTCGTGGTGCTTGCAGTAGTAAATACCCGAACGCATGCCAAGGCGGCTTTATACCTGGGTTTCTCAAATGTTACGCTGCTCCCCAGATCCCCAGTCTCTATGATCAATGAACATTCATGCAGATCAACCACGCCTTCATCTGTACATACTGGTGCTTGGAAGACTAAGATCACTCGAAGTTTTGTACTCATAAGAGTAACATAGTTACAATTCGAGTTTTGGTTCGAATCAAACTCGAGGGTGGATAAAGCTGTCAAGATCGTAAGGATTTTGGCAAACAAACTCTCGGCAATCTTAGGGAAATCAAAATACGTCCATGCACAGCTAAGCCTTCTTTAAAACTCAATCATTATGGAAGTATAGCAAAGCTACAATTAACAAGACTATGGTACATCTTTGATATGTCTCTCGATGGGGAAACCTGTCAGTACCATGAAACGTGGTTGGTGAGAGGTGATAGGCAAGATCTCAAGTAATGCCACCACACAGGAATGATGCCAGACAAAAAAGATTCTGGTTATTGGATCTCAAAACATTAAGGCTGTATATATATGATTACCGAGTCTTGTATTCCCATCACTACTGCTTTTCGCAACGTTACATGATGGTGCCATAAGATACTGCCTCGGTTGTTGGAACAATTTCCCCAAGAGTGCCTCTCCTTACTTGCTATATCTATTGTATGAAACAACATTACATTGAGTGGGTGAAGAATTTGTTTGAGGCGCGTACGTAATGAGGGTGACGACTTTCAGCTGAATGTCTCTTTTCATACTCTGTGTATGGTCACACATATGACACGATGTTCTCACGGTTTTTGTTCCCTCAAGGGGTCGAGTTCAAAATGACTATAATCAAAAATCAAGTGAGGTATTGGCCACCGATGATGATAAAATGATGTGCCACAATTCGGTATTACAACAGTTGAACTCCAACACCCCACAAGGTATCACTTATGGCCGGTGATCACTTGCAAGATGAAGATGCCAGCAGCTTCATTGGTGCCCGCAAGAGGAAAGAGTGAAAGTGAGCGAGTCATCCCCTCAAATGTGAACCACAACAGGCTCTGTTGTGCTTCATTCACTTGCCTCGCGCTTTATAAAATAACAGAAGGTTGGATGCTCTCCTTCTCTCCACGCTCCTTCCACTTTATTCTCGACGCTCCTTCTTCCACAACTTACTTCTCTGATTCAGCAATACTTGTAGATACGTGAAAAGCATCTTCAGAATGCAGCTTTCAAGAGTCTTCTCGACGCTAGCCGTCGTTCTTTCATTCACTCACTTTGTTCAGTCTAAGGCTGTATTTGCTCATTACATGGTACGTCCTTCTGTGTTCTTCATGCGCGCCTTCTAGGCTATGCATCTGTAATCTCTAGTTTCTAATGTCGTGCATGTAGGTTGGTACTGTCACGGAGGATCATGCCCATACCGATATCGACAATGCTGTGGCTATGGGCTTCGATGCTTTTGCTCTAAACATTGGTGATCCTACTCAGTCCTACGTTACCGATGCCTTGAGCTATATGTTCGATTATGCCACCTCCAAGTCCTTCTATTTATTCTTCAGCATGGACCTCTCTGCTGCCGGCGGTGCTGGAAAGGGCCCTGACGATTACATCACTCTCTTGAGCCAGTATAAAGGCCACTCAGCTTACTACCTGGGTCCCAACGGCTACCCATTTATCTCAACTTTTAGCGTTGGATCTTTCTCTAACGATCAATGGAACACTTGGAAGTCCACTGTGGGCAACATGTATTTTGTTCCTGACTTTGATGGGACCGAGGGCTATTACACTGCTGATCCAGGATGGTGGTCCTACTGGGGATCAGTTGTTGACGGCGTCTTCAGCTGGGAGTCAGCTTGGCCTGTTGTTGGTGCTATTGATGCCGGTGATATCTCTGAAGATCAGACCGTTATTGGAGGCACCTATTCAAATGGCAAGACCTATATGATGCGTAAGTTCCATCAACATTGACACCAAGAGCAAATGTTTTGTTTTGTCTTGAATATGAACTAACGATCTCTAGCTGTGAGCACTCTGCAGTACAAGGATGCCGTGAGTAATGCTTTGTAAAAACCAAGGAGCTTAACTAATGAGATAGTACTCTACCAATCTCTACCGTCAAGGTGAACTTAACCTTCCACTTCGCATAAAGAACCTCCTCGGCATGAGTACTCAGCCAGATTTCGTCGAATATATCACCTGGGTAACTTGCTTTTCTTCTCTGGCGCTTCTCGGCTGTGAATTAACTGACAATATTACAGAACGATGGACCAGAGAGTCACTATATCGGTAACCTCTGGCCGGAGGCCAACTCTGACGCTCTCCCAGCCTTGTACGCAACACAAGCCTCCTGGTCGCACGTCGCGTGGCAACCTCTCCTCACCTCCTTCATGAATGCCTACCGAGCCGGAAGTTCTTCCTTAGCAATGGCTCCTCCATCCGGCTCCATAGCAGTAGGAAGTCTCTGGTACAAGACCATTCTCCAGAGCGCAGTCTGCGTACGTTTCCCCATCTCTATTCACACTCCAACCCCGGCCAGTACTAATAGTCCCAGTCACAACCATCCAGCTCCACTGAAGACGCTATGTACTACCAACAGCCACAGGGTTTCTCTACGGGTAGCGACTCCCTCAACTGGGCCGTTGTGCTCCCCCCAGGGGCGAGTGGCTACAAGATCCGCACCATCAGCAATGGCATCGTGCTGCAAACTATCAGTGTCAACTCAGGCCTGAACTATGGCGCTTCGGCGGGCGTAAAGCCGGGTACACAGAGCATGGAGCTCCTTGATGGCAGTGAAAATGTGGTTCTGACGGCCGGTGGTGCTATGGATGTTTCTTCGGGCTGCCCGGAGAATATTTATAACATGAACTACCAGGTTGCTGGCTTAGCTTGAGGGAGTGTATTAAATATCTGAAGTACAGAGTTGAGCCAGATGTTGGTGGTGGTATGGAGGACATTGCAGGGTCAGCGGTCATGGCATCCTAGCTGTAGAAGCTGCAGTTAGTTAATATGACTGTTAATTCCACAACGTGCGTTTTCGGATATGTAGTGCTCAACTGTATAACGAGTAAACCCGGACATCAACTTTCATATCTATATATCTGGATCGAAAAGTACTATTCATAGCCATAGCTTTTCATCATTAACCCCTCCCTAACCACAAAGACGCTTGCGCCAGAAATGCAAACTCCCCCTGAGCAAAACTCCTCTTTCGGAAAAGACGATAAATATCCTCTAAGCAACATCTGGTAGTCGCACAGCGATATCTCCAGACTGGGTGATGTATCGTACCCAAGGAAGGGATGGATATTGCAGCTGCCATCAAAGTTAGTCTCAATAACTACCCTCAATCACATCAAATGAGGTATTTGGAGGGGAAACATACCTTAGGCTCGATAATCTTCAGATACCGCACTTGGATCCCCGAAGTTGTGAAATAGGGAATTTCGAATTTGACGGATATTGGTCTCTTGGCACCCTTGCCGCCACCGACTCCACCCATGCTACCTCCAAATCCGCCAGTCATACCACCACCTACCTCATCGTCACCCTTCACACTTGGAAGTCCTAGTTCTGCTCTCATCAGGAACTCCTTGTTTCCACCAAATTGCTTAATCTTCCAAACAATGGCAGACTTCTCTGGAGCGTAGTGGACAGATCCAATATTGGTGCGGAACCGAGGGGAGTCAGCATCTTCCGGAACAGGAACGGTGATCTCGACATTGTTTGCGGTACTTCGGCGCTTGAACTGGGCTTTGGCTTTGAGCATGTATTCGATTCTGCTACCAGAGTGGGACTCCACAATGCACTCTACCCAGATAAGGGGTTTGACTTGAGTGTTGAGCCGGTAAGACATAAGCTCAAACTCTCCATCAGGTGGGATGAAGGAGATTGTGCGGTCGTTCTCGAATCTTGCTAGACGCACACATTGATGAAATTTGACATCTTCCATCTCAATCGCCTTGCCTCGTGTCGCTCGTCCTGTGGTCTCGAACATGACTTTGTCATTAAGACCCAATCGAAGCTCGGGCATACCGGACAGGTAACACTTCATCTTGATAGCGCCGAGGATCTCGGATCTCAAAACGTTACCATTGCTTGATACCAAGAGATTGAGACTCTCAACCACGTCCAGAAACACCTCGTTCTTTCTATATCTGATTCCCTCTGATCGCCAAGATACAGCATTGGTGACAGCTATTGGAGGACGTGCTTGGATTTCGAGCTTATGCGACTCTTGTGTGATATATTCTTGGAGGATCTTTGACTCCGTGGTTTGCGGATACCCAAAATCCATCATCTCGTCAAGTAACTCGTAGATGATGACAAAATTATCGCGGATTGATTCTTCTTCGAGTTCTTTGAAGTATTCTGTAAAGACTTCGACAATCTTGTGGAGGAAAAGGAGAATTTCGGATGCATTGGTATTGCGCTTGGTCAGGGCAAGGAGATAGAGGTTGTTATGGCGAATATAGAGGTACTAAGAATGTCGTCAATGACTGGCCCTCCAGAACTATGCTCGCATATCGATGAGAACATCTTGGACATACGTTGATTCCTTCGTCGGAGAAACATGGTGGCACGGCTGAGCTCTCCTCCTCGGCTTCACTCAGGAGTATTGGGAATTTCTCAACAGCAGACATAGGAATATCACCACGGTAGTTTCGCGCCAAAAGGGTCTAAAGCAATCAGCGACATTCATAACATCTTTGTTGGCATGCATACCTTGCCCTTAAGGTCCAAGAAGAAGACAGCAGATGCCATGCTGCGCTATGCGTTTGTGATTGGCGAGTCGAGTGAATGGGATTGTCCGAAAGACAGAGGATATTGTTCGAAAGTGTAGAACCATGCACTGCCTTCAGACGATGCCAGATATATGTCGAGGAGTGCTAGGATGTGCTTGTTTCTGTCTTGTCACCCCTTCGTTATTGTCGTTAACCCCACGCAATGTTAATTGTTGTCTGTCAGGTAGGGTAAGCTCCGTGTACCTACATGTCTGATGGAACCGAAAGCTGGTACCTAGGTGAGTGGGTACAATCAAGTACGAATATTGATGCCTTGCAAAGGGCTATGATGCCTTGAATATAAGGTACTACTTACTGATCCATGAGTGCTCACTTACCTAGGCGCAAATCTGGCTGCAACCCAAAATGGTCTAGTGTTGCTTGAATCTGCAGATACATAAATATCTCTTCGCAGCCGCTCCCTGCATTGTTTTTCTTCTCCTCTTCACGCTCCCTTTTAGACAGTGCAGCTCAGCATTTTAGCACGACCGGACTGGCATTCTGTCAGGACGACTGTGTGATCGATTGCTGATGTTAGCGATTTCGCGGCGCGGAGATGGATTATTCCAAGTGGTACCATAAGAGCTGGCCGAGCATCGTCTTTGGTGGTTTACGCCGCCATTGACACCAAGGTTGCGCGGGCGGCGTCAGAGGGACCATACAAACCTACTGCAAGGACATATCTTTTTGTATGGCAAGCTGAAATAGCTAATAGCTGTCATCGATTGAACAAACTCCCTCTGCAGCTTTTCTAGTGTTGAAAAGACCATGAAGTGATTTTGATGCTGATTCTGATTCCAACTCCGATGGAAAAGCTCAGTTGTAATTTGAAGTTGACTGTTGCAAACTCGACTGGGGTGTTGTGCACGTAGTACTTGTACTTACATACGTGGGCGGGATATATGAGTGCCTACCTATGTTCATTCGGACACATAACTAACATGAATAAATTGGTACCAACTAGCAAGTAATATTATGATTGTTTGCTCGTGCTTGTGCTAGAAACTAGGTACGTAGGTACGGAGTACTACGTATGTAGGCAAAATGCCTCAGGTATATACTCGATTACAAGGCATCAGTTGGCGGAGATAAAGATCAATCGGCCAATTATTCAATTCAGTTCATTTCATTTCGACAATTCAATTCAAGTTCAGTTCAAGCATTTCCACTTCAGTTCCGGAGTAAAAGGACCTAAACCTAAACCGAACCCGGCCATCTCACCGTTCGCCCATGACGAACTACAGCTCTTAGCACGTGAAATGTAGCATCGTGTGACCATGCATTTTGATGATGATGATGATCTAAGGAGTAGTATATTATGTTCAATTCAACGATGGAGTACATACATGTAGTACCCAGAGGTAAGTAATAGGTAGTTAGGTGAGCCATTCATCTCCCTCACCACAGCATGCCCGACAAACCTCATGATAATAATATTTATCCATCTGACTCTCCTCTCCTCTCCTCTCCTCTCCTCTCCTCTCCTCTCCGCTCCTCTCCGCTTCTCTTCTCTCTCCCCTCTCCTTTCCTTTCCTTTCCTTTCCTCTCCTCGAATAACCCCTTCAACATCTCCTTGCCCACGTGCCTCGTCTTTCCCTACCTACCATTTATTTATGTTTATCTTAACATGGCAATGCAGTTTACATTATCATCGACCTTAGCTACTCTGTAGCCACAAACTTGTATTACAAGAGCATGGATACGGAGAGTCAAGGTTATTAACCTACCTACCTACCTTACCTACCACTCACCACTCACCTATCACCTAATACTCAATTACATACTTCCTTCCTTCCTTCTCTTCTCTTGCTCGACTCTTTCACAATCTCTTGTGACACTCACAAGCCAAATGCCCACTTGAGCCGAGATCGACCACACGACTTAGAATACCCTGCTCTAAGTGTTCTTCCTCGCCCTCTCACCTTGCTCGTTACATACCTTATTACTTTATTACTTTACCTCACCTCACCTCACCTCACCTCACCCTCGTCTCGTCTCACCCTACCTTACTTACCTGCTTCACCTGCATCTGCGTGGCCCTCCGAAAAATCATCTTACTCTGTTGCGCGCATTTTCATGCCTATACATTTCTCTGGGGAACAGCGCCATCTGCAAGACTTCATTGGCTGCGCGTCCAATAAACGTACCTAGGTATTCGTTCATCTGGCCGACGCTCAGCTAACCGCTTCATCGCTTCACGAGGAAAGTGGTCGCGATGGAGCCGAATCACATGCTTTCACACTCCGAAAAGCCTCCTTCTTACGCACAGTCGCACGACCCACAAACTCTGCATCTTCCTTCAGTGCCTAGTACAGACCTCTCGGACTTGCGACATGATCGTACTTTACCTCCTTTGCCTCCGCATTTGCCCTTAGATAATCATTATCGCCAGGCCGATGTTCTTGAACCTCGCATCGCGCCCTCGCCTTGGCCTTCCTCGAATCCTTTGACGTCCTATTATCAACCAACTCCAGCGCACGCTTCTCCCATGAGCAAAGCCAGCGCAATGGCCGACTCGCCCGGTGCTATGGATATAGACGTCTCGACTCCAGATAGTCAAGGTAGAAGAGGGGGGAGTGTGCTTTCAATAGACGACCCAGATGTCCGCATAGCTGCAGAGGCACTGGGCGATCTTCGAGCAGGTGCACAAAACTGCCATGCGGTCTCAAAAGGATTTCAAGTGCTAACTTGATGCCACAGACTTCATTACTTCTCCGCCTCATCAGCACATGTCTTTACCTACCTCGACACCGACGTCTTACACAAACCGATCCGCGCCCGAACCGTTGCTTTCCCTTCTCACTACAGCACACCCGTTACTTGGCAACACGATCAACACTTCTCTTTCTGCCTATTCAGCTTCCAAGAATTATAGTCCTCGCTTCAAGTCGAGTGCAGAATATGTCGAACGGCGCATAACTCCTGTCGTCAATACCGTATCTACTGTCAATCGAGTCACAGGTGTTGAAGGTGGTGTGCGTTGGTTCTTAGGTGGGCGCAGGCCATCACATCATCAACCTATCGATACCGAGTCGGCCAATCAAGGTTCCAGTAAGCGTCGTAAGGTTCGAGATGATGATACAGATGTAGAAAGTGACAGAAATGTATCATGGGATCCATACCCCGTGCATCGAGACCTGCAACACAGAGAAAGGAGACCAAGCCAAGGCTCAATGGTGGAGAGCCTGCCTGCATACGATGAGAATCGTAGCCCGAGCTACGAAGCTCAGCAAGCTTTGGTGTCGCAAGGTCCCGTGAGCCCTGGTTCCAGCTGGCAGAGTCGGCTCATGCTCAGCACAAGTGGGCTTAGTATTGCTATGTCAGAGGAATCCTTACGAAGCCTGAAATACTGTCTGAGTTGGTTGAGATGGGCAAATATGCATATCGGTAAAGTGATCAATGCCCTTAGGGTTGTTCTCGAGGATTACGATGGCACAGGAGCTATCATGGATGGAACCGGCGCAGACAAGGGTTGCCTAGTAGTTCGGACAGATGCCGAGCGTAGTGCTATCAACGCTAAAGTTGCGGAGCTCAAATCCGATGTTCTTAAGACCTTGAAGGATGTTGTTGATGTGGTATCGAAATATGCTGGTGGAGCTCTCCCCGAAAACGCGAGGGAGCTTGTGAGAAGACATCTTACCAGTCTACCACAAAGATTTAGACTGGCAAATGGGAGTTCACAAACAAGAGAGGATGGCAGCAAGGAGGGAGAGGTGAGAGAGGGCGCCCACCGAGTGATGGTATTAGCCAAGGAAGGTCTGGATATGATGGCTCAAGTCAGTGGAGTCCTTGATGGGACCATTGTCAGCGCTGAGGAATGGTGTGAGAGGTTAGGAAAGAAAAAGAGAGAAGAAAAGGAAGAGTTGAATGAAAAAATAAATGGCATTCCGGATGAAGAGAGAGCGGAGATGCCTCTACCATCAACACCTGCCGAAGATGTCAAAATGGGTTGGAAGTAATCGAGCTCACGTTACGGCACTGGTCTTCAGAATGTAGGGATGATTTTGGCACGGCGTTTTGTAATTGGGAGAGCTTTTGGGTACGACAGTGAGCTTGGGACGGTGTTAGTCTTGGTAAACAGCCAGATGGTTTAGTGATACCTTTTTCCTTCCAGCGTTGTCTAATTCTAATTTATCCGCTGCATGGCATTTTCTTCTCTCTGCCTTTTTCACTTCTGCATCGTTCTATGCGCACAAAGCCCTTTTTTAATCAAAATTCCTGGTTACTTTTTTATTATTTCACAACACCCTGCTCGAGAGAATCTACCAGCGTCGACAGGTACTGAAAACAAACAGCAAGCAAGAACACGCCTCGACTTTCTTTCTGTCCAAATTTTATGTGTCCTTTGCACCGACCCCAGTGCAGCTTGGCATTGTTGCGAATGTGTCATGTTCGTGAAATAAACACCTGTCAACACATTCACTGCTGCCTAAAGCCAGTTATATAATCTTCCATATCGCGACTCTTCCAACCCACAGTTTTCATCAGTTCCCAGAATCAAGTTCTAAATTCTTTTCCATGTGCAATATGGCTTATATTGATACCGAAGAAGACGGCTTCATTGTCGTGGACAGCCACTTTGAGCTTCGACCTCCTAAGATGAGGAACTCAACCAGCCCATCAACCAACGATACCACTTTTATGATAGAAAAGGAGGAATTGGATAGGTCAACAGATGTTGGAGAGCCTTATTCGACCGAGCAGGGCTCAAAAGGCTCATATTTTCACGCAAGCTCTAGAAGACATTCTACTATTTCGTGTGCGGCCGACACAACTTGCTGGGCTGATGAGAGAATGCGGGTGCCGGAAACCAGCTTTGCAAGTGCTCCAAGAGCTGTAATTACCAAAAGAGACATCCCAGAAACTGTCAAGGAATTTCATTGGATCTATCAGTCAAGCACGCAAATCAACCTCCTCGATCCGACACTCTTATTTCAAGTCGAGGGTGCCAAGAAACGCAACAGGATCCGCATGCAATGCAACCCTCACCGTGATGCACCAAATCTGGGTAGTATCGAGTACCTCTATCTATCTCCTCACTCCTTGGAGAATGACCCTACGCCACCCTCCAGCCGTCTAGATACCAAGCCACTGCGGCCCTGGATCCCATCCTCCGCCTCGCTCGAACTGAAACACTTCTTTGCCCGCCCGGACCTAACTCATGTGACAGCCCGCCAATTTGCAGATCCAAAGCACAACACCGCCCTTCACATCGCAGCTGCAGAGGGCTGCTATGACGCGGTCATCTACCTACTCTCCTGGGCACTGGCTCTTGGCCTCGATTTTGTAGACGCATGCAATGCGCATGGAGAGACGCCGCTTGAGCTAGCGGTTTGCGGGGGCCATGCGGAGGTCGTGCGTCTGTTGATCGAGTACGGAGCTGATTGGGATGTGAGCGACGAGCCGCTGATTTTGACGGCTCGAGACACGAATACGATTAAGGCGCTGGCTGATGGTGGAGCCCCAGTTAATGCTGCTGGGAGGGGAATAGAGACGCTGCTACACCGGCTGTGTGGGGAATAGCCAACTTGTGAGGAAGTTGTTGAGAGGCTGATTGGGATGGAACTGGGTCTCAATGTTGATGCTAAAAATTGGAAAGGTCAGACGCCCTATGAGTGCTTGAGAGACAGTTTGAAACGATCGAGGGTCGGTCATTTGCTTTGGGACAGAATGTCTTATGAGAGTAAGAAGGAGCTCAAGGGACCGTCTGAGATCTCAGTATGGCCTGCCATGTTGAATGAGCTTCCTTTCATGTTTGTTAGTCTCATGGGTGGGAGATGTTAGGAAGCTGAGCGTGCACAAGTCCTTGCTTGACAGATGTTTTGAGAAGCTACGCAATTATCAGATCATGAATATATTCAAATGTGCAACCATAGCTCATTCTTTGGTTGATGCCATTCCCAAAGAAGACGTGACTAATCACCGCTACAAATTTGCAATCCTTCCCATAGCCATTCCAGAGCACGTTTCGGCAAATACTACCTCATTGGCTATTACTCGTTCACAAAAGTTAAGGTACTGCATTGTCTCATTTGTCGATGAAATCTCATCACAAGATGCTCAGAGATAGCAGAAAGGAGGAAGGGTCATAGGCAGTTCATTCAAAGCTATAAGACAGGTTGAGAAGAGCCTTCATGATCTTACAATGTACAATAGTATACAGTCCGCCGCCAATAGTGCCCATATGTGGTTGCCGATGCTATAAGATTCCCAATCGCTTCAGAACGCGGTCTCTCGCATAGGATGCTGCAACTTCTCCTCCCCGCTGAAGCGCAATTGCGCCAACGATGGCGTAAATAGCTGAGGTCAAAACGACATTTTCACCAGATCCTTGCATGTTTCTTGGCTACAAAATGTTAGCATATAAGTAACCGTGTTGCGTTAATACTTACATTCTTTGGTTTCCACCGCATAATATTTCCCAATCCATCATTCTTTGCTAACGTCCCAAGTCGATCTTTCGAAAGGATATCTAGCATATTGACGTTGCTCAAGTTCTCCAACCCTTGAGTAGCTGGGTGCTCGAAGGCGGTTCGTTCACTAATACGCCTTCCTTGCGTTGCAGTAGCCATTGGCGAGTGCAAAAGCGTGAGGCTTGCTTGCAATTGTAGGATCCGTCGTCCTATACGATATATCTCAGCCCCGCACTTTTAATGCCTATCACAGATGTACTCACCGAAAAAAGCTAATCTATCATTAAATCCTCTTCGTCCCTGATCGAAACTCTTGTGTGTGACCGCCAGCCATTTGATCTCATCGGTGAGCAACTTATCTCCATTGCGGCCCAAGAAGTTCAAATAGACGCGATCCAGTAATTCTGGGCTCTCGTTCACCTCATATGCCTTTCTCGGGTCCTTTATTCTTGGATGAAATGGTGCCATCATTTGCTTTGGTGTATATGACCATCTTGGCCTCTCTCCTTCCTCGAAGTTTTGCAACTCATTCGCTCTCGATGTTGACGTTGAGAATTGTTGTGTTGGAGACAAGCTCGCCGCCGCCGTCAGTGAAATGCTGCTTTGACGTAGACATTGTTGTCGTATTGGCCGCGCAATGCCATGAAATGTTGTTATAGATGATTTGGAAGCCATTATGTTGTAGGTTGAAGCTCAAGTTGTTTTGAGAGAGGCTCGTCCTCGTAATCCATTACCCTGCCGCCTTGGGCCTCGAAATAATTGAGGAACTTCATGACCTCGGGGGCTAATCCAAATTGGGGCTAACGTTCGGCCACTCTACACGCCTCGCGTCTTCCCGTCGCGTCTTCAACATCGAACTTCATTTTCCTGATCACTGGGTGCAGTCTACAGGTCATGTCGCTCGCTTTTGGTTGCAACATCAATTATGGCTGACAAGTCTGGCACTGGGTTGCCATACAAGGTCGGACTGGAGGAGAAGCTTGCTGACGCTCTTCCCAAAGATAAATCGTTTCGAATATTCCACATTTCTACGCCTCCAAGCAAAACTGAAGCAATCTACTCGGCACCACCTAATGCGAGACCTGACAAGACCTACTGCGAAAGCCATTTTTTGGCCATCTCAATTGACGTCACTCATGAGGGTTCGCAGCCAGAAAGTGTGTTGGTGTTCGCCATCGAAGTACTCATATACTCAACAGCGTTTGCGTCCACCTTCTTCGTGTCAAAAGCAGACTCCACGGGCTATCTACATCATTTGAAACTTCCCAAGGGCTCGGCATCACCAATCCGCATTGTCAGTTCGACTCTGCTTGAACATCTTGTGGAGCACCGTCAGAGGCCGGGGATTCGAAATATTGTCTCTTTGTTTGCTCGAGCTCAAGATCAATACCTATTCCCAGGGAGTGTCGAAAACAGTGGAAAGCATGTGTTGGATGACAGAGGGCTGGTACGATGGTGGTGCAGAGTATTAGATCCTCTTATCGGCAAACATTCGGCAAGTAGTGGGGTTGTGTCAAACACGGTATCGAGGTGGGGAAAAGTTAGAGGATATCTTATTGTACCTGGATCAGAAAGTTCAGCCTCATTTGTGCCGTTGACCTCGAGAAGTCAGTGGACAGTCGGAGACCCTTTACGTGAAATATCCCACTACCCAGCAGATTCACCGCCGGGTTGTTTGATACCACACTTTCCCGACGATCCAAAATCAAGGTTTCTCGACGAACTCGATGATGAACTTGCTAGAAGCAAAGATGGGTTAAATAGCGGGCAATGGAAGAGTGTGAAGAACCTGGAGCAGTTTTGGGAGGCTATGGAATTCCGTCAAGAATGTTCAGCCGGACGACTGGTGGGATTTATATGGATTGTCTTCAGTCCCATTGAAACATTAACATCCACGAATGAAGACATGTGCGAAAGCCAGAACTCTTTGATGAGTGTGGTTACGGATTTTACGACCCAATCAACTATTCTCTCTCCGATACGGCAGGCTCATGGTAGTCCGCCATCTTCGCCTGTCAGGCAAGATGAAGATTGGATACCAAGTAGTTCACAGCAGTCCACACAGTCCCGTACCTCTCGTGCATCTCGCACCTCTAGTACTACCAGGGGACAGAAGCTTCAAGGTACCATTGTTCCTCGTCAACCACGAATCAAAACACACAACAAGCGGTACTCGTTCGATGGACCAGAGAATACTTTATACTACAATTGGCCTGCTGACAGTCGGGGGCAACTAGTTTTGAGCGAGAAAAACTACAAACGAGCAACTGAGCTTCTGTTGCGTCTTGATTTCGCAAATTTCAAAATAGCTCATGGAAGTACACAGAAATGGATTGCAGAAGTACAGATGGGTGCCTCTAGCGCTGAAACCAAGGCGTTTGGTGGTATAGTTAGAGGCAGAAATATATTGGAGATGCGCGATACAACAATTGCTGCAGGTGTCCAAACGCTGAATACGGGTCTTGTGAGAAAGAAGCGGAAGCCGGGTGCTAAAGAGCAGACTCCAAGTGGCGTGAAGGTAGCGGTATCCACGGATATTCCTACAGTCAATGTTTTGGGTTCGGCAATGGTGAGAAAGAGGCCAAAAACATGACTTGCATTTCAGGCGTAACGTGATATCAAGGGAGGGGGTAAGGGGCGTTGGATAGCGAACTCACTTGCTTTATGTATAAGATTAAATGGCCTAGTACCATCTCTAGAGGCGTCGAGACTTGATTCTCATTTCAAGATCGTATATAAGACTTTCAATTTTATCAGCGGCTGTACTTTTTAAGGTGTCACAAGCCCAGTTGAATATGCTCAACATGTCCAGGTGAGCTGAAATCGATACAGAACGTGATAACGTCTTGAAGTTGAGTAGAACACCAGTTGCAACAACTAGCATAGTAGAACAAGCACAGAGAGTCTATCTAATCTGCCTAGAATAATCAAGGATAGCGTAACCTCGTAGCCTCGATTCGAATCCCAAAACAAGTCTCCACTACCTAGGTAAGCGCCCATGTTCATACCTCAGTCACTTTTGTCGCAATGGCCTTCAAACTTGGAGGTTTTACGGCGCAACATCTCTTGTCTTCTATCCACATCAAATTACATAGCGTGATGCCGAGTAGGCGTCAAATTTAGTCACAAAATTCTCCGGTTCTCTAAGAAAGGATAATCAAAACATTTCATAGAAAATTTGCGGGCCCGATTTTTCGCTCTTCAGGTTTTCTCGCCGACGATTGCTGAATTATAGAAATCGACACTCGTTCATGTAGTTGTATAAAAGAGCAAATAATGAGGGTTTCAGATAGGCATCTACATGGGTTCCGATTTTACTTCTTCCTTCTTTGACTCTCATCAGAGGCTCGTTGATAAACGACTCGCCATATCAAAAAATCAAACACCAGGCCTTGAACTCCTATCTGAACATTTCTAAACACTCATCTGGGAGAGCCCCAAAGAAGTATAACTACCTATGCTTGAATAGGGTCAGGAGGAATCTATTCATAAATCTTAGGGTTTATGTATATTCCAGCCTGATTGACGTACAAACAACTTAAGATGACAGACATAATTGGGCACTGTCGATATCCGTGGGCTTTCCCTCCTTTTCCCCCTCTGTTTGCTGGAATTTTGTTTTTCCTTCTACTGTTTGTTCTTCTAGAGCTGTGATCACGTATCTTCAATCTGAATAGATACGGATGCTGCTTTTCACTCTCGTGCTCACACGCGCCTCCCTTGATCCAACGAGGCGGGGCTAGGATACGAAGATATGATCTTTCACCTGACCGTTCAATCTCTCCTTGCTTAGTACCTAGTATGGGATGAGATAGCTGTGTAGCCGCTCCGATGCTTTGACTGGCTTCTGAATATATCTCTAAAGAGATACAACGCCACATTTCAGCACACGTACAGTACCTACACAGAGACCCGGCGTGCGTGCTGTTATCAAGGCCTTCTCGACTGGTGTGTAAATGGGTTTCAAGAGAATACCTAGGTAGGTAACTCGAACAGCCACTCCTTCAGCCACCTCCACACATTTACGAGCTAAAGTACCCTTACACTTCCATCGTTCAACAACATCAAAACTTTTGTTAAATATCATATTGCTTCAGCCACCACACGAAATCTATATCACCCCCAGTTTGCCTGCCTTCTCCTTGATATGCCATTGTTTATACTTTGTGCAGCTGTGGTTTTCACCTCCATGGGTTTGAAAGGAACACGCGCCGTCACTATCAAAATCTTCGAGTTCTCCCTAGTTTGGGCGTAAGGGACGGGGCTCGACTATGGATGGAATGTTACATCCGCACCAGGAATGCTATCTACAATGCTGTCTACGTGGCACAGGTTCTGGAAATACCGATGTTGCGGTTCCTTCCACGTTTCCTGCCATCCTCAGATTCCTCATCATTCCTTATCCGGCCTTTCTCAGATGTGAGATGATACCCCCTCACAGAATCACATTTGAGACCCCTCCCTTCTTGCCTTCATATACTTCTATTGATATCATCTCATCTAATTATTTAGCTGTCATCCAGCATGGAGAAAAGATCCTCACACTGACTTTACATGAATACAATCACTTTTCATCCTTTCAAGACCTCATCTGAAATTTGTCAATCGGGACCGAAAAAACGACGACATTGGACCGCAGATTGTTGCATGGACTTTCTGCGTTGGGAGATACACTTTAAAGCACTACACAATGGCACTTTTGAAATCGGTTGAGCCAGATGGAGGCACGATTAAGACTCCAATCCTTACAGGACCCCAGATTGTCTTCAGCTTTACAGTGGCTCTCGCTGCAACATCAATCATTGCCTTGATTACTGCTGTTTCGATGTGCTTAACAAGGGATATGACATCTGGCATCAGTGCATGTCAGGGATTGTTCATCTTCACGGTATGTACATCCTGAAACTGAGATTAGAAGTATGCAAGACTCAAGAGCGCGATAGACACTACTCATGTTTCTATATATTGGTTTGTATTTACTCGCGGCACGAAAGAATGACGATGTTGGTAGAGAGAGACCTCCAATCAGAAGACTACATGCAACCATTTTTATTCTGCTTCGGGCTGGTATCTTACTTTGGAGTCTTGGAATGGTGGCCTCATCTATCGTTGTTTCCAAGCCTAGCACTTATATGAGAAGCTCCTTGATTGTCAGTCTACAAAGGCTGGATGTTGCGGTTTCATTCTTCGGCTTGTACATCTAATCAAATTCCCAAGAACTACTAGTTTCAGTGCTGACAGTATTCAGTCTTACCTCAACAATGATCTTATATTTTCTCGAGACTTCTTCCTACCCTTTTGAAACTCCCGGCTGGCTTTCTATTCGACCAACGTTGGTTTGCCGAGTGAGCTCTTTTGAGGAATGCGTACTTTCTCGGAGCATCTCTCAAGCCAGCAGCTTTACTTGCTATGATGAGCAAGAGAAATTCCAACAGAATCTTGAAGATGGCAACGAACAGCATCTGCAACAACAGAGTGTGAAATTAAAGGGCGTCGACAGTACTCTCAAGATGCCAGGGGCCTTTCCGAAGGCGCTTCTGTCACCTTCGTGTTCATATAGCAGTTCTGACTGGACAAGCATTTCAGAGTCTTCTCCCTCGTTGGATTCTGGAAGGAAGGTTACTCCTAGCAGTAGTATCAGCAACATGTCAAGAAGATCACCATTATCAACCATGCGATACGTCGACTATCCGGATATAGCCATAAGACCTGAGCTTCGCTATATTCCACCTCAATGTCCGTCTATATACGAGTTGAATATACAACTACTCCGGATCCCTGCACCTCTGAGCGGTCCGTCTCAATGGGATCTCACAGCACCGGTACTTCCATTGCCTCCCTTGCCAGTAACAAATTCCAATAGAATTCAGCATCGTTCATCATTTTTGATTTCACCATCAAAGATACGAAGGGGAGGCAGCTTTGAGGGTATAAGTTTCAGCAACATTGGTGGGGCCAAACCTCGCGTGGGCAGCGCGCCGCCTCCGCCTGCTGAACCCAAAGCAGTCAGAATCGTGAGGCGAAAAACTGTCAATGTCAAGGTGCCAGGAGCCTGGGAAGACCCGTACGCAGAGCAAGTGGAGGAGCACTCTAAGAAGATATTTGCAGAAATTACATCCGAACAGCGGCAGAGCATGGAGAACCAGAGGATTCGGTATTCAGGGAAGAGGTTTTCAGTAGCGCCATTAAGGAAGAAGACTTCCTGGGATGTGTAAGAGTGTGCATGGGTGTTTGGTTTTGGAGTTACGACTTACGATCTTATGCGTAATGTGTATGATAATAGACGAGTATATAGCATGGCAGACCTGTTTGTCTTTTCGGAATTGACCACAAGTTCGATTCAAGTTGTGAGATTTGGATCTCTGTGTGATTACGTCGTTACATCACCTCATCATACCTGCCCTTCAAACCCCAGGAAGCTAGCTACTGTTGATGAGTTTGCATATGCAAGAACTCATGACCATCCAAAGACACACACTTGATCTCTGTAGCTCTCATGCACGTTGTGGTGCTTTCTCCATCTTCATCACCATCTCCACCTATCGGGGTTCGAGATATGGTAGACATCTGAGTTTAGAGCGGGACTTCGCGCAATGCTGGTGTTCATATTGGCGGCGATTATTGTGGGATCTGGGGTAATTCGTAAGTCGCATTCAACATCACATACCCCGTATTAATAGAACCACACAGGTACATATCCGTACAGAATGCCTCTCCCGGCGTATTGATACATATCGAAGAAACGACAAGTCATCGGCCTTTGTTTCGGAAGCAAATGATCGAGGACGAGAGGTGGCTCTGGACACCAGGCCTGTCCGCACCCATTTCAATTGTCTGATGTCACTTAGGCCGGGCTGGTGAATGCATGTGAGCCCAAATGGTAGGAATGGACATATCGAACGGAGCATCATCCGTCAAACTATCAAGCCGGCTGGAAGGCCCTTGGCCTCAGCCGTTGCTGACGTCTTGATGCCTAATATGTTAGGGAGATACAATTACAATTACAATTGGGGGTTGGAGTGGAAGGGCACGTGCTTTCATGCACGCATACACACATATGTACCTAGGTAGGTAAGACAAATAATCACACGAACAGAGTCTCGTCCTCGTCGTCCTCGTCAGCCTCTCGAATATCACATTTCTTTTTACAACCTCTCAATATTCTTGCTATTCACTAAGAAAGTCAAAATCTCCGAGGGCATATTCGTGCTTCGTACGTACGTACGTAAAATAACAGAGAATACCGATCTGCTACATAAGGATTGACACGACACAAGTTACATCATTCGACAGACAACAAACGACCCCGCGAGACTAGCACTGACCATAACAAGTCACTCTCCACCCACCTTGTATGCGATATCCTCTTTCACTACTACCACAGCAACACCAGCACCACATTTGAAGTCTCATACATTATGGCCAGCATAGCCCACGACCCTCCCGCTGAGATGCATAGTCCTCCAGGACCAGCCGCAAAGCGCCCAAAGGGTACGTTTTTTCATCTGCTTGACCCCAACTTGATCCCACTGACTACGTACAGGAATTCTTAAAAACTCCTTCCATCGTTCTCCACCAAACCAACCCCCAATTACAACATCCCCTCCACCAGCGCAACCACCGACGGTTATTAGCGAGGTCCGTCCCGGGCTCGAGCGTGATCTCTCAGAGAAGGACATCACTCTACAGAACACTCTTCAGAATGCTGGACATCGAAGAAGCTCATCAGGAGCTCGTCCCACCGGTTCAAGAAGACAGTCAAGCAGTATGCAGGATGGTGACGTGAATGAGATGAGGCTGAAGTGGGATGAGGCGAACTTGTACCTCACTGAACAGGAGAAGAGTTCTACGATGAAGATCGATGAGCCCAAGACACCATATGCAAAGCACTATGACCCTGCGGAAGACGACGAAGAGATGCGGACTCTGGATGCGCAAGATATTGTCGTAGATGAGTTGGACGCAGCCAAGCCCGCTAAGAAGCATGCGAAAGAAGACGACATTCCAGGCTTGGAGCTTGGGGAACCGGAGGAGGCCGTGCCGGAAAACGATCCAGGCGAGAGGGATAGATTGGTTAGGAGGAACAGCGGCGTTAAAGCTGTACATGTTGATGAGAGTGTAGCGGAGCCGACTGGTAGTCAGTTGGAGAGCGAGAAACACAAGAAATTCGAGGAGATGAGGAAGAAGCACTATGAAATGAGAAATGTTGCAGACCTGTTGGGACACCCTGAGGAGTTAGACGCCATGGATGAGGATGAAGATGATGAGCTGAATGGCAGCGCCAAGTAATGGTGTCTTGGGTTATGATTTTATGGGTCATGGGGGTCAGGGAAGGGGAGTTCTTGACTAGCAGGCTGACTTGGGAACGAGGATCTTGTAAGCATTTCTTTGCCTGCTCCTTAGATGCGGATCATGGTTTGCAGTCAACACCTTTTTGCGTCAGGTCTTTTAGTTTTCGTTTGCTTGGTTCCATGCTTTGCTATGCACTATACCAAAGCAAAGTTCTTGAGATACACGAATGAGAGCACTTTTCAGAGGCAGAGATCAATTTCTGCTATGTTTCTGATAGAACGCGACATGGCAATGCGCAAACCAATATGGCATTGTGATATGGGAGAAAGTAGAATGGCAAGACAGATCGATCTCTGAAGGCGGGCCATAGTGATACTTTATCTGATTGTGTATTGTGTACCTACCTTACCTACCTACCTAAGTAGGTATATCTTCAAAGCAGGCAGACGCACGGTTGTGGAGTGGATCCGGTGCTGTTGTTCCCGTCATGATTCTCAACGGTGGGGTAACATATGCCTTTGCCTTTCTCTTCCATAGGTGCATATTAGGTATGCGTATGTACTTGTACATCGAGTCAACATCTGACACAATTCGCATGCCGTCTATTTTATTCCTTCTTAAGGGACCTTCACCTTACTTGTACATATTTAGTTAGTGCAACAAACGCATTTGCTGCTCACATGATGGTCTGGGTAAAATCCATCCTGTTGGCAATCATTGCCGCTTCAAGAACGGAGCCCCTACCCACGTTATCGCAAGCTGCAACCCTCACTACTAGAGTCTGATAAGCAGACATTCCCTTGTGCATCGTGCATCTCCTCGTCCCATCATCATCCACTTATTTACACCAACCGGTAACTCTGTAATCACCCTGCGCCACTGCCTTCTACTTCTATCGCTTACATAAAAACTGTCGAACTGCACTGCAACGGAAATCCGAACCTGGCGCTCCTGCGACCACGGCAGCAGGATATCTATGACGAGAATCCGATAGCTCGCAAGTATCTTGGCACCATTGTAGCATTTTATCGAGTAAAAGCAGTGCAGGTTTGTGTTCTCCTGCTATCTGATATGAGACTAGGAATGGGTCTTGCATGATTTATAATGGGCCGCGGCAATACTCCAGAGGTGATTGCTGATAACAGTCTCTTGATAATGCCGTTATCATCAGTTTTCTGATATGTAGGTACTGTATATGCATTTCATCTTCCTTCTATCTCGACATGTTGATTTTTTAAGCATCAGAGATTTATATTTCACAAGCAGTTTTGACTTTTGGTTCTGGTTCCACCACATAGTTTAGTACTCGTGGCTGATAGTACTCCTCGAGTTCTTCTTTCCTTGCTGCCAATACAATTTGTGTGACATCCTGATATCGAAGAATTCACTATGGCCGAACCATCTGAAAAAGCTGCCGACACCACAGCAGAGAAGCTAGTCGTCAATGCTCCACAGGTCGATGAGGCCTTGAAGTTTTTACAGCAAGAGGGAGAGTCGTTCGGATTTACTGCGGAAGATGAGAGGAGATTGATTAGAAAGGTCGATTGGGTGATTATGCCAATGATGGTATTTACATCTTCATAAGAGAATGAGGATCAGTACGCTGACGATTTCCAAGTGGGCTTGTTATTTTCTTCAGTACTTAGACAAGACTCTAAGTAAATATCCCTTTCATAAGATCACACAAGAGCCGTTTCTAATTATCGTTCTAGTCAATTACGCAAACGTGATGGGTTTGAAGGACGACACTGGTACATCAGCAACACAATTCTCCTACCTTGCACTGGTGTTTTACGTCACATATCTATTCTTCGAACTTCCTCAGGGCTGGGGTATGCAGCATTTCCCTACGGCAAAATACCTTGCTGTAAATGTTATCTTCTGGGGGTAAGTTTCTCCTGGGGATGACCTGACGAACACTTGAACTGATATTTCAGGATATGTGTCACCATGAACTGTGCTTGTAAGAGCTTCCCCGCACTTGTTACTGTCCGTGTGCTTCTGGGGTGTTTTGAGTCTGCAGTCGCGCCTGCATTGCTGATCATCACTACGATGTGGTACAAGAAATCCGAGCAACCTGTGCGTAGTTTGAAAATTAAACAACCAGCTTTTGGTGGAAGTTTGGACTGACGTTGAGAGTCAATACAGATTCGCTGTGGCATCTGGTATTTAGGCACTGGAACCGGCACAATAGCTGGCGCTCTCGCATCCTATGGATTTCAGCACTATACTGGTACACATTTCAAATCATGGCAGGTCATGTTTCTAATGTTTGGACTGATCACAATTGTTGTGGGCATATGTGTGTTCATCTGGCTACCAGACAATCCGATGAGTTGCAAGTGGTTAACCAAAGAGGAGAAGATTTGGGCTATCGAACGCTTGAGAGAGAATCGAACGGGTATTGAAAACAAGACATTCAAGTACTCACAGATGATAGAGACTTTGAGGGACCCCCATACGTGGATGCTGAGTTTGATAACTATCTCCAGTAACGTATCTAATGGTGCTGTCTCAAGTTTCCAAGCTACAATTATCAAAGGGTATGTCCGCCCACCAGCTTCGTAGGCTAAAGACTGATTGAGATCGGAACAGCTTTGGGTACACATCTAAGCAAACAGCACTTCTGTCCATTCCAGGAGGAGCTGTTTCCATCGTCTCCATTCTTTTGGCTACGTATGTGGCCGGTCGTACCAATACCCGTGGCCTGAATATCATCGCCCTTATTATTCCTGCTATCATTGGTGGCGGGCTGATGGCCTTCTTGCCTGACAATGCTCGCGCTGGTAAACTTATTGGTAACTATATGACCAATGCCATTGGTGCATCCCTCCCTCTGGTTTATTCCTGGGTAGCTGCAAATTTCGCTGGGCACACTAAGAAGGTTACCATGAATGCCATACTTTTGATGAGTTTCTGTCTCGGTATGTTACTTGGTCTCCTGGTTTATACTGAAGTTTTGTCTTGCTAACGGATTATAGGTAATATTATTGGGCCCTTGACTTTTACTGGTGCTACTTATCCCACTTATACTCCTGCTAAGATTGCTATTATGGCTACTGGGGCATTGGCTATTGCGGCGACATTCATATTGATGTGGAAGTACAATCACGAGAACGAAAGGAGAGACAGAATTTCTATCGAAGGTCATGGGGAAGGACAGCATGTGCAGGATAGCGAGTTCATGGATCTGACAGACAAACAGAACCTCGAATTCAGATACTGTCTGTAGTGATAAACTGACTGCATTTCAACAAATCACTACGAATATATGTTTGCTTATAACACCAAAATAATCCCTATCAAGAACTACTTCCCAAAAACCCACACAACTGTTATGTCAGAAAATAATGCATGCATAGCTCTCTGAAGTGAGTATACACAAGCAGTATATACGTAGCACGAGTTCTCGTAGCGCTAAGTGAGTATATCAATGTGGGGAGTCCAATACTAAGAACATACAGCTACAAAGTCGACCAGAAGGTATTTGAGAACGTGGTTGGGAGGTCCCAAATGTAAACAACAGATTTCCTTTTCAAGCAGATATCTATCAAGAGATACCCGACGGTAGTATCATCACGGAAAATAACCATAGACTGGAAGCATAGATATAGTCGTTCTTTAGTCCAAACTTTTCGCAGATAGTCTGGGGCCTTTTGAGTGCAATATATATTTTGACGGCATCTGTAAATTACGCCTTCTAAAGTAGAAGGAATGAGTGTAAGGAAGCCAACTTCTATGCCAACTGAATCCCAATGAGAAGAGGAACACAAGGCGGAAATAGATTCAAGTATGTGCGTATCGGGCTGTAAATCAAGTGGCGGTGGCCTCTTCCCTTGCAGCTGCAGACTCAAATTGATTAAATTGATCCGGTTTTGGATGTGCATCGACCTCTGGTTGTGTTCAAGACATGGAAGTCAAAGACAAAGACATCTTAATCATCGTGACTAGCAGATATGCCGGAAGCTTCAGCGCAAAGACACCCAATCTCCTTACTTTTGACCGTTTTGATCAATAATTTCTCCGGCAATCCCATGATCACCTACCGTTTGTTTTTGCTTGCGACAAGTCAGGAGTCAACGAGGAGAAATGCAGGTAAGCGAGGCCGAGGGTTAATGTATTTCGAAACGTCATGGCACCGAATTAATATGAACGAAACAACAAACTCATGACCATCGCCAACTCAACTCTCTCCACCTTACATGCTTGTACGCTCATGCTGTGTGCTGCCCGGAAGAATCTTCTACTCATACATACGTTGTGGCTTTGGTGTCATCCTTCATATACTTTAATTCTCCGTACCTATTGCGTACCTACTCTTCTCTTTTCTTTCCTTTTCTTCTCTTCTCTTTCTTCTCTTGTGCTTGTGCTCTTGGTGTATTGTCTGCTACATGTGGATGCCGAGTCATGTCGCTGCCCAGCTACAGCTACTATATATACATACATATATACTTCATCTCGGTCATCAGACCGTAGGATGGAGACCACCCTGTCAACCCGATACAGATCTCGATCGCTTCTTCATATGCTACACAATGAAGCATAAACAAGCAGCATGGTTAAATCTGCGGACACTGCCTGTTTGGTCGATCTTTCTGTCCCCCGTCCCCACAATACCAGTTTCTTCTTGAGATGAACTTTCTTTGCCGTACCACTCACTGTTCTTGGATCGTGGATGAGGCTCAACCTCGCGTCCAAGCGCCGACCTCCTACTACGCGCTTGCTTGACCAGGTTCAGGGGGCTGAGAACAGATGCAATTTAGTTGTGGAGAGGTCTAACGATCTGACAAACAGGAGACGCCAAACACCATGGGACGCTTGTTTCCTGGCGTCGCTCTTCGTCTTCGAACGTTGTTAACATGCTACACCATCGTATCTGACATGATGCTCGGCAGTCTACGGAGTACAGAGTAAGTGTTCTCGTATAAGATTCACTTTTCCCCCTCATTCCCGTTGTTTCTGTTCCTCATCCTCTCATCTTCAAAGCTTCTGTCATTATTGCTGTGCAATACGTTCTTTCCGGTTACTTTACCATTACATTCTTTCTACACTCACTACATTCATTCCAACTTGCCGGTCATATCTCCCATAGCTTTTAGCAACAAGATCTCAAAAAACTTCAAAATGCAATACTCATCTTCCGTTCTTGCCGCTGCCGCTGGCTTGGTCACCACCGTCTCCGCCCACGGTTTCATCACCTCCCCACAGGCTCGTCTTGCTGGCTCCGCCATGGAGGCTGCTTGCGGTACTCAAGTCTACAACAACCAGGCTTCTGATAACTATGGCAACATTCAGGGTGAGCTTCAAGTAGCTGCCACCCAGTCCGACTACGACGCCGACGCATGTGACATATGGCTTTGCAAGGGCTTCAAGTATGCGGACAACACCGACAACGTCCAGTCTTGGACCGCTGGTCAGACTGTTGACTTCACATTCGACGTTCGTGCTCCTCATACCGGTGTTGCCAATGTCTCTATTGTCAACACCGCCACCAACACCATCATTGGCGAGCCTCTTCTCAGCTACTCAGACTTTGCCGACAACTCCTACACCATTCCAGCCAACGAGACTTCCTTCTCCATCACCATTCCATCCGACCTTGGAGACACTTGCTCTACTGCAGGTGCTTGTGTTGTCCAGCACTACTGGAATGCTGCATCCATCGACCAGACCTATGAATCTTGTGTCGACTTTACTGTCGGTGGATCCTCGTCGGGTTCTTCCTCCGCTGCGGCCGTTTCTTCTACCGTTGCTGCAACCTCTGTAGCTGCCTCCTCGAGCACTATTGCTGCTTCAAGCTCTATCGCTGTCTCTTCTGCGGTGGCTGTCAACGTTGTATCTACATCAAGCTCTGCTCCAACCACCCTTGTGACTGTTGCTAGCACAACCGCTGCTGCCACTTCCGCAGCTGCATCCGCCACTTCATCTTCCCTCTCTACTGCCAGCGTTCCAAGCGGTGCCACCATCAAGGATGTCCTCGTAAGTGCTTGTGTAATCTATTAAGTCTGAGTAGGACCAGCAGTTAACATTTCTCTAGGCCTGGTTGACCGATTACTTCACCACCGAGTACTCCTCTTAAACACTTGTAGCAACGCAGAACTGAGGACGTCTCAGACATGAAAGAATTCATAGGCGGAAGAAGATCTAGATTTGAAGTCCATTACATTTCTTGTATATAGAATACAGCTTGTATTATCACACTTTGCAAGCTCTGTGCTTGATTCCAAAAATCTACTTTGTAGGCACTCGATGCATCAGTCTGATACAGTGACATAATCTTCACCGTTGTCTGTTATGTAGCCAATGCTTATGAGCAATCTTCTGCAATGACTAGGAGCTGAGCATGACTCGGAAGTCAAGAAACTGCTTACGCTACTGCTTCGGTGGAAATTTTCTTGCAGTTCATTAGGAGCCAGTATTGTTCAAGATATGAGCTCTAGGGCAAGTCTTGTCGCTCACAGTTACGGCTGTCTATTCTGGGAATTTGTCCTCACTAGATCCATATAGCCGGATAGTATGCGTCGTGGTATTCGAACAATGCGATCAAAACATCTCGAGGAAACGTTGGCCATTTGCCCTAGGCGGTCGCCCAGAGAACAGACCCAAGAGTTTTCTTACAACTTCTACATGCTGCAAGACAAAATCTTCTTGCACTCAAGAGCTACTAGGCACACAAGAGTATCGATAGCTAGAGGGAAAGTGCTTAATATGTAGCTAGTCTTCAAAGGTCGTCATAGCGTTATGCATCTGATCTAAGCTCTTTCACATGTTACTTTTGAGGAACTGCTTGTACCGCATCTTTAAAATCATATATAGAAAAATGATTTGAAATTTACAAGTAGAACCTTTAAAACAAGAATTATTCCAGTACGCCCTGCGCCATGCTCGATGTTATAGGTTGATCCCACCCAGACATGAACTTTTTCAAGCCTCTTCCACACCACCAGCTTTCAGCCCACCTCCACCACCAGCAATCAACTCCAAAAAGCCCTTCTTGCTCATTTCATTAACCTTTTCTTCTCTCCTCCCGTAGCCCACAGTCCCCTTATTCCTTGCCTCTCTAGCGGCTTCTTCTCCCTTCACTTGGGCGGCTCTGACTGCATTGAAAAGCTTGACAACACCTCTCTGTGCTGTTTTCCTCAACCTCTTCTCGATTTCCATCATTTCTGCTGTGCTTTGCCCCACAATTCCATCCGCATGTGCAGCATCAAAAGCAGTGCTGGCTCCCAATACATCCTTGACACGTCCCCTGTCCATCGCAGTCCTCTTCTCCTCCCTCAACTTGGCCTTCGCCTTCTTCTCAAGTGCCAGTTCGGTGATTTCCTTGCTTGCTTGCAATGCTGTGGAACTTCTCGACAAAACTGGGTCGCTGCGCTTGCTTGTCGATAATTTCGAAGAAAGAATCTTCGACATGGAGTTGGCAAAAGCCTCTGGATCATTGCGCTTGCGTTTCTTTATGAGATTCGGGTTTGAGTTTGTGTCGGACTCTGCTTCGGAATCTTCGCCCGAACTGGAGCCATTCGTAACGTCACTGTCTGATGCTATACCATCGAGGGCAGGCTCATCGTCTAAAGTCGCATCTCCAAAATCTTCCACCTCTGCATCCTCTTCGTCAACCTCCTCGGCGTCTGAACTGGCCAGATTAACACCCTGGAAATCTTGTTTGTCGGCTTCGTCTTCGCTCGAATCGCTGTGGTAATCCGTTTGTTTCTTGAATTTCTTGACTCGCTTTGACACCTTGCCCTTCATACCATCTTCAACCTTGCGCTTCTTAGAGTATCCTCCTACCATGTTTTTGAGAGAGTTTTGGGTTGTGTGGTTGAGAAATTCGTTATATATTGATCAATTATTTTCTTAAGAAAAGAAGAGTCCGATCGATACTCTTATCAAAAAATAATTTTTGGTGGAGCGGAAGTGTTGGCACCTGCCTTGGCGGAGCGGAATATGGAGCCACTTTGCCCCGCGATTGTAGAATATTGGTCACACCTGGCATACGATAGACATCTTCCAACCCAAGCATCTACAACAAAAATCACACCGACATCATGGTTCTTCAAGATCTTGGAAGACGCATCAATGCGGCTGTTTCTGACCTTACGCGATCTAGCAATCTCGACGAAAAGGCGTTTGATGGCATGATCAAAGAGATATGCGCCGCGCTCCTCGAAGCCGACGTGAATGTGAAGCTCGTTGGCAATTTACGAAAGTCGATCAAGGCCGCCGTGAACTTCAAGGATGCCGCGCCAGGTGTCAACAAAAAGCGACTTATCCAGAAAGCTGTCTTTGATGAGCTTGTGAAGCTTGTCGATCCTCACTCCGAACCATTTAAACCGAAGAAGGGCAAACCTAATGTCATCATGTTCGTTGGTCTTCAAGGTGCAGGAAAGACGACCACGTGCACAAAGCTTGCCAGATATTACCAAGCGAGAGGATTCAAAGCATGTCTTGTATGTGCTGATACTTTCCGAGCTGGAGCCTTCGACCAGTTGAAGCAAAATGCCACAAAAGCGAAGATACCTTATTATGGTTCTCTCACTCAAACTGATCCGGCGGTCGTGGCGAAGGAAGGTGTGGACAAGTTCAAGAAGGAACGATTCGATCTCATTATTGTGGATACCAGTGGACGACATCGACAAGAGGACGCCCTGTTCCGAGAAATGCAAGATATCCAGGCCGCTGTAAAGCCAGATCAGACCATCATGGTTTTGGATGCCAGCATTGGTCAGCAAGCTGAGCTTCAAAGCAAGGCTTTCAAGGAGGCTGCTGACTTTGGCGCTATTATCATCACAAAAACAGATGGTCACGCAAGTGGTGGTGGTGCGATTTCTGCTGTCGCAGCAACCCACACACCGATTGTCTTTATCGGTACAGGAGAACACATGATGGACTTTGAACGATTTGCACCAAACCAATTCGTTTCAAAACTCCTCGGTATGGGTGACATGCAAGGATTAGTGGAACATGTTCAATCATTGAAGCTCGACCAGAAAGATACTATGAAGCACATTGCTGAGGGAGTCTTCACCATTCGGGATCTCCGCGATCAGCTTTCGAACATCATGAAGATGGGTCCCCTTTCAAAGATGGCTGGAATGATTCCAGGTATGGGAGACATGATGAAGGGCATGGACGATGAAGAAGGATCCATGAAACTCAAACGCATGATTTATATTTGCGATTCAATGACCATGAAGGAGCTTGACAGCGATGGCAAGATGTTCCTTGATCAGCCTACAAGAATGACAAGGATCGCCTACGGAAGTGGTACGAGTGTTCGAGAAGTTGAGGATCTCCTCACACAGCACAAGATGATGGCTGGAATGGCCAAGAAGATGGGTGGCAACATGAAGAACATGCAAAAGGCTCAGAGTGCGATGGGAGGTGGTAACCAACAACAAAAAATGGCGGCATTGCAAAGGAAAATGGCTTCAATGGGTGCTGGTAGTGCGGGTGCTCCTGGCGGAATGCCGGATATGGGCTCCCTGATGAAGATGCTTGGTGGTGGCGGCATGCCAGCAGGTATGGATATGAATGCTATGATGCAACAGATGAGTGGTATGATGGGTGGTATGGGAGGAATGGGTGGTATGGGTGGTGCTGGTGCTGGCCGAGGCCGACGATGATAACACTTGGCTTGGCTTGTTAATTTGCACATAGCGAGGCGTTTAGGAGTCATGAGCTGAGGCCGTCCCGGGGTTGTAAACAGGACGATCTGAGATTTGGACGTCGAGCCTGATCATGTGTATCTCCCTTCGAGTGGAGATGAAAATTTTGGTATTGCTATCTGGGTATGTAGCTTAGAGACTCCTTATTACACCATGTAGGCTTTTCCTATCATACAACAGCACCCACCTCTCAGTGTGCTCTTGGACATGATGGTCCTCGTTCTCTGTGATGGTCTCAATGTCTTAGTGCTCACCCACGGCACCTAATCTGATCTTTCATTCTTCTTACTGAAGTCACTACCCTGCACATTTCGTGACATTTTGGGTAATGCGACCCTCAAACCATCCAGTTCCGGTGTCATTGTGATTTGGCATCCCAATCTACTCGTCTCCTTGAGTCCAAAGGCCAAGTCTAGCATGTCGTTCTCGTCGTCATCTGGTTCCGTCATCTTGTTATAATAATCTTCGTCTTCTACGACTATATGGCATGTAGAGCAGGCACAAGAGCCTCCGCATGCGCCTAGAGATTCATATCAGTGATTGATCAATAAGAAAGCATCAAAAACATACCTTCCATTTCAACATCGTTGGCAATTGCAATGTCCAAAAGATTATCTCCCTTCGCAACTTCAAAGGTATGTTCGTCGCCTTCTTTATCAACAAAAGTTATACGCAACCTGTCTCAGAATTAGTTGCTTGTAACGAAGCTTCTATTTGTGGGCAAGCGCACTCTTCTCCGGGCTTTGGGGGGTCCAGATGTCCATGTCTTGATGCTGTAGATGCAGAAAATGAGCGCACAGCTCTACCATATCCTCCTCTCTGCACGAAACCATATCCTCCTTTCGTACCGACTGATGGCATAATCGAAGGAAGGCGTCTCTTGAGACTCTTGAGAGATGATCGTGTTGCTGAGCTTGTCGAGTATGCCTGCATAGACTTCGCCGACATCTTGACTCCCAATCTACTCGTGCTCAGCATCGTGGACGCCAAATTCGCTGCGGCATTACCACCAACCATCATACAAAAGCAATAGTAAGATAGTGACAAAAGAAAAGTTGAGGGTGGGAGACGATGGGAAGAAGAAGGCGCAAAGTGTAGATATAATGTAAATGTGAAAAGCAGCTAGATGTTGGTGTTGGTGTCGGCGTTGGTGTAGGCGTTGGTGTATGACAAGGCTCAGGCTCAGGCTCTCTCTGTCTCTCTCTCTCCGGGTCGGAGTTATCAAAAAAATAAGTTACTCGTTCATTATTCGTTACAATGACATCCAATTGTCAGCGGATTGGCCTTATCACGATTGGGAGGGCTTCTTCCGTAGCGGGCCTCGTGGGTCTGAGACCCTCTCACCTCACCTCACCTCACCTGAACTTGAACCTGAACCTGAACTCGAACCAACCTTGCCTATTACCACCTACTTTACCTTACCGTGCTTGTACTCTATCCTGTATTATTGTGCTTGATTCTTGCATTGACGCATGTTTCTCAAGGAATAACATATTAAGCCTTCGATTCGGACATATGCAGTATACCCATCGCTTGCAATCTCTTCTCCTTCCCGCACTCATTGGCCCTCTGAGATAATAGCTATCGCTATCGGCATTGTCAGAAAGGGAAGAAGAAAAAGAACGACGGAGAGAAAGAGAAAAGAAAAAGAGCTCCAAAACGCACGCGAGACCAAGAACCTGCGTCGCGAAACTCTATCTGAGTCTCCGAGACTTGGACGACCGAAATACAGGTATCATCATTTGCGCCTCGCAACATATAACACTGAAACTCAGCACTCATCATCATGTCGAGTTCACGAGAAGGCCCAAACCCACTGAGGCCTTATTACATTCCTCCTTCTATTGGTATACCTCCCGAAGCAGCAAGTCAGAGTACCCATAATATCAGCAAACCAAATGGCAGCGCTGCGAGCTATGCCTCATCTGCTCGCGACATCTTCTCCGACATTGATTATTCCGATTATCTCTCAGACAACTCGCCATCCTCTGTGCAGCAGTTGAAAGACTTGTTGGATCAGGCCCTTTACAAGTATACAAGCGTGCTATTAGCACAGCCTTTCGAGGTCGCGAAGACTGTCCTACAAGTTCGAAGCCAAGCCAAGAGTGAAGGAGCCATTGTTGAAAATGTAGTGGAGAGGCGCGAAGCGTATAGAGATGATTACAACGATGTTTGTTTGTCTACAAGACTGTTGCTAAATCTTGACTAACGAGGTGGTAGTACAACTCTGATTCAGACCCAGACGAGCCGGCTTATTTTACAACATCTGCGCCATCCTCGAATTCTTACAGTACTTCAAAGTCCAAGAGGCATGTTACTGATCGGGCTGGATATGTGCTTTCTTCGCCATCCGGTTCTGACAGCTTACCACACCAATTGGTCCTCAGAAGACAGGATTCGATAATGGAGGTCCTTGGACAATTATGGCAGAAAGAAGGAGCTTGGGGCGTTTGGAAGGCTTCGAACACTACGTTTGTCTACAGTGTTACTTTCAAGACAGTCGAGAGTTGGTTGAAGGGTCTACTTTCGGCATTGTTAAATGTGCCAGATCCTGGGGTTATTGCCGGACTTGGAGCTGCAGTGGATGTAGGAGAATCGCAATATCCATGGGCATCTATAGGCGTTGCCGTTGCTGCTGCTGCCGCCGCTGGTGTCCTCCTTGCGCCTCTTGATATTGTGCGCACAAAGTAAGTTCTCTTGTTTTTGTGTTATCACCAAGATTGCGAAGTCCATTTTTCTGGCAGCGAGGGCTAAATACACGGTAACGTTTGCTCCTGCATCCAGTCGTCTTTGAAACACTGCTACTCATACAAAAAACAAATTCATGAACCGAGGAGTGTGCTAAGAGACCTATAGATTAATTATAACCCCAACCACCTCCCAAAAGAGATCACTGACAGCCAATCTTCGAGCACTCCCATCTTACATTTGCCCGGCACCAGTTTTAATACCTACCATTGTACAAAATACACTCACTCCACTATTTACTCATGCAACACCTATCATTCTTCGCTCCCGCTTCGCAATTGATCCCATCCTTACGCCTACGACATATAGCGTCAGTACTTTCCTCTCCTCTGCTCTCGAACTGTTCATTAAGCTTCCCATGGAAACTGTACTCCGCCGTGGTCAAATGGCAGTTCTTTGCTCACCACACTATACTCCACAAGAAACTATGGATACCATCGTACCTGTAGGCCAGTACAGAGGAGTTATAGGAACTATGTGGTGTATTGTCAGAGAAGAAGGAGAAACAAAGACCATTGCGGCCAAGTCTGGAAATACCAAGGCACCAACGAAAGGCCAGGGTGTCGAAGGCTTATGGAGGGGTTGGAGAGTTGGTATGTGGGGTCTTGTGGGCATGTGGGGTGCAGCTGCTATGGGCGGCCTTGGTGGATCAGGAGGGGAGTTCTAAATTGAGTTCTCGCGCTATACTCATTTGCAGATTTTAGAGATATCTTTGAGTACACCATATGTTTGGCGCAACTGCTGGCATTCTCCAGCGATCGTTTCTCTTATAGCGACTCCATGGTCATGGCCGGGCCACAGCTTTGGGGACGTATAACTCTTCTCACGCTTTCATGTATTAATGACTCAAAATATAAAGACACCTACTTTACATTCCTGAAAATTTCTCAAATTTCTACCTTTCAATCAAATTTTTCAGGTTCAGCTCTCCAGAAACCACTTTTGACACAACTCAGAACTTTATTCTTGTGCACTGAAAATCTCATGTTATATCCATCTTTCTCTCCTTTCGATTTCCAGCTCCAGACCACTACTTAGTCCACCGATCAAATCTCCTTTATCCCAGTGTTCTGAAACCAGCAGTTGAGCAACTTTCTGTGCCACAGGCTGTATTGCTATACTCAAATAGTCTTTGTCTTCCTGAGACATTTCTGGCGGTGCTTTGTGCTTTAGATGTAGCTTCCACATTACTGGCTCTTTTTCGCCAGGACAAAATGGCTCGGGTACCATAATCGAAAGTCGTTCAGAGATTGCTTCGCCTAGCAAGTAGGCTTCGGAGTCCTGGAATTGAGAGTTGCCCACTGACTCAACCCTCTTGGGTGCATATGTGTCTTCAGGCACACCAAAGTTGCTGCTGTTTATATGCTGTCGTAGATTGGTCATACAGGCGTTCAACTTCTCTTGGTTTGTTGCCATATCGTGCCTCTCCTTTCTAAGCTGGGGTTGAAATTTTCTCGAATGGACTATCCTTGGTAAATTCTCATCCTTTAGCAAAGATGACGACGTCTCCTCTACTTGGAATGTTCCCGATCTGAGGGATTTCTCCAAGCCTATGCCATGCAAATCATGCGGTTCTTGGTGGTCTCTCCGGATTCTCTGGATATTCCTCTGCCTTTCTGATACCTCATCATGCAAGTCAGTCATGCTTGTGTGGATTTCAATTTCAAGTAGCTTCGGTGTTGACCTGACGAGCCTTGTGGCACTTAGATTAGGACTGACAGCTCTAATCTGCCGGGATATCGCGCTTTGTCTGTCCTGCTTCATGGCTGCCTCGACAATATTAGCATATTTAGATTGCAACTGCTCCTGTGACATATGAGGATGTTCGGAGTTGTATCGAGTTGTTGTAGAGCCAGAGTGCCGTGCTTTTGGCACATAATTATGCCGAGGCGGCGGTGTAAGTCGGTTGTGGTAGTTCTTTCCATAGCGCCTCAGATAGTCCTTGATGGCATGGAAAATCCTCTTCTTATCCCTTGTATTGGCTTCGTCTGCTTCGGTGGATTGGTGTCTGGTGTCCGTGACCCTTTGATCATTTGCGTCATTCACACTTGAGTTTCTTGACTCAAATTCTTGCACGGGAAAGTTCTTAGCAATATAAAGCAAACTTCGACCTATACAGATCCCTAAAATCAAGAGTCCAAAACTGGCTGAAGTGCCAATTATAAACCCTGTCGGTATAGTTCTCCGGAAACACAGCGTGTAGATGATCATGGTGGTCCCACTGATAACGAACAAAAGCGAAAAAGCAATTGGGAGAGCTGTATAAGTGAGGTCGTATAAAATGCGATGTAAGGTTGGCGAATGACTAGCTTCCGTATCCGTGATGCTGATAGACATGGTGCTTTGCTTGGATACTGAGAATCATGATACTTTCTTGAAGAAAGGCGGTAGTTTTGGTAAAGCGGAGCGAAATTGCGTTCGTGATCTTTTAATAAAAAAATACATCGAGTGTGGGGGGACTTACTCTTGGCCTCATTCAATAATAATGACGACTCTACCAGCACCATCACTGACCGCGAAAGGTTGAGATTGTTCTCGTATATTGTAAATGTGTCTTGATTATAGCACCGCTTCATGCAAGTCTCATCTTTGCATTGGTTTTTCTCCCGATGTCCAAAAGTCGAAACGATTCGCAAAGAGAGCTGTATTGTTTCACTAGTCCGTACAGTGTTTGCAGCTGGATTGGATTCTCTGTAAAGTACCGCTTCTGGCACTATTCATATCAAACAGTGAGCCAGCTCTCCTCGATTGGCAACAAGTTTCCAGCACCGTGGAAGGTCTCTAAGATATTTGCCTGCTCAGAGAGCATGTGTCTATCAGTCTGAATACCCATCTTAGCCAAGCCTCTCCATCTCTGGAAATCTTCTGGATTTCTCTTGTCACCATGAGCTTGCTCTGCACACTCCCAGTGTCCTATAAGTATCAGTCAGTACATTCGGTTTGAATAAACATCGATTCAAAGGGTTAGAGATATCGCAGACACATTGACTGAAGGTTCAAGTACTCACCCTTGGAAAATCCAAGCATGGTAGTGATACGCTGCTTAGGGATATCATAAACCAAAGATACAATAGTACCAGTTTCCTCGAGCCAATTGCATTGCCAGAGCTCTCCTGGACGGATGCATTGGTAGGTGACCGTCTGGTAGTTAAGACGTCCCTTCATGGGGCCACCATGAATAGCGTAGACAATACGGTTATGGGAGAAGAACCACCTAGATAGAAAGCCAGTTCAGTCTGCGTTCTCGGGATTTCGGTTTCAGAAATATACATCTCTAGAAGATACGCCTCGCAAGCGTGTGATCCAGAAGCCCCTGTTCTGCTCAAACAAAAACTCAACCCAGAATCTCTGTCCATAAAAAGGTAAAAAATAAGATGATAGTTTCTAAAACTTACATTTCATATCTCCACTTCTCTGGGTTCCCTTCGGCGTCGTGAGCGTCATAGTCATAGAGGAGGTGAAGATCTCTGATATCCTTATCAAAGGCTGTTTGAACTTCGGGGTCCATGTTTGCGGTTGATTGGAGCTCTTCTTGGGGAAATGAAATTGAAATAATGGGAACTTGGTAGTGAATCAAAGAGGAACGGTAGTGCTACTCCCACTGTATATGTAGATATACATACACGCGTATACATGTGTTTGACTTTACTAAGTCCATGGACTTCTCTATTCCTAGGTATCGACGAGTGAGCAGGAGCTACGCTCTAAGCTAGTATGAGTGAAGAGCTCAGGAGTGAGAGCTAAGAGAGCAGCGTCAAGCTAGCTCCTAGTCTAGGGCTTGTTCCTACGTAGGTAGCATATGTTAAGTCCATGTTAACGAGCGGTAAGAAAGCGTATGAAGACAATTATATTTGTCCAAGAGTAGGACGAGCTGCTACTCCGTGCCTATCCATCGTGCCATGAACCAGACATGCCCACACATACTCGAATATGTATGTGCCAAGAAATGGCTTCGACAATCCCGGATGTTTGTTAGGCTATCCTTCATCCATTGCTCTGCCGTGGAGACAAGCGTAAGGATGCAATTGAATAGATGCACGAAGGGGTCCTATAGAATTTGTTGGTAGTTACTTTATTTGTGGAGATAATAATTAGGCGAAGGTAGCGGTAGGCAATAGTAGATATGTAGATATATAAGACTTCTTAAGTATCCTATAGCAATAGGCCTTCAAGGTAATATAATAAAGGTAGGCTTAGGCTTCCTTAGTGTATAGGTTCTCCTAGTAATACTTAGAGAGGAGGTAGAAGCTTTATATATAATACAAGGTAAGATTTAAGAGCTAAGTTGTATAGTAAAGCTTGTTTATAATACTTAAAGGGTTTAAGGAATAATATATAGAACTAATTAAGTAGATATAAGTTAACTATAAGGAAATATTTATAGTTTATATATAGTTTAGGTTCTTCTTAGATCTATTAGCTCTATTAGATCTATACTATAGATCCTATAGCTCCTATAAATCTATTATATAAAACTATA
>JAGKQE010000095.1:65755-103968 GCA_022609375.1 Xenosphaeropsis pyriputrescens | reverse complement strand
TTTTTGTTTAATTAAATTAAAAAAAATTTTGCCTTGTCCCCTGGCACATTGGCCGCCGGCCACCGGTCACCGTTGGTATTTTAATTTCCTTTTTCCCCCCCCCCCCCCCCCCCCTCCCCTTCTTTTCCCTTTTCCGACTCTTTTCTCGAGAATCCGCGGAATCTGCGGAATCTGCGCTATGGATGGGCGTTCTTGCTCTTGCGTGCATGCTTCATTGCTCATGGCTCATGTCCTTCGCTTGATGCGTCTCCCCAACTCAATCAGGCGGAAGCGGAAGTATTAGGCCAGGTCAGGGGAGGTGGGGGGAGGGGGGAGGGGGAGAGTGGAGGGGAGGGGGGAGTATCAGTGACAGAACAGTGACAGAGTGACATGAAGCAAGAATGCAAGCGGACATGGGCCAGGGCCGAGAGACGCATGCCCCAAAGCACTTACCTTGCCATTTACACGCAATGCAGCCGTTGGGCGCAGATCATTTCAGTCACGTTTTTATGAGGGGAAGATTTTTGATTTTTGATTTTTGATTCTGTTTTTGTGTTTGTGTTGGTGATAATCGTTCGTTTCTATTACTTGGAGTATTCTGGCGTACAATTTTTTCTTATTTCCATTCTGTCTCCAGGTTTGCCCGAGCCTGATCTTGAGCCTGATTCTGATTTTGGATCCGATTCTGAATTCCGTCTCTGCTCTGACTCCTTCGCGAGGAAAGGCCATGCTCCACGCTGGACTGAGACTTTGTCGTTCTGCTCTCTGCAAATACCCTACCGGCGACCAAACTCAAAGTAGCGCAGTACCGCATGCTGCCTTACAACGACGCGCACAATGACTAACCCCCATCCCTGAGCAGTTCGCACTCGTACTTGGACTTGTGAGTGCAACGCAGGCCCGAGTCGCCGAGGCGTGTAAATGTGGGCGTCTTTTGTGATGGCAGGTCTGCTGGGCTGGTCGTCTGGTCGTCTGGTCGCCTGGTCGGCAGCCCGGCCATACACGGTCGTTAGTGGTCGTCTATGATCGTCTGTCGGAGTTGGAGTTGGAGTTGGAGTTGGAGTTGGATGAATATTATTGTTGTTGTTATCGCTGTTGTTGTTGGGCTGTAGACGACCTTCATGGCCTTCTTCTAGCCTATGTCCAAGTCTAAGTCCATGTCCTCTCATCGTTGAGAGGCGAGTCAGTCCGCGGACTCTCGCACTCTCGCACTCTAGCACTGCTTGCTAAGTACTAGCTGCAGCTCATTGCACACTCCTCACACTCTTCACACTCTCTGCAAGCGCGCGGATCTAAAACTCAGCGACTCACAAGGCTCCCTACGACCCATGCGTTGCCCTCTATTGCATGCCTCTGAGTGGTCCGCGTGCAAGCAGGTGCAGCAGTGGGCTGTTCAAATGTGCACCCATATCCGTGTTCGTAGAACCTCGATACCATGGAGTCGGGTTCGATCGCGGCTCCTGCTGCCTCTGACAATTGCCGTTTGGTTGTGCAGCAAGCAAAGCAAGCGGCGACGGCGGCGACAGCGGCGGTGTCGTGCCATTCTTATTTTCCTTCTTCTTGTTGATCTTGCTCGTGCTCTTGTTCTTGTTCTCCCCTTTCTGTTCAATTGCATATCAACTACATACGCATGTGCATTACATGGTCGTTGCCTACTAAGACAGACTGGATGTCCTCCTCGAAGGTCAAATTGAACGGCTGAATGATTGCATGAATGATTCATTGCAATGAAGCCTGCGAGGAAGAATTATGCTTGACATTTGCACATACTACCCAGGTACCTATGGTACCTAGGCTTCTTGTCGCCCCTTGAAGCCTTCCCTTCTCTGATCCGAAGAGAGTGACCGAAAGATGTACTGTACATAGGGAGGGCCTCGGAGCATAGCCGTGGTTATGACCGTTTTCATGACCGTGGCCATGCCCATGAACATGAAGAATACCTTCCTAGGTAGAAACATCCGCCTCTTCCTAAGCCTCTGGATAGGTAGCAAAGGCAAGGCAAGGCAAGGCAAGGCAAGGCAAGGCAAGGCAAGACAAGGCAACATTATCGACATCACCTTACCGTTCATTGCCTTGCCTTGCATTCTTGGGGAGGAAATATCCAATGCAGTCTATCAAAGTCCAATGCAGTCTGTCTATCCGTCTCCGTTCTCCTGAGCATATCGCTTTAACTTACCCCGTAATGTAAGTATCTGTATCTATGTATCTTCACTCCACCACGAAGCACCCTCCGTATGCCGATTTATGTATTCATCTATCTAGCATCCAGTGTGTAGGAAGCACCTCGCTTCTCCCTCTGAATGTCTCTGACTGCATCCAAGTACCAGTACAAGTGAGGACCTACCACCCAGGGGATGGGGCGATGGGGGCCGCGGCTGGGGGGCCGAAGAGATCGAGGCGACGGCTTCGTGTTCGCTCTTCCTACACTGCCGTGATCATAGGTACATACATGCCCATCCATCCATACATACAGGTTCATCAGTAAGCACCTTACCTCACTCCCTATCGTGTAAATACTTGTACACAGTCCAGACATATTACACAGCTAAAGTATCCTATGCAAGTGCCCTCTGACTCTATCCTTTCTCAATTACCTTACCCTCCCTCTACCCTTCCTCTACCCTCTAACCCTCCACCCAAAGACACTCCCGCCCCGTAACTCCCTTCCCGTCAAGCTGGTCCTCGCGCCCTCGCGCCCCTCGCGTCTGCGCCTCTACGCCGCTTCTGGCTCTGCTCCGCAGTGAAGATGGACGCTTTCCTCCGGCATCTAACCGGAGGCGACATGTACCGTGGAGAAGTCGTGGAATCCGTTCAAGGAATATGCCTGAAGGCAGTCCCTGAGGATATTCCAGGGGCTTTTTGCTGGCGGGCTGGCGAGATTGTTCTGATGATTTGTTGAATGGAATGGATAGAGTGCACAAGTCGAGTAAGTAGTCCACTTGTACTGTCTGTAGCTCTGTACCTCCATCTGTAGGTGATATGTACATGTCTACATACGTACTGTGTACATACTCAAGGGACATTGAGAGTTTGAGTATCAGTGTCAGTGTCAGTGCCCCGTAACTTTTTCTTGTCTTTCTTAGTAAGGCACGATTGGGATGATAGGGATGATTGTCGTATTGTCGTATTGTCCAATTTTTGTGAAAGTCGAGGATGATGTTATGTGGTCTGGTCGTTATTTGTACGGCCATCTTATTATGCCTCATATTGCTCACATTTCTCATAACAATCATGATCTTCATCGTCTTCTTCATCATAATCATCATCATCATCATCATCATTACCATCATGTGTTCGTCATGTGCTTCTGTCAGGTTGTGTTGTCCTCTATCCACTCTGAGTAACACAAAGCCACCGCTGAGGTGGAGATGTGCTGAGGCCATGGCACTAGTATGACATGGGCGCTTGTGAGCGTCTGCCCATGCCCATGCAAACGCCTAGCCAGCATCATCGTCTCTCCATCGTCCTTAGTATTCGTCGAGTATCGTCGAATCTGCCCTCATCTGCCTCCATCTGCGCCCTTTTCTGTACATCGCTCGTCACTCGTCATTTGTTGCATACCATCTTCACCTTCACCTTCACCTTCACTCCCATTCCAACTCAACTGGCAACCTCCGTACCCATGCCCCTTGTCCTCCTTATACTCTCACTCCATCACTTCCTTACTCCTTGTGCTGCTCCTGGTTCTACCTTGTACTCTACATACTCTGTATACCTTGTGCTCTCGTCTGTTCGTGCTCTCCCTCGGCATGTTCCTGTCTTCTTTGGATTCCTTGTCCTTCATCTACTCCATATACCCCTCGCACTCCTTCTCTTACTCTTTGTACACCCCTCTTGTACCTCTTCGCTCTAGCCTCTCTAGATGCCTAGATGCTTAGATGTCTATCATTCTGCAAAAGAAAAAGCAATACTTCTTATGGCCTTTTGTGGCCTCTTGCGACCTCTTGTTATGTGTTATGTTATGTGGTGCTCGTCCATTGTACATCTCCATCATCTCCATAATACCCCCCCTCCCCCTCCCCCTCCCCCTCACCCCTCCACTTCCCTCCCCTACAACACCCCCCCCCTTCATCTTCGTCTACTCATCAAATGACAAGCAACATCCTTCTTGCCAGACCCTCTATTGTCGTCGCTCTTGTCACCCTCATTGTTCACTCCTCACATTCAGCATACATGCTCGTGTGTCTTCTTCCAAATTCCCAGGCGGCTAATCGTGCATATGGTTATTCCCTGGTTAGGTCAAGCTTAGACTGTCCATTTCGCATGTAACTAGGTCGCTATGTCGGTCACCGAGGCTGGGTTCAAGCAGTGCCTTTGATGGTCTGCGAGAACTTATAGGCAACTGCTGGCAGAGTATGAAGCATCTCAAAATCCTCGACCTCACACCGCCACAAGACGAGGCTGTCTTTCGAAGAATTATCACACAGAAGTTACCTATTCTCTGCCTAGATTTCCTTTCATCTCGAGTGTTGTATCTTGTTCAGTATGTGAGGCAGATTTACAAGTCTACCTTGCTTGCTTCTGAAGAAAGAGAGAAGAGAAAAAAAAGTCCATTCGACAGGATATATTAATCGTCTACTTCGACTTTGCTGGATGATGAGCTACATACAGTATCATCATCTAGAATTCAACTTACAACCTTTATAACTTTACTTTGGGGGGCTCATTGCTTTTTGATATCTTTTGTTTCTGCATTTATACCCGCTACCCTCACTCTACGAATCAACCGAAACATATATTCGATTATTAAGTCCACGATGGGAGATCAATACCAAAATCACCCTGATCAAAATCATCTCTACCTATACACTACACATGGTGATTGGACGCCTCAAAGTGCCGTAAGCTTCTCCACAACCCGTAGCTGTGAGACGAGGAAGTTGACAAAACTCAGGTCTCATCCTTCAACTATCAACTCAACGTCGATTCTTCACTCATAACACCCATCTCAATGCCGACTCAATCACCAGTTGCCCAAGGGCGGGCTCCAATCATTCATTCGCGCCGCAGTCCCAATGATCCATCTTATCAACAAATGTATCTGAATACCAACCAGCAACCTCGATCCCATGCGGCAGAGGATACTTCGTTTTCAGTCTCCCCCTACGTTCATCTCTCTCCACAACCAGATCCACCTACGCCTTACTTTGGAGCCTTTGGCGTCTCTGGTGAAGCTACTACATACTCCCAGCCCCCACCTCCTGATCTTGGCAGACAAGCCCCCATTCTCTCCGAGCCTCGTCCCCGAAATCGACAGTCTTATGATAGTTCTGCTCCTGGATATCAGCATCAGCCTACGACACCGCAACAGCATATGTATCACCAACAGTCTCCACAGAGCGGACCGCCAACAGCTTGGTCACTGCACGGACAGCACGTCGTGCAAGAGGCGCTCTATGATACGTACACGACCGCTCCTCCTCCACAGTCTGTGGTTTCCACTCAGACTTCGGATACCGAGGAGGAGGAGAATTTGCAAGGCATCGATGAACATTCGAAACTGCTGCTCAACTTGAAGCAAGAAGGGCACACTTGGAAAGAAATTGCGAGGATCTACGAGGAAAAGACTGGGAAGCCGAGAAAGGTTGCTGCTCTACAGATGGCACACAACAGGCTGTTGAAGAAGATAAAGGCAATGAACGAGCATGATGTAAGTTAAAATTTTCTATCTTTGGCTTTCCAATGGGTCAGGCGAGAGTCAAGACCGAGATCTTGGCAGAAGGCGAAGATTCGCAGCAACGCCATCAACATCACCTCCATCCTCTCTTTGGTCTCTGCGAGATTGTGTTTCCTTTGCAGAAAAAAGAAGACTGATCTAACCAGGTCCCAGCGGTAAAGCACTCCCTCGAGCCGTGGGAAACGAACAAGTGGCGCTTCATATCTTCACAGATGATGAACTACGGCAGCGGATACGAGTTCTGGGACCCCCCTAGCTGTGAAATCAAATGGGAAGATGTGTCGTATGAGAATCAGTGTGACAAAGGGCCGACGATAGGACTTGGAAGGAACAGGAAGAATATCGGAGTAAAGCCGAGAAAGAGATCGCGCGGGAAACTGAGCGTGCGTACATGAACGAGTCCGTCGTCTTGGGCAGCAGATCATTGGGGGTTTGGATTACATTTTCTTGTACATAATTTTGCCATTTCTGTCCTTTTTGTTTGAAGCGTTGTTTCTTGTGTCATCGATTTAGTTTTCTATCATCTTACTTTTTCTTATTCATCTCTTCTCATCATCAGCATCTTATGAGTCATCGTTCAAGCTCAACCTCCTTATTTGTGAACGAATCCAGAATCCCATCACTGTCCACTTATGTAGAAATGAATACACCCAAAAATATGTACTTAGTGACATCCGCGGAAGCGGAATGCGTACCGTCTTTTTGATCCTCTCGAGGGGATTGACTCAAAATTGTGGTCCAACCACCTGAGCCGGGAGTTCCTGAATCGAGGGGATCATCTCAACGATGTTTTGGAGCGGACCACTTGCTTATCCATAGGAACTATTAAAAATCTAGAGACGTCCCGTAGTCGAGATGATGTTACCGGGTTATGCCCGTTTGCGCTTAATTACTTTCGAAGAAGCTTGTTGGCTTTGGGTAGCACGAAGCGTGAAGGGGGCCCGTCTGAAGATCATGTCAAGTCCAACAGCTCCTCGGCATTCTTCCAAATACCCGCTTCGAGCCTGAGAACGTCTCCAACTCCAACCCCCCCTTCAGAAGCGGGACTGGCTCTTTGCGGATAGACAATCCCACCACACTCGGCATAGTAATTCAGTTCTCCTCTGACGCATAAACTCTGCTTCGTGCCAGTAGTGAGTACATGTAGCATTGGGAGACTGCACACGTCACTCTTGCATAAACCCCTCTTTCTGCAGTCTGCATTCCGCACTCTGCACTATGCATTCTGCGTTCTGCATTCTGCCTTGGCGGCGTGGCCGGCGAAGCCTTTTGTCGAACGGGGCTTGTAGGGAGAGGGCGGCGCGTGTGTCGTGGTAAGGAAGCCCGCATGAGTTTCCAATCACATGATCCAACCGCAACAGAGACCCTTTGAAGCAGTGGGAGGAGGGGACTTGGTATTCCAGCGTGCAGATCATCTATCTACGACAGACGCTGACTCAATGGCTGTTAGCGCCAGGCACCAATAGCACGCCAAAGGCCGGGTGAATCTGAATCTGAATCAGAGAGATAAGACAGACTCCAAGGGCGGGAGCAGAGGAGTATGTACGCATCTGTCCATCTGCCCACCTGCCCATCTGCCCATCTGCACATCTGCACATCTGCCCGTCTCATCCTTCAAGACTCGAAGACTCGACTCGATCGGAGAGAGAACAAACGACTTGCCATGTTCGTACGATGCGGCTTGCGACAATGGCCGCAACGAGGCGAAGCTGCCGCTGTCCCCGATTATACTTCGCTGTCCGCAAGACGCCGAGTGGAAGCGCTTCCATTGAGAGTCAATGGCGAATGCCATGGTCGTACATTTGGGGAGACCCTCATTGACAGCCACTGTGCAGGGATCATCCCAGCACAAAACTGGTCTTTGCAAATTATGACAACGGAACAAAAACAGGGTGTCTTCCAGTGCTTCCGGAACCCTGTTCCATGTTCAATTCAGAGGTCAATGTCAACTCAAAGGCCACTTTCACTGCATACGGATTGTGCGTCGGACTTAAGCTTGAGAAGGGGGCGGTGGCACGTTAGCCTCGCTTTCAAGAGATGCCGCCGCCGTTTTTGCGTACTTGCCGGCGACGATGCAGGCTTCTGACGGGCACGGCCAGCAAGCTTGAGATCCAAGAGAGCAGATCATCTTGAGGTCTGAGCTGATACAGTACCGGGAAGCCCGTGTTGACCTACTTATGGGGAACGACGATGACTTGCTATTCATAATACGACTAGCCTCGACTCAACCAAGACGCCCGGAGAATACTCCATTGATAGTGCTTCCTCGCTCTTCAAACCCATCAAATGTGAGACTGCGAATGCCTTATACGTACCTCTTTCCGTTGAAGATATTGCTCGGCAACAAATGCTACTATGTTCACGGCATCGACACACATCAGCACCTAATTCCAACCTCGAATTCACAATGCTTGATCCATGCTTTGACTCAGTCCTTCATGAATCTACGGAATTGCACCGAGAGATATTCACGACATCCCCTTCGGTGCTTGTCCGAGCGAGTTGGTGGGCACATGCTTGTAGCTTACTCCTGTATCGGGGAAGTGTGGCGAAGTGGTGAGTTGAGGCTGAGCCTGAACATACTCACGCCCAAAGCAAATATCAACACCATTCATGACTAAGTGATGACCGGGCAATATCATTGCTATGTATCAATGTCTTCAATTCGTAAGAAAGCGCTTCCGTTTGCCTAGTCTGTACTCAGACCAGGCCTGAGAAGCACTCGCTTCCCAGTAGCGCTCAAACCTTAATCTCTTGATATCAAGATCGGCTGTCGACGACGCTGACCGATCAAGACTCTAGTAACAAATGTTTCTTGAAAGAATGTGTTTATTGTCAGCGGTCCAATGGATCATGTCACTAGCCAATCTGCCGCCTCCTAGTTGAAGATATCGACATGGCACTTTATGTTAGGTAAGGGATAGTGTCGGATGTGAAGAGCGAATTAATGTGTTACGTGACAATATCATTGAAGCGTCATGACTCTCTAGCTGTCTTAGCAGAACGTGGAGACATTGGGCCTCTAGGAAATTTGCGGAAGCCATCCGCAAACATGATAAGATGGCAGCCGGAAATTAATGGTGTTGACAATGTGGAGTATTTCAAATAGCATGGCGGGAGCTGATTTCACTGATCATGGATCAAGGGACATGTAATATTACGACTTCAAGATCGATTTCTGTCACGTGAGCGAGATGATAATTCCAACTTGTCCTCTTCTTTCTACTGCCGTCTTTGCCGCTGTTAAAAATGACAGGAAGTTATGTTGATTTGAATTTGGTATCCTGAAAGAAACTGAAACCTATCAGTATCCTCGCAAGCTGTGTGCTTCAGTTGAAATCTCTTAGGCGCACGGTTCAATTCTCTTTACGGAGTATTTGGATAGCTTTTTGGTTGAAGATGAGCCATCTCTTGGCGATCGATTCGCAGAGACATAGAAAGTGCCGAAGGGTATAGATTCAGGGGAAGATTACTCCGTGCTTGAGTCTTTCCAATGATCGTTCTATATTTCAGGAGCTTTGACCCCCTGATAATGAATCACATATGAGGAACCACAAGATACAGACACAAGAAATCAGACTTCAAGCCATTCTGTGGGATACAATCTTTTCAGCAAGCATGAGGATGCTTTTGGGGTGAAGTAAACGCGATGGGAGAAGAAGCTACCTGGAACTGAATAACTACAGTGTCGTCAACTTGTTCTCAGACACCTGCAAGACCAAGACCTTTGTGCTGAGACTGGCTCTATACATTCCCAGCGCGAGATTAACTATGTTATACAAGACAGCAGCTCGAGGCGCGGACTCACGGCCCGCAGTTCCACAGGCGTAACTGACATCTCAGAAATAGAACGTGGGACGTAGCTCCGCCTGCATTTGGCGCTTTGATTTTGGGAAAACCATAGTCATTTTGCTAGTCACAAGTCGGACGAACTCATGAAACCAGCCAGATGACGAACGGCCTCCAATAAGGAGTCTAGATTTTCAAAGGCAACTCTTGCGTCGCTAGTGATTTTTCGTGGCCAGCGGCACAAGTAGTTTCTCTGCAATTTGATGCTACCCCTGAACCAACACCGTCTAACTATATGGGGTAGCTGAAAATTATCCCCAGTTGGAACTAGACTCCGTGAATGTATGCGGCGCTCTGTTGGTTGTACGTATCCCTTCATTATGAGAAGATAGCACAAGATCACTGTCTTCGTTATGAGTCACGGCCATCATTCACACCATTCACATCATGTTATCTTGCGGGTTTGTACGCGAAGCTGGCGCCAGTAAGCTAGAGTGTTTCCATAAATTGGTTGCGGTCTTTGTTGGTGGTGATAAGCGTCGAGGTCTTGAGCTGTTGGCTTACGGCTTGTCGAATATGGTGACGAAGATGTCAAGAGGGGATCAGACCAAGCTATCCTTGACCTTCCAGATTATGATGACTTCGGGCTTCGGCGAACGATGAATGAGAAGCTCCTTTGCAGGTAATTTTCAAGCTGCATATCTATGTCAATTTGTGGTACAAAATGAGTAGTACTCCAAAGTATTTTCTAGCAGTCCGCCGTCAAAAGGGCCATGCCACAAAGTAGCTTTGACTTGATCTTTCAGCCATGTTGGAACGTAACCGAGTCAAGATGGCAAATAGCTGCAAGGTATTAAAAATATGATCTCAAATCATACCCTGAAAAACCAAGGAAGAACACCTAAGCACATCATTAATGTCTCTACTATCGTTGTCATGAATTCCGGCAATATACACACCTACATCATCAAGATCACAAATGATCATAAAAGTTCCCAACAACAACAGAAATACAAGCTGAAAACATCATTTGTTTCTTCAGTCGACTGAATTTCAATGATGAAAGATTAAATTGATGTCTATGGAAGCTTAAACAGTCGAGAACCCGAGTTCGTGACCAAGAATGCTAACACAAAATACCCTCCAGAACTAAATATACTAACACATTACAGAATGTCCACAAACCATCTACCATACACAATCTCAACCTCCATCACAATCAACAACTTCCTGAAACACCAAAAGTATTTTTGATAACCTTATCGACTTCCGAGTTTGCCCAAATATCTGTGCGCCCAGTAGCTTGGTACCCATCGTCACTGGTTCCGCACTTCCAATGGGAGAGAACAAGTCCCTGCTTCACGAAATTCTTGCCCAGAGTGTCGCAGACATCGCCCGAGTTCGTCCAGGCGATGGTGAACTTGTCATAGATGAACTTGTACGACATGCTGCAGTCTACAGAGGGCGTGGGGGTGGGTGTTGGGGTAGTGGACGACGGAGCGGGAGTTGACGTTGGCGTTGGAGTTTCGGTCGTGGCTGGTGCGGCGGATGTTGTAGCGATGGGCGTTGCGGTTGAAGGGGCGGCGGTTGTTGGTGCTGCTGAGCTCGATTGCGAGGTTGAGCTTGCACTTGCAGCCGAACTTGAACCTGAAATCGTAGAAGATGAAGCCTGAGCCGAGCTTGAACCTGAGATTGTAGAAGATGAAGCCTGGGTCGGGCTTGCAGAAGAAGCGGAAGCGGAAGCAGACGCAGTGCAAGTTCCATCTCTCTTCTCCAAGCTTCCCAAAGGCGTGCTATCAGAATAGGAGGACGAGAGATCCAGGTCGAATGTGAAGTAATCATCCTTCCCGTAAGGATTGTTCCTGAAATCCGCAAGAGCACTGGTCATCTGTCCCTTCTTATCCTCATCAGTCTCAGCGTCAATAGCAGTCTGGAGAGTGGCAACGGTCTCTGTAACCCAGTTCTTGACATAACTCCCGGCATCACTCAAAACGTCCGACATGAAAGTCTTAAAATCATCACCCCACTCTGCAGCAATTTGACTGCCATCTGAGCGTTTCTGTTTGGATATGAAGGCATCAAGACCTTGCATAGCGCCATAAACGCGAGTGTTGGTCTTGAGCAGGAGAGCTTCAACGTCGGATTCCTTCATAAAAGCCATAGCTTGGCCGGCGTATTTCAATGCATCAATCTGGTAGGTCCAATCTTTGTTTGTGATCCAGTTCTTTTTGAAGCGATCTGAGTCGAAGCCGGCAGTTGATCCATCATGGTTGAGGATCATGCTCTTGAAACCATTGATTGTCTGATCTACGCCTGCAAACTCTCCTTGTTCCCATGGCTTGGCGCTGGACGGTAATTGATCGTAAATGATTTGCAGTTTGTTTTGAACATTACCGCAACTATCTTTTGGAAAGAAAACTTGCTCCATGTCTGCGCATGAAAAACTAGATGTCCCAACTTTACTCTTCATGAAGCGGTCCATGAAGTTCAATTCCCCTATAGTGAGATTAGTAAGTTAAGGAAAACGAAGAACATCAAAAACCACTTACAAACATGATCAGATGAGACTACCGTAGTTTTTAAGGCTGCGGTGTCGACTTTTTGAACACCCCAGTCAGCACCACAGCCACCGGAGCGGATCCACCAACGGCTCGTTTGTGGGAGCAAGAGTGTCTTTTCTTTCCCGCCTTTGACCTTTTCCCATTGCTTCAAAGTCTTGGCTTGAGGATAAGGAGGTTGAGTTACAACCGCGCCATCAGGGAAGGTACAAGTGCCAAAGGACGTGATGTCTCCTACTTGTCTGCGGTAATTATGCCCATCACGACGGGCAGTGAGAGAAGGGCCAGAGAGGTCGATACGACCAGCAATACTACCTCCACTGAAGCGCTTGCTTTTAGAAGCTGTGGAATCATCGGCGTCATCTCCGCTATCGTCAGTGTCGGAAGTGTCATAGCTATAAATTGATTAGTTGATTGAAACTATTATTAAGTGGCAGAGAATAATCACTTGTAGCCCTCCAGGTCATCGGTGAGAGTGGGCTCTGGAGAAGGCATCCATGTACAGCTTCCAGTTTGGGTTGATGACGACGAGCTGGAAGACGAGGTGCTGGTCGAACTTGATGTAGTGGTACCGCTCGAGCTGGAAGATGAGGTGCCAGTCGAGCTTGATGAAGTGGTGCTGCTCGAGCTGGATGAAGAAGAGGTGCCACTTGAGCTAGATGAAGAGGCACTTGAAGTAGAAGTAGCTTTTGTAGACGATTGTTTCGTACTTGGATCACCATCATTGTTGCCGTTGCCTTCTTCTACGGGTGCAACGTCTGGGACAGGTATATCAACCGGTGGGACCGAGCCAAGAACTCCCCATGCCAAACCGCCAGGCCAGATAATCAAAGGGCCAATGTGTCCACTGGAATCAGTTGTAGTGGCGGTGGTCTTGGCAGTTACAGACGCATATTGACTGAGAGATGTCGGGGTGAAAGCCTCGCTGTATGTAGAACCTTTGGTAGTAAGAAAAACGACTGTAGAGCTTTGAGCGCTTGAAGGGCTTGCAGTAGAAGTGATTGAGGCGTGGCTTGAGGTCGGAGAAGCTGCGGATGTTATGGAAGCTGATGAGCCAGTCGTTGACACATCCGTAGCGGAGGAAGCGCTGGATGATGAGGAAGTCGAGGCTGTGCTTGTACCCGATGAAGTATCAATTGTATTGGTGCTTGAAGCAGAGCTTGAGGAAGTATCACGCGTAGTTGAGCTTGAAAGAGAGCTCGAGGAAGCACCAAGCGAAGTTGAGCTTGAAGCAGAGCTTGAAGAAGTATCAAGCGTAAGTGAGCTCGAAAGAGAGCTCGAAGAAGTATCAAGCGCAGCTGAGGTTGAGGATGGCGTCGCCGAAATGAATGTAGTATTCAAGTAGGGTGATGCTTGAGGAAATCTTTGGTTAAGGGGAGCATGACCGTATACTTGCAAAGCAAAAAAGGAATGTAAGAGGCATAATGCCGTGACGGACTTCATCTTGAAAAGGAATGGAGCCTATAGCTCAAGGAGTACAATAAAAGAGTGACAAGATCCTGCAGAAAGGAAAAAATGATAGATGACGAATATCAGAGGAGTTATATAGAATTGGATACTTGCCATGTGTACTTCGTACCATTCTTTGCACTGGGATGTCGAGAGCAGTTGACGTACAAAGGTTAACGATGCGATATCCTTTGATCATCCACGATGAAAAAGCATTCTCCTGGACCCCACAAATTGGGACAGTGTCTTCTTCGGTACTTCTCGACATCAATGGCTATTTTCCGTTCTCCTCAATACTACCCAGCTACCTACATCTCTCATGTTCAGCCGCAGCGTATAAGTCAACGGCTGACCGTCTTACAGCATCTTTGAAACCCATAGATGCATGTAAGCCGTACAAAGCCTATCGTAGGCACGAGAAGGCTGCCTCTGATACATAATTGCCCACTACCTAGTTGTTGCGAGTCCGCAGTATTCTAGAACACCTATGATTCGGGTCACAGTCCCACTGCTTTGCATTCTTGAGGTGTTACTTCAGATCCTCATCAAGCAGATAGTATAGGAAGAGATGAGCGTTTTTGATAGATGAAGGCGTCCCATAGGATGCAGACTGTGGCGCTCAAGGGATACTGCTCGCACTAATTATCATGTCGATCACGGTGGATTAACGACGTAAAAGACCCTGAACTGTTACCGCACGACAATAGGTGATCCTTCGCTTCACTTATCGTCTTCATTTCAGGCCTCACAATTTACGTATATTCGGCCCCCAAAATTTACGTATATTTAAGATTAGAGTAGAGTATCGAATCCTTCTTCATGCAGAGCAAGAGCAAGAGCAGGCTGGCGGATGAACATGAGAATGATTTGACAAGGTAGCACAGACGGCTGATCTGCTGTCGCTTTGATCTGGACGTACTGCAGGTTCGTTGAGTGTCGGTCGGGTTTGTGGGTTTGCAGGTTTGTATCTCGGGTTTGCGGCTGTGGGCGTTTCATGGGCCCTCCTCGGCTACCTTACGACTTACGACTTATGATTTGGCGCTCCTACGAGGCAGTTTGTTGTTCCTTGAAGGTCTTTGAGACTTGTTTCTTCGTTAATTGTTCATTATTCATTATTCATCAAGACGTGGAGTGATTGTTCTTTTGTACAACTGTTCATCTGTTCATCTGTTATCCTACTCAGGCCATGCGTACAATACAAATCCTGCTACAACAGCTTGCACTACAGTACCATTAATTGTCCGTCACTATGCACAGAAGGTATCATCATTCTGTGCGGGTGTTTGTTTGATCGTCCGAGACAGCTAACGTCAAATCAGACCTTCCTCAATCTCAATTCTCGCACTATTACTACACAATAGAGTATTAGGTAAGAACTGCCCATCGTACCCTTACCTCAACCACTGCTCCTTTCACTCAACTTTCTCATCCTCAATTCAGAGCCCGATTACCTGTTAGCGACCCTTTCAGAGCATCAAAGGAATGACTGTGGTTGATAATAGGTTCTGATATGAACGACAGAGTCACGACGTTACAACATCCAACTCACTTTACTCTGGTATTGAGTAGTACTTCGGGGAACCAGTGACATCTCTTTCGGGCAACTTCAAGCCATGATAGAATCCTTATGGTGCGTGATCTGTGGTCTTGACTTTGAGCCTGTCGGAGTACATGATCCAGATGAGGTTGATTGGGAAGGCTCAGACGAAAATCCAAGCTGGTGGGCTGATTCGTTTCTCGATTCCAAAATCATAGCAGAAGAACAAGTTAAAGTGAGTTACTCGGATACTAATTATCAAGTCGAGACGCTGACCGGATTCTCAAAGTGGATGAGCGATCTCAATATCATAGGACCTAAAAACAAGCAAGCAGCATCCTATACCCATATCAAATGAACGACGGACTAACAATTACTCAGATATCCCTTTTTTAGCAGAGCGGAAAACTCCTTCTCTGGACTCTTGCATCCAGCAATCAAGCAAGTTCATGTGCACCGCCATGAACCTACAGCCAAAGTTCCTGGCCATGCCAACCCCCAAAGCCAAGATGGGGACTTTGAGCTCTTTCTTGATCTCTTTCCGCTCCATGGAGCTTGTAGCAAAATTCTTCAGAGAACCCTTTCTCGCAGACTAGGACAGCCACGTGACAAAGACATGCCGACTACATTAGCACAGGTGCACAGGATCCTAAATACCCGAGTTGGTAGAGGCCGTGACCCCTCATATGCATGCTGGTCTGGTCCAGAGAGTGCCAATTTGGGATTCACTATGGGTATTTCATGGTACCACGGCTACTTTGGAGTAGAAAAGTTTTGGGGTGATGGCTTCGAGTTTGAACAAGATGAGGGTTGGGAGGTATGTATATATTATCTTTTTAGTGGCAAGCGTATTAATAAACTACCTAGTATGTATGCGCTGATCCTATCGATATCACAACTCCAATTACGTTACTTCCACTCACATTTACACTACTAAAAATGCTCAAGCCCCTGCGACAAGAACCAGTCAGGGAGTCTACATTGAGCTCAGAGGACATCCCTATGGCCAGATTGCCCCATGAACTACTAGCCAAGATCACCGCCCATCTCTCGACAGCCAGCATTATATCTCTACACCGTACCTGCCGTGGTCTTGCACGTCGAATCCCCTTGTCACAAGACTATTGGCGCGATCAACTTATCACTGGCAAACTGGTGCCCTATATCTGGCCTGGAGATGTGGATATTGCTGTGTGTACGCAATGCGACAAACCATTTCGCGTAGCTGTGGGAGCACAGGAGGAAGAGACTTGCGTCTGGGATTGGAAGAGTCTTTGTAAGTTGTTGATGAAGGATCATTACGTACCTGGCAGGGATGAGAAGGATGAGGACGAGGTCAAGTTGGAGGCTCTTCCGCTTGGATTCAGGAATCGACGCAGGATTTGTGCGGTTACTGAGGAGATTGGGAAGGAGAGTGAGATGACTCCTAGTCCTCCGCAGCCGCAATAGTTGTTTACTCTGCGGTCAGCTGCGAGGGCATAAACTTTGTGTGCATTGTCTGTCAGACGTACTGTCGAACTGAAAGGGTCAGATAGATATGAATAGAAATGGAAGAGCCAAATTACCTGAAGTGGCACAAGTAAAGTATATCACGACAATCGAACATGACAACGGCTTTTGGAAAATTGATTCTCGAAGACACCCGAAACTCCGGTCTTCTATTAGTTGACTCGTTACAAGAAACCCAAACGGCGGAGTACATCATTTATAGTAGCCCCTCTCCTTTTCCCATAGTCCTTGACAGCATTATTGATTCCTCCTTCCTCGCCGATTTTCGCGTCAACCTTCAACCCCTTCGACTAGTTTGATGACCTCCTCAATGATGTTCTCAACAGCTTCCTTGGCAACCTCGCCAGCCTTCTCATCCATAGGTTTACGGGCCAAAGCCACCTTCTCGTCAAGCCGCTTCCTGATTTCAACATTCTCAAATCTCCACGTGCAAAAATCAATAGCCAGCTCCATCCACCGATCAACAGTCTCCTTGATGACGTTCTCTGCAGCCTCCACAGCGGCGTTCTCAATTTGTGGATAGAAAACCTCGTCATTATCCTCGTCGTCGTGCTCAAGAGCCACCTGAATGTACAGCTCTAGAAAACGCACACTGGCCGAGGAACCGTCCTCCTCATCGTCACTGATTATCTCCGTCGCACACTCCGAGTATACAACTTCCTCTTCTTGACGCGTCACGCCGATTTTTACCTCCTTCTCGAGTACGCAGATCAAGGGTCTGTAAGTTAGCAATGGGTCTATATCCGGCGTCTCAGCTACTTACTGTCCACAGCCGCAGTCACCTCTACCTCTGCTGGTCCGGAGGTCCCTGGCACCCATCTCGCACTCAGCGATGTTGGATGTGTCGGGACATTTTGTGCAGGGGACAACTTGACGCGTGTTGTGGCCGCAGCGGAGGAAGCGAGTGTAAATTGTATAGCACATGCTGATAATTTGATGGAGATTTTGAGTGATGGATACCAAGAGATTGTCTGTTGTTTTGGGTCTCAGCTTTATGGCTCGAAAGGTGATGCAGTCTGGCTGGAGAATACTGTAAGTCTTCGTTGTCTGGAAGGCGACGACGAAGGAAAAGAAGCTGGAGCAACGAAAGCGGGCAATATGAGCTTCTGCTGAAATTCCATGAAAGACTAATCACTCTGAACATACTTGTTACTTTCACATAACATTGAGACAGTGAAAGTGAGTTGATAGAAATTATAATTGCTACTGAAAGTCATGCAAAACAACAATAAAAAATTCTTGTGACTAGCTGCCCGCTGTCTCAGTATAGACTTTCAACATCAACAAAGGAAATCAACGCAGTTTCCAAACACTCTAAACCATTATTCAGCTTCCTGACTTGCTGCCCGACTTTTTTGAAACAACACCAGATTCCACGCTATCCATAATTGTTTGACATGATGCAATGTGATCCACCACATACACAGTTAAGATGCTGAGTATAAGGCTGCCATTTCACGGGGCATTTGCGCACATTCTTTGTGTTGGCTGGAAGGCAACCACAAATACCGTACGAAGTGAGCTTGTGACCGCACTGTGTGTATATAGTTTCAAGAGTTCGACACATCTCGATATACGACCTAGAGTGTCGGACGATTATGCTAGATGTATGCACGGTGGTGTTAAATTCCAGAGATGAAGGCTTGTACTCTGGAATTGTTGCTTGAAAGACTTGGATGTTGTGAAGAAGGAAGAGAAATGTTGTAAAACTTTTCGGCGGTAGGTTTTATACAGTGTCGATTGCCCTTTGGTGACGTGGACTGAGTTAAGCGGCCATACAAATTTCATCATTACTAATAAGAAGCTGCCAAAAATATATACATACACAGTCATTTTTATGTGCTTCGTAAGAGTATGACTAGATTTGACTTCGTTGGTTATGAGAATATTTACAACCAGTCACTCCTAACTCAGGGTACTTGCGACTCAAAGCCTAAACTCAGTCATTCAATTTCTAGTAATTGACCAATCGATACTTTTCCTATCATTGAGAATAGTCATCGAATCGTAAATCATCTGTAACTTGGTATAACACTTGAAAATAATTACCCAATCATAAGTCATCTCACCTTCAAAAATGATTGTATTAACGCTATAATACTATTGGTGATGTTAGTAGACTTTTTGCAACGTCTAGCTGCATACATAAAGTAAGGAACACCACTGTTTAAGGAGGTCAAACAAGTTGCGTAGAGGAAGATCTCAAAAAATCCATTTCACGAGAAATAATTTAGGTTATGCCCTCAGGCAAAAGAAATAAAAATAAAGAATCATGCAATAACTTACAAATTCCAAATTGTTATTAATTTTCTAAGACTAGGAATTCACAAATCCTTAATTTAGCTGTAATGATCATTTTATGCATATTTGAAAGGATATAAATGCATGCTAAAATCATTATTGTTGCGAATGCCACTATGACTTTGCATAGAAAATTTATAATTTCTCTGTGGCTCATGAACTATCCAGGTCCAATGTTATGAGTAGTTGCTATAAGGAGACTGGAGTCCTGGGCTTACTATGAGCAGCAAGTAAGCAGGAGAACGTGAAAAGCAAAAAGAAAGAAAAGCGGCACGCTAACAAATATAGATCATTTATATTAGGTATCATTATAAACTCATACATTTACCAATGAGCTGCAAGATGTAGCAGATCTATGTTGAGTTACTAATCACATGCATTACTCAAGTGACGTGTAGTATTTGCGCTGGCTGAGAGTTTGACCAGCAAACCCGTGTTACGTGAGGCCACGTTAGATTCCTTGTATCACGGCTTGCTTCTTAAGGAAATGCTGTCGATCTCTGAGGGTAGTCTTATGTATTAGAATTACCTGGAGTCCACAAAGCATTGGCAGAATTGGCCAGATACATCCGCACAGATCTGGCTATCCGGGCATCATTTTGTGATGATATTGATGTTGACATAGGCCCAGTTTATTTTTCCGAGGCTGCATGATATTAGAAGGGCATTAATTCTACTGTATATCCTACACAGGTTCTACTATCGCTATTTTGTACTTGAATACAGCGTCCTTGCTCGGAACCTCCTTGTATGTTCCAGTAATACAGCATGCTTGCCATGCGTGGTACATGAAGAGTGGTCAAGTAGTATGAAATGTGCACTACTTCTTACATAGCCTTTCATCACTGTCAACCGGCTATAACATAATTTATATTACGAATACGGATTTAAAACATTGTTTTGATATACATAACTCCAAATCTGTGACAGAATCGATTAGACTCTAGCCTGCCAAGTGGCAAAATGCTTCATCGCTCATCAATCCAGCTGTTTTGGATTACTTAATGCCCAGAAACCTGCCATGACGTCCTTATCCACATTTGCTGCCCAGTCCCTCTGGAAAGATTCTTCGCCACCAACGGCCTGTACAACGCCCTGTAAATGCAGTTTGACATACTCAAAAGTATGGACAGTATGTACTGCGTCTTTCTCCTCCATGAGTCTTCTTCGTACATTATCATTTGTTTCCCAATCATCTCTCTCACCTGGTGCCCAAATGAGGTTGTCACCTCCATCATCTCTGCCATCCATCATCTCGGAGATTGTCGATGTCCACATAGCAAAATAATCCTGTAGTTTCTGGAGTAGGCATGGCGGAAGTGGAGAGATTTCAAGAACGCGGGTAAGAGCCAGGCAAGAGAGTTTTTGACGACCAATATTTGCCATGTTGTCGAAATGGCGGAACCATTCTGTTGAGAGCCAGTTCCAGGTTTGCTCGACAGATTCGCCACGAGAACTACCATCGTTTTGAAGAATGGTAAAAAAGGTATTTGGATCGCCGAGTGCAAGACGTGCAAGAATCGTGAAATAGTCCGTTTCTACTACATCATCGAGTTTTGGGTATCTTTGGTTTGGACCGGACGTCTGATGTGCTTCCCAGGCATCATGAAGGCCTTCAAAAATCGAAGAGAGAAGGCCACAATCATTCAATGTGCTCGCAACAACGCGAATACCATCAGCACCGCCAAGATTCTCTGCTACTCGGATGAGATTTTCCACGATAGAAGATACCGCACCGGCAAGCGATCTCTTTGAGATACCAAGCAGCGATGTCATGTAACTCAAAAGACGGAGACGCGCGATATCGGTGAGCATGGCCTCTGGCGCGAGGAAAACATACGACTCGACAATGTTGAGAATCGTTCGGAGATTATCGGATCCAGACTCAAGCAGCGGGAAGGCACTGTCAACCAATGCAATCAATTCGGGAGCTGCTGGGGCCGGTGATTGCGAAACTATGCATGCCCAAAGCTCCAAGGCCTCTTCTAGCAAGTAGACTTGCATGTCTGATTCTGGCTCCACAGCACGTTGAATCAAAGGAAGAATCAAGGTATTGTATCTTTGAGATTGCTCCTTCATCGATGCTGTAAGTGTAGTTAGGATGGTCAATATTTGTTGCTTTAGGAGATGCTCTTCGCCAGAAGCTTCCCAAAGTCCTGGCAGCAGGGAAACGATCTGATCCGCAAATGGTGAAATGTTCTGTTCAAGACGTGTGGAAATGACACGGATAGTTTCCAAGATGGCCATTTTCGTCTCCGTGTTATCGACCTCCTGGATTAAGGCCATCATTCTCCCAAGGATATCTGATGCGAAAGGTAGGAATGATTCTGTTTGGAATGTGACTTCATCTGCAACAACTCTAAATTGCCGTGCTGCAGTGATGCGCACAACCTGATCGTTGGTTTCGTCGGTGGGATTGAGCAAATGTTGGAAGATTTGATATACCAAGGGTCGGTTAGATTCGGAAATCTTAACGATTATCCATTGGCCTAGTAGTATTGCTATCCGACGGCGTAGAACCTTATATCCGGGCCCTGTTCTCTGAACGTCGTTGACCAATGTCGAGACTAAAAATGCATCGAAATCGAAGTCTGTATATAAAACAGCAGCAGCCAAGCCCATCGCAGTATATACTGAGTCCTTCATGACAACATCACTTTCAGCAGCTCCTGAGACCGACTGAAAGAACGTTAAGAGTGGTTGTACGAGTAGGTCCTTGAAGTTGAGCACCAAATCCATGAAGAGCTTTTCTGAGCAAGGTCGCACTTCAAATTCCCAAGTGTCTCCGCCGCCTTCTTCACGGGCTTCCCATTCATCCGGTTCCTCTTCCCATTCTTCCAAATCCTTCTCACGAAATACGAAGTACTTAGTAACAATGATATTGGCCATCTGGGCAACGAGATCATTTGTAAGTAGCTCTATCTTGAGAAAATTGATTGCTTGAGTTTGCTCCTCTTTCACTTCAGCGGTCCGATATTTGAAGGTTTGCTTTGGACTGAAAGCCATCTTCATACACGCTCTCATCAATATTAAGCCCTTCAATGTCAGTCTTTCCATGACTGGGCGGTCAGACTTTCCATTCCCATTGCGCTCACTGGCTTTCTTGTGGAATACTTCCGAACCAATCTCGTTGCCGTATTTTTCTATCAGACCCCAGTAAGCACGAGCGAGCTCAAGTGAGTTTGGCAACAGAGCAAAGGCTGCTGGATGTGTGTTTGCCATATCAACGTGAAGTTTTGAGAACTGCAACAAATGCTTTTCAACAAGCCCTAGAACGGGACTCGCCAACACAGGCGGCTCTTGATTAACCATTCCAAGAAAAACGCCAAAATGTTGTTGCGACTGTGCCCAGAACCCTTGCACATCCTTATCATGGTTCGGATATTCATATCCAACGTTCAACAGCCGCCTGATGATCTTCAAGGCTGACAAGCTGCACTCCATAGCATCGATAGCTTCTGCCTCGTTTCCTGCACTGCCATTCAGAAACCCCAACCATTGTTGAACCTTTCGGTTATAGATTTCACTTAGTAAAAATAATATTTCTGGTGTGACTGATTGAAGGCTCGTTTGCGAACGCCGCAACCGTGCCGTAGCTAGCTCCTTTACAATCTGAAGCAATATCAAGAGTCCCCTCTTAAGGCGGAGGCGATTCGATTGACTGCAGGTTCGTATATAAGCAATGACTTCCGTCAAAGCATCTGGCCAGTCTGTTGGGAAATCGATTCGTACAACCTTGGATATAACGAGAGCACTTTGAAGGGCCAGTAACTGTTCAGGTTCACTGAGACCAGCTTCCAGAAGTTGTGATCGGATGGAAACCTTCTCGTCCGACTTGATAGGGTTGATGGCTGCCTTTCTCCAGTATTTGTCGATTCCATTCTTCAGCTGTATAATTGCGAGGTATCGAATTTCAGAAGGTAGAGACTTGTCAAGGAAAGCGGCCTGAAAGGGGAGCAATCAGCGTTTGCTCTCAAATGTGATACGATGTGAATTGTGCACAAAAACCGCTAGGTATTATTCAATACTCACTTGTAGTAGGCTGTAGTAACCTCTTTGCGTTTCCCACGTCTGAAGCTGTTGGGTACCTGTTTGAATCAGCTGCTGTTGGTTGGAGCCAGCAGCTTGCAGCGCTGAGAGGACCTGAGTTGGCGTCAATGGATTGGCCTCTCCGGGCAGCTCGATTGCTCCATTCATGATGCCAGTTTCATGAGAAGTTGATATATGTGTATCAATAGTAAGAAAGGAACGGGCAAGATTTTCTGTATTTCTGTATAAGAAACAAAGTATGGCGGGGTTTTAAATTGTCGTGGTGCACCGCCTGAACAGCAAGATGCGCGGATCTTTGTTGATCCGTTACTGATTGCGATGCGAGAGCTGCCATATCTTAGTGTGCAAACAAAGCATTCCCCAGAACCTCCGATGCCTCGGTATGTAGTGGGCTGGTAAGGTAATCTACGGCACCCATACCCAAGAACGACTCGTAGCCATCTGCCAATATACCCGCCAACTCCACTTCAGCTCATACGAACTAACAAACAAAGGATGAGCTGCGGACTGAAGACCTGACATACGCTCGATGTCGTCCACCAATTTTGCTCTCGCTCAGCAGCGACTAGCAGCACGAAGACAAGCTCGGGAAGCCGAAAACCAGTCTCGCATTGCGACGCAACAAGAAGCATTGCGACTGAACGCGCAAATCAACCGATTACCCCCTCCATTCGGACGATTTGCACGAACGGGCATCACGACATGGAGTGCAGTTAGCGGTAGCGAAGGAACGAGACCTGCATTTCGGGTGGGTCAGGTCGATGCCGAATTACTGGATGAAGAACTTGTGGGGCTTCTGAAGGCTCAAGTTGGGGAGGCGTTGAAGTATTTCGGATCACATATTCAGGACGACTGGTCTGCCGAGATACTATTGATACTACGGGCGGCCCTCTTCAAACTTACCGTCTGGGACCAAAATGCCACATATGGCGCTGCGCTGCAAAATCTCAAATTCACAGATGCAAGAAATGCAAGTCCGGTGCTTGCGCCACCATCGAAATGGCAAAAGTCATTATATGGATTGTTTACTGTTGGCGGTACTTATGCCTGGAAGAAGTGGGAGGACTGGTTACTGGAGAATGATAATGGGTATGACGAACCAAGTCACACGCTGAAACGATTGTCTCGTTTGTCCGAAGCTATCACAACGATTCACTCAACGGCCGCCTTTGCATCGTTTCTTGTATTTCTGGTAAATGGCCGCTACCGAACGTTAACAGATCGGATTTTACGAATGAGACTAGCGCCGCCAACGAGCCAAGTAAGTCGAGAGGTATCCTTCGAGTACTTGAATCGACAACTTGTGTGGCATGCGTTCACGGAATTCTTACTTTTTGTTCTGCCTCTTGTAGGCATCAGCCGTTGGAGGCGATGGCTTGCTCGAGCTTGGCGAAAGACCAAGGCAGTCGTTCAGATTGGTAGCGAAGATGAGGATGCCGTTAAAGCTGGGGAGTTTTCATTCTTACCCGAAAGGACTTGCGCGATCTGTTATCAAGACCAGAACTCGACCTCGACATCGGAAGATCAAATAATCGCTGCTTCTGGTGCCTCCGGTGGAGTCATAGGCTCCGCTCAAACGGATATCACAAACCCTTATGAGACTATTCCATGCGGATGTTTATATTGTTTTGTTTGCCTCGCCGGTAGATTGGAGGCCGAGGAAGGTGAAGGTTGGACTTGCCTACGATGCGGCGAAACTGTAAAGGAATGCAAGCCTTGGAGTGGTGATGTCTTGGAAGAAGTTACCAAGATATCTAGCGGATCCGGGAAAAATGTTGGATTTGCCGGCGAGCATATCATTGAAGACGATAATCCACTGGCCGAAGTTGGCTCTCCCATTGTGGATGCAGATGATCAAGAAAATATTGATGGGCGCAGTTGAAAGGGCCGCAGGCATGAAGTCATCAAAAGGATCGGTGGCATTGTGTCTAGTTACGGTAAGCATAGCAAGGCGTTTAGGGTGCAGACTGGCAGGCTGCATGAGGGATATCCAATTTATTTTTCCATCAAAGACAACGGCGCCGTCCAACTGTGAATGGTTCAATGGCAGCCTTGTAAGCCACTCATGATATTTGTGTCGTCCAATGAAATCTTGGCGCTTCCACCGTACCATGTCTCAACACCTCGCTGAGCCACACTTACAGAAAACAACATAACAAGACGGTAAGCCTCTCTTCGCAATTATCAAGCTGTACAAACCGACCTTAGCAACTTCTTTCAAACCTGACTTATCACAAGTGTTCTGACTCTGATATGTCTAACCAGACCCCCCATGATGGAAAAGTGTCCAAAGGTTTTGAAGTTTTGAAGGTCAGTTTCGTCACCGCGTCTTCTTCCTTTCTAAGCGCTCGCTAATTCTTGTCAGCTGAGGCTCCCTCAAATGTTATCAAAAACGAAAAGCATGATTGTGAATTTGGGAACGCTACCGTATTATCGGTTTTTCTATCAAAACACTTATATTCCTATTGTCTGTATTGCAAAAATAGTTACAAATGAGGAAAGCGATGAGGAAATTGTGAGCGTATTGAGACATTGGAGGACTCGAAAGCTCTACGAGATGCATTTTATTCAAGTTGCTGTAGGTCTAAGTCCAATAGGAAAAAAAAGTCTCTTGATACACTAACTCTTCGAAGAGCGCGATTTTGGCCGGGGGTGTTATTGGGTGCCTTCAATGGACTACCCTGCCGGATACATTCTGGCTGGGACCTGCGCTTTGGTATTGCAGTTTGGTACTTTCTATTCTTTCGATGCTGCTGTCTTCATCGCAAGCCTTTATTTTTGACTCTCTCAACGTCCCGACAAAAGAAGAAGGATCTCCCGGAGACTATAGACGATATTTGTCAATTATCTTGAAAGCAAAGACTAAGGAGATCGTGGGCTTGGGAGAAGAGGGATCAAGTTCGCGGAAAGTCAAGGAATGGGTTCCTCGATGGAGAATGGTCTTCACTTGGCAATGTCCTATGATGTTCATGGCTTATGCTGTGTGTTTCTTCCTTATCGGACTAACATTGTTTATTTGTACGGCGCTTGTCAATGGTGAGAAGACCACAGCAGCAGCTAAGGTGAAAAACCCCCTCCCCCTTCTTTTCGCATATCATCGGTGGCTAACACAAAGTTAGACTGCATATTTTTATCTCATAGTAACAGCATCCACAGTGGGAATATTTATGTACTGCTCTTTTTGGGGATATCGATATGTAGATCTTGATAAAAATCAAAGAGACGATTGAACGAGATAGAAATGAAGGTGTCGAGTTCAATAAAGCTATTCTATCAGAAAGAGAACAAAACAAAATCCAAAATCAATGAACTAATTGTATCCTATTCAGGGCCAAGAGGACTGAAAACATGGGTTTTAATATTGAGAAGGCAAAACCTATTCGACATTCTCAAGTGTTAAACGTCCTGGAAGTTGAAGCTACTTCAACATGTTCACGAAATCCGCGAAAGATCCTGCCAATTTGTTACACCTTGATAAGCTCAGTATAAAAAAAAGCCCCCAAAAAATATTAAAAAGGAAGGAAACGAGTATTCCGTAACGTAGTAGACCAGATACTTAGCGATAAAGCCTCGTTAAAATTATGTGGGGTGCACCGATGACCTGCGAATCTCCAGCATCTAACGATTCTGTGTGATATCTCCGACACTATTAACTTTCTTCCAAAAAAAACAACCAACAAATAATCATGGAGCCAAATCTGCAAGAGGTTCATGATGTTTTGCTGTCCCTGGCGATGCGAGCCGGCGAAATGATCCTAGCCGCCAAACCGACAACCTCGAACCCCGGCATCAAGAAGAACAGTACGGAAAATTTCCCCCAGATTTAGAAGTCAACCAGCTCACTGACGCTCAATAGCGGCCGATCCCGTTACTGAGACTGACCAGGCTGTCGAAAAGATGGTCTTTGAGACATTGCGCTCGAAATACCCGGATTACGAGTAAGGTTGTATCGTCGAGAATATTCTCACGTGACTAACATTGATATTAGTTTCATGGGCGAGGAGACATACACAAAGGGTCAAAAGATATCTGAGAAGCCGGTTTTTATTGTTGACCCGATTGATGGAACGACGAACTTCATTCACGGCTATCCTTTTGTATGCATTTCACTTGGCTTCTGCGTTGATGCCCGTCCCACTGTTGGCATTGTCTACAACCCCTTTACAAGCAAACTCTACTCTGCAATTCGGGGACAGGGTGCTTTTGTACGAGATGTTAAGAATGACTTCATTGCACAACTACCGCTATCTTCGCCTCTCCCGAAACTCGATGGGCTGAAAGATGCGCTGGTCGCGATCGAATGGGGAAGTGATCGTGCGGGCACGAACTGGGAATCTCGAGTGAAACTGTTTTCAAGATTAGGGGCTAGAGATGGAGGTATGGCGCATGGCTTTAGGAGTACAGGCAGTGCGGCAATGAACATGTGCTCCGTTGCAGCTGGAGAATCTGACGCCTTCTGGGAGGCAGGCGCTTGGGCCTGGGATGTAGCTGCCGGGTGGGCGATCCTTGAAGAGGCTGGAGGCAGGATAGTCGATGCTTACCCGATGGTCATTGCGAAGGACTGGGAGGCGCGAAAGCCTGATGTCGAAGGAAGATTGTACTTCGGTGTCAGAAAAGCGTCTGAAGAGGAGCAGCTGAAGGTTGTAACAGAGTACTGGAATTGTGTTGGTGACGATTTAAAGTTCGTATATGAGTAAACAAAGGGGTGTTTGTATGGAAATATACTAGTAGCCAGAGAGTCCCCAAAAATTCAAAGAAGAGCCGGGCAAACCATCCATTGGGGAAAAGTGGTATCAAAATCTACGTTTCTGAACAGCTCATGTGAACATTCATCTCCTTTCATCGACGCTACTCCTACTTCCAAACCCAAACCCACCCATGTCCCGTCGAAAAAACTTCCCAATGTTCCTCAAGTTCTCATTAATCTTTCCTTCGCCCTCTCCTAAACCATCTCTCGGCGGACTCATAACACGACTGAGAGTAGCGCCCCCAATACTCGAGCCCCCTGGATTATTGACAGGTGTGCCAGTACCTATCCTCTCAATCCCATCTCTCGCGGTGTTGGCAGCGTTCATGATTGCATTTCCAAAGGTAGTAGGATCAAATCGTGTTGGGGCATTCAAGCCTGGAATCCCGCTTGGCACCATGCCACCTCCACCGCCTGAGGATAATTGCAGGGCAGTCAGTAGAGGAGAGTTATCAACAAGCCCCTGAGTACCTTCGCGATGAATTTGATAGAGTTCGGTCAGGTGTGCTTGATCTTGCTTTCGTACACCCTTCAGCTCTAAGATTTTCTTGAAATTTGTGTCGGACTTGTCGGCTATATGGATAAGATATGCCTGAACAAGTGCTTCTGGTGGTGAAGGTCGAACTTGAAGAGTCTTGAGTAATGGGTCGATGCGGGTCATGGTTGCATTCACCCGCTTGACAAAGCCCAATGGCGGTTGGGGAAGTGATGAGGAGTCAGTCGAGGTTCGCTCTGGGTTGCTGGCGAGCACTATCAGAGTAGTGAAATGTTTTGTCAAAACATATTTATCTAACAGCATCTACTACTGTTAGTATCAGCTCATTTTGTGAGTGGTTTTTGATACATACCTGCTCGGCTCCAACCTCAGACACCGGTCTACACTGGACAATATTTGCAATATAAGCTTGAGCTAAATGCTCTACAAGATTGTCGCAAAACGCTCGTGCAAACTGCTGCTTTTGGACCAGGGGCAGGACTTCCATGGTCCCGTCTTTGATACTCTTCCAGACCTCTGAAACATACGAGCTCTGATCTCCAACAGAGTCCATTTTGCTCCAATTCGTATTGCGCATTTCTCTCCAACCGGCCTCGCATTCGGATTCAACTCGCGTCACCATTGACAACACAGAAGCCGAAGCCACACCCATGAAAGCATCGCATTGAGATGAGAAATCGATTCTGTCTCTGTACTCTGAGTCGATACGTCTTTGAATGCTCTCCTCTAACTGGGTCGTGTTCGTGTGCCAAAAATCCGCCGTATTGAGGACCAAAATCACGTCCTGTAGTCGCGGACCACTGCCGTCTTTGCCTTGCCCGCCAGGTCGTTGCAAAAAGTAGAGTAGAACTTGTTGGGCATATACATCTAGATATTTTGCTAGAATCTTTGATAATTCGAGCAGATGGTCTGAGGTAGAAAGTTTAGAGCATTGCGCAAGTGTGACTTTATAGAGATGGAATAGTTCGATAGCAGATGCTATAACGGATTGCGGTGTGAATTCTTCGTCTTCTGCGAGTAGGGGCTGCGCACGATATCTGGGCATCATGCTTGCAAGCATCTTGTCCTGCGACTCGACCCACAAACTCAAATAAGGCTCGAATGCTTCTGAAATAGACCGATCAAAGGTTTGTGGTCTATCATCCATGGATGCTAGTGTGTCGATAGATGCTCGAGGCTCATTCGCAAATTTCTTTTCGAGCAGTTGTTCAAAGTCCATTGTCTCTTGCAAACATGAAAGCAAAAGATTGACATCGACCTTTGCACCATCAGTCCTCCTCATTTCTCGGGATAGAATGCCCTTGAAATCATCTCGGGTTCCTTCACAGAAAGCATTGGCAAGCATTTCATTGACCCTCCACTCTCGTGGAAACAACGACGCGTGTTCGTCATCATATGTTTTGAGCATTCTCTTGAACCAACTATATCGTCTGCCGATATTGTCCAAACTTCCAGCTTCATCATTTCCCCTGAAGACCTGCCTATACTCTCGCAGTTGCGTATTGCAGTACCAAGTGACTAGCCTTGCTCTCGCGTTTTCTCCGAGTGCATCCATAACCAAACATGACTCGGCCAGAACAGATTTCTTGCTTGCAACTTCTCCTTTAGCAAAAGCAATTTCAAAGTCCTCGCACACTTGTTCCAGAAGTTCCCTCTGTAAGTCCGCTACATTTCTCGATAATGTCGCAATCTGGTCGATGCTTCTGTAACTCCTGAAATGTGCCATGAGCTGGATAACAGCCTGCAAAAGACTGGCACATTCCCTGTATTGCCTGGACCTGCTCAAGCTCCTCAATTGTTCATAGGCCGTCGTCAACATCTGCAGCCTTTTCAAAGCTGTCATTGAGAGAGTAAGGTTCCGCTTTGTGCCATCGAGTCGTTTAATATCCGCGGTCATGTCGGTAATTGTCTGTTCGGTCTGGATAGCTCTTTCGCGGACGCTCTCGATCTTGCGAAACAGTTCGGCCAGCTCGGCCTTCGCGCTCTGCATGCGTTGAACGGAGTCATTGTCGCTGTATGATTGTGCTGCTACTAGAGAGGCTATATCATCATCGAGGTTGAGTTGGTATGTTTGGAGAACATCAGAGGTGGTAGAAATTGAGCTGAGCGTCGACGGATGAGAGAATATGGCGTTCAAATCATCGATGGGGTCATAATTGGCTATGTAAGATGTATGAGCGTAGGATCCTTATCGAGAATGTTTGAATATCGGGACAGCTTACAAGCATCCAAGGATGACCGTGCTGGAGACGCGCTATTCATGTCGCAATACTGATTTTAGATGAGCGAACTTCGCAATAATATTCTCTCCAGCTGACAGCCTCCTAACCAGGAACGTCTCCTTTATTCGATCCTCAATGGAGCTTCTAATGGCAGCGTTGCGTGTTCACAACTATCGCATCATGATGCACAAAGACTGATACGTGGGTTATGCGAATCCAGCCTTGTTGCTAGCCTTCCCAACATAGCTGCATAAAATTACCTAGGCGGAGAAGTGTTAAAGCTCTTAAGTAAGCGTTTCGCTCGATTTCTCAAGCTATGCGGAGTTATGCAGAAACTAGATAGAAAGAAGCTAGATTCGTGCATGCTTGTTATTTTAGGCTAAAAAGCTTTAATCAAAAATAATAAATAATATTTACATAGGTAAGGTCTGGAGGGTCTACAACGCCGCCTCCACCTTGTAATTTGTACTCGAATACACTACTCCTTAAGTTGTTTTGTTAGGGAGTCCTCTAACCTAAACAATTAGAAAAACCCTAAACAACTAGCCCTAACCAGTGTTAAGAAGATTAATGTTAAAGACTATAGTACTTTATCTATTCAGGCAGTAAATTACTCGGGAATTATGCGAAACGCTTAGAAGATTTAACACTTCCCTAGAATTAAACACAGCAAATCCTATTTCTTGGTCCGTCAACGATCGAGGAGCAACAGTTCCTGCGTGCCTACCTATCTTCAAGGCCGGCAGGAAAGAAACACGTGCCCAAGTCGAGCGGTATATTTCATGCAAGCGGGTACAGGTGTACGTGTATTTTCTTCTGACTACTTGTCTCACGTGCATTTACACTTGATCAGTACCGGATAATGTTTTATGAGGAGCATCACCGTTGCTATCACGTCACGCAATCCCAATAGCTACGGTGGACTACAAGTTGCTGAGAAATTTGAAGAACAGGATTGCTGGAGCTTTGGACAGCTTGTGGCGGCTATCCTCCTGGTTCTACCGTTTTAACCGCTCTTGAAAGCTGGACAGGGTTGCTTTCTCTAATGTGATATCAACGAGCATTAATTGACAGAAGTTGATAGAAACGAAACCAAAAAAGCAGACACGCTTGACCTGAGGAGATTATGAGGTAATTGACCAGAATGAAAGTTCGACGCATGGAGATATCGAAATCAAAGATATCTAGTGGATATTGATACTGCTTATTAGGGGGCTGGATCCACAAAACTCAGTGCTGCTCCCAGACGGTCTGATATTACATGTCTTCGAAGTTATCAGTCGTCATCTCCACCAGCTTTATATCAATCTTCAAGGGGGTTGTCCCATTATGGTACAGTTCTATCTTCCGAGCACGATGGCATCTGCGTGAGTGAATTCTTCCTATCAACACAAACATCTGCATGACCAGGCACTTGAATCCAGCAGCATAAGTGAGATCTTTGGCTATTCACTAAAGCTTACGCTTGGAGTAAGCTGCAGGAGTACAGGATATAGTTGAAAAGCACGAGAGGATATTGAATAACTTCACATCACTAGGCCTAAGACCTATCAAATTTTTGCTGCTATATCTGAGATCAGAATTGTGATGTGGGATCTCTTGATCAAAATGAAGTGTTGTAAGAAGGACATTTGCTATAAGTATTACATCCCTAATACTAAGAGCATAACCTGTGTTATACCTAGTGTAATTGAAGCCAAACACCTCATATACGTATGCACGCGTAGGCAGTCTTCTAAAGAAACTATGGGGCGACAGTAAGTAGTAGAAAATACTGGGCCAAGTTTACAGCAATAACCCGCAAATCTAATTGAGAATGCTAGGAAGTAACACATCATTTTCTAGCTCTGATATCATATTCATCATCATTGAATCCAGCCTCAGTCATCGTGCCATAACAACTCCTAATCAATGCATAACAGCCTCCGGTCTTGCATCCATATGCATATGTATTCATAAGCCCTTTCTTAGGGGCCCTGACGAAAAGAGTCATTATCATGCCGAATGAAGACCCGTAAACCCGGCTTCAATCAAGCTCCTCGGGCCACGGGAAACATCCGCCGTTCCAGTCCAGTAAAACAATCCCTACACCACGTCAGTAAAACCATGTCATGGGACTCGAAGACTTACCCCAAGCCCGTTCTCATTGCAGTACTGTGCCTTCCTCCGCACAGTCTCCGGGTTATCGTAAGTGACAAAACCGCCATCCCCACCAACACAGTAAGCTGCAACGGCTTGATGATCAACGACTTCCTGGCAGCCCTGCCTGGGTAGATTTTTATATTCAAAGACGCCATCCTCACCACCATGGCCGCTATGCTGCATACCCGGCCTCGTGGCCCCCAGAAAACTGCGGCCGTAGACAGGCACGCCGAGTAAGATTTTATTAGATGGAAAGCGGATACTCTTGACATATTCGACGGCCGCCGCTCCACTGGGCTGTGCATGGCTCGAGGTAAACAATTGTGCTTGGTGCCCGGCCTGCGGCGTCCATGACCCGCTGAAATCGTAGCTCATCAGATTGATGAAGTCTAGATAGTCCTGCGAGCGGTAGAGGTCGATATTCTGCAGCGCCCACTGTCCTGCCGGCAACGCGGCTGTTAGGAGAAAGTTCTCATCTGGCAGGTGAATCCTGATAGCGGCGAGAAGGGCGAGGAAATCACTTCCTTGCTGTGGGTCTGAGGGATGCTCCCAATCGACTGTGGCATGTTAGTGTTGAAAAGGTAGTCGGATCCGGGAGCCTACCGTCAAGCCCATCGAGGCCGGATGCGTGCACAAGGTTCGAAGCGGTTTTGGCAAAATGATCCCGCGCTACCGCACTTGATGCCACTCGAGCAAAATTCTGACTTGCTGCTCCGCCTCCTATCGACAGAATAACTTTAAGATGGGGATGTTGTTGCTTCAGGACCATAAAAGATCCCAGACAGCCTTTGACGCCATCGACGTCCATTTGGGTGTCAGCCCATTCATCACTGAGCTTGAAGCGAGTCAGCTACGATCCAAATGATGATGAACGAAGTTGAGACCATCAAGTCTTCCAACTCTATCTCCTCCCTTGTCCCCCTTCTTCAACTTACGAAGACTGATCCGTCTGGAGCAACATGGGCAAAAGCATAAAATACATGAGTGATACAATCGTAGTTCAACGTAGCTGGAGATTCTCCGCGATAGATTCGATAGTTTGGGTAGTAAACCCCATTGACTTTCAAAACCCCCGAGTTCTCCGGCTTTGAAGGCCTCCGATCTGGTGGCTTTGAGCCGTAGGGTACCGGCGGTGGAGTCGAGTGTGGGGTCGGGTGAATAAACTTCTTGAACAACCTCGACATATTGCTTGTAGTCGGTACCAGCTGATACTCCGATTGTCAGTCGACCCGAGAAAGAATATGTATGCAGATGAAATACAGCTTTTTTCACTTCACTTTTCTGCCAGAGAGGAAGATGGTGTTTCTAGAAACAACACGAAGCAAAGACCAACGCCGTAGGTTTTGTGGGATTGCAGCAAAACCCCTTGGCTTATGGGATTATGGTGGAGTATTCGCTGGCAGTACCCGTTGATGGTGGCACGGCTCTAACAACTAGAGGCTTTTCTTCCCACTCTCGTCAAACTGGCAAGCCGCACAATGTTGCTCGTGCTGTTGGATTTGAGGTCGAGCGTCGAGGGTCCAAATATCGGTCGAGACCGTAGTCTTGTGGAACTCTAAATTGTCTTGTGTCTTTTTTGCCAACTTTTGCTTCTGCTCGTTCATATCATACCTTCCTCCTCACTGCCTTTCCAGACTGCCTGCAATGCGTACCTATTGTATGAATGAGCATCGGAACCTTCTTATGTACATATCTCCTCGGTGAAGCGGCGTCATCGGGACAGAGAATTGGAGCATCGAACGACGTGCTTCCTTGCTTGAGTCCACTCCGCGATCTTGATGTGTCAGATATCGTTAGTAATTTCCTGATTCGAAGAAAAACCGGAGAATAATTCAGTGCACTTCAGCTCCATCAACTTGATCGACAACCTGCAAGCGTTATATATATACCTACCATTCATACTTCGCGGATTTCTGCGAGGACAGTGAGGACTGATATTTCTATGTCTTGCTCAGCCATTTACGGGTACACAATATGCAATGGAGGGTCTAATGAGGAGGCCGATGAAGGTGAGATGTCTTGTACCTTGTACCTTGCATCTTGGACCTTGGCAACGCGATTTCACAGTGACAGGCAAGCAGCAAGGCAAAGAGTGAGAGCGAGAGAATCTTGCAGTCGTTGACACGCTCTCACACTTCCACTCACTCTGTCGAGGTCTCCATGTGCAAGCACATACAGCGGTGGCCAAAACTCTATATCTACCTCGGTACTTCTTATTGGCAGACGCACTTCAAGACCCGTTCTTCCTGCGTGCCTACCTAACCAATGTTGCGCAACGTGGGGTGGAAGCTGGCAAGTCGGGTTGGTCTGACTTGTTGATAGTGGCCCGATGGCCCAATGTCCCAGTGATCCAGCGATTCAGTGACCGCACGTGGAGACGTGTGGAGACGTGTCGACATCCAAGTAGGATTATTGGGATACAACCGGAGAGCCTAAGCAAGGTGTTATGTGTGTGTTGTGTGTTGTGTGTTGATACGGAGTACGAACGAGAAATCCTAAGTAATATGTACCTTAAGGATGGATTAGACCAATGTACCTTACCGTTCTTACACCTTCTGTTCTTCGCTGTCAGCCCGGTAGGTAATATTCAACCGGCAGGCCGTTTGCACTGACTTTCTACCTAGGTAGGTTCATGATAGATCGAGATACTCATTCCGTGCTCTGCCTATTTTGTCATCCTCATCTTCATTGCCATTGATGTCTCATATATTCTTGAGCTCGGTTGATAGATATCGGCGCCAGTGCACGTTATTCCACTTTTTTCATGTACATAAGCCATCGTTGAAGTGATGTTCCCTATGGATTACCGGATGAGTGAGAACACTTGCACATTTGACCATACTGATACGTACTCAGGTCATTGTGGAACGAGAGACTCCATATGCAAGAGGTAATAAGTATGTACATACATACGTAGAAGTAGAAGAGAAGCCGATGCTTGCCATACATCAGTGCGCGCAGATATCTCGCACTCATGAACCAGGTGCCAGGATACGATCAAGCATGGGAGTAAGGCAAGGTAGCACGGTAGGGAGGGTAAGGTAAGTTAGAGTCTGGTGCTCGGCTACTGATTGACATGCAGGGGATACAAGAGCTCGAGATATGTACGTATTATGGATCATTGTACCTACGACGATAAGTACCAGGGCATTTCATGAGCATGCGCATGAACATACGTTTATTTATGAGACTTGGAGCATATGCATCTACCATCTTCGGGAAGAGAGAGGCAAACAAATGCCGTATTATATCTTTGGAAAGCCACCCGATGTAGAACCATATGAATAAAGCTTCAAGAGCTACCAAAGCGCGGATCTTAGTAGATGACTGTTCTATCTTTGGAGCTTTGTTGTCGTGACTACCCATCACCAGACTGGTTGCGACTGTTGCTGCCTTGCACACAAGGCATTAGTAATCTCAGTTCAAGCGCGCTGATAGAAGCTTCAATAATTCCGACACGAATCCAACCTGAGCTAATATACCGGAGCTTCCTCGAGCGAGCACTTACGCAACTTTCAAATCATAAACTACTCGCAATCTAGATCTCTGTTTACTTCTAAGAGCCGAGGCTCAGGGTGCTCTGAACACTGCGAGAGTTGTTGCATCACCGTCGCATTGAGCTCTAAACTACATGATAGAGCTTAGCAGACCGCGACGCATACGCACCAGTCAGCGAACGAAACAAACTCTCCACCAACCGAGTCTTATTAAGGAAATCGAATCGAGCACAAAGTGAACAATACGATAGTTCATCCGTAATGTCAGGAGCAGTTGTATCTGAGGGTCCAGGACCCGTAGATTTGTCGCGACAAATCCTCGAGCACCAAGCACCACAATACAACTTCGCTTTCTCATCTTTTCTCATGAAAACATACCGCTTTGGACTTGACCCCAACCGTCCAGTATGTAAGGCCTACCTTCAAGGGCATTGTCCCCTCGGTGCCGACTGTCCGGATAAGCATACATCGGGAGCTTCGGGTGGTTCGAATTTCAGCAATTTGGTGTGCAAACATTGGCTTCGTGGATTGTGTAAGAAGGGCGATTCGTGCGAGTTCTTGCACGAGTACAACCTGTAAGTTCTTATGACTTCCACCGCTCAAGGATCGCATACTGATGTAAAACCCTAGTCGAAAGATGCCAGAATGTAACTTCTTTACTCGAAACGGATACTGTACGAACGGCGACGAATGCTTATATTTGCACATCGATCCTTTGTCCAAGCTTCCGCCTTGCCCGCATTACGTCAAGGGTTTCTGCCCGCTGGGACCCAACTGCTCGAAAAAGCACGTTCGCAAACAGCTATGTAAATTCTACCTTGCGGGGTTCTGTCCGAACGGGAAGACGTGCCCGGAAGGTGCACATCCAAGGTGGCCCGAGGGTTTGGACCCGCCTACAGTGAGGGTTGAGAAGACACAAGAAGAGATTGAGGAGGAGAAAGAGAGAATCAGGGAGAACATGGAAAGAGACGAAGAGAGGGAGAGAGAAAGGTGGGGCGGGGAAAGGGGTGGATGGAGAGGCCGTGGAAGAGGTGGAAGAGGGGGACAGCCGTTCTTCGGACGAGGACGAGGACGGGCATATGGCTGATTATGATGTTCTCGAGACTCTCATACTTCAAGTTTTCCTGAGGGCATTTGAAGCGAGCTTTCATCCGTATTTGCTGGTTGACGGATAGGTCCGACTTACAAGGCCTTCGATTCGCCAGAGCCACCAGTCTTGTATAAAAGGTATCCAGACTTGCAATTTTCTAGGGCTTCTATCTACGTCAACATCAACCATCGTACCTGCGAAAACATCCTCGTTCTCCTCGTTGTCAGAAAAAGTCAAGATTTACGGATATCTGCAAGCCATTATCCACTTCGGCTCAGACTCATCTTTCAAGATGACTCCAAGACGCATCCGCTGCGTATGGATGATATGCTGCCAGTGTTACAAAGCCGATACCCTGATTGAGTATGATGGCGTCGAGGAAACTATCTACTGCGACAATGATGACTGCCAGCATGAGAAGTGCAAACACTGTGGTATTTGGATCAAATTTATCTATGAGGGAGAAGACCCTGTTGCCTACCCATAAACTTTCTAGGCCGGAGTTCTCATTGGGGAACGATGGGGAACTTCTGGAGTTGAGATAGAATTCCTTTGCTGTTTGTATTCAGCGATGATTTTATAGCGCTTTATAAGTTTAAATGCATGGATTTTAAACCCTTACACTTGAACATTGTGATTATGACTTGGGATATTTATTGCGGTTTTGCTAACTACTGTGCATAAAAACATTAAAGTATCATTATATAAGCTGGTACTAAAGAATTCTTCCTCTACTTCTCTATGAAAAAGAGAATATATATCTGTTAATATAAGTTATAGACCAAATTGTGGTATGTAGCGTTTCGGCAACAATGAGTATTTGTGGATAATCTGTGGAGGTTGGGCGCACTCGGTAATAAGTATGTTCAGGCTTAATTTGCTACCTGGTTCAACGAACCCACCCTACGACTTATTTAAACGCGTTTACATCCTCATGTCTTCATCTACAACTATCATCACGACATCTTCGCCATCGCTGTCATCATTGTTTTACATCTACATTATTATCACCATCTTCTGGCTCCTCTTTGAGATAGCATATATTCAACCACTCCCCCACTATTGATTGCACAGAACTGCCCCCTCAGTTGGTATCTTGTGGTCCGGTTATCCGACGTTCACTCGTACATAACTACCCGATATCATCTGTGTTGGTAGCCCGGTTCTCTT
>JAGKQE010000095.1:0-65656 GCA_022609375.1 Xenosphaeropsis pyriputrescens | reverse complement strand
ACAGAACTGCCCCCTCAGTTGGTATCTTGTGGTCCGGTTATCCGACGTTCACTCGTACATAACTACCCGATATCATCTGTGTTGGTAGCCCGGTTCTCTGGCATTCACGATCACCTCATTCGGATACCTCACTCTCGATTGCCCAAACCTGCTCCCTCACTTGGTATCTTGTGGTCCGGTTATCCGACGTTCACTCGTACATAACTACCCGATATCGTCTGTGTTGGTGGTTCGGTTCTGGCAAGAAAGTGCTGGCAAAGAGTCAAGGCTGCTCCTCTTCATAGCCTGGGTGGGAGGGAACAAACCTACAATCTGTAGGGGAATCATTTTTTTTTTTAATTCAATTTTCCTTACGTCGTTGGTACTGCCGTAGCTAATCCTGCTTTACAGAAGTCACAATGACTCTACCTTTTACAAAACTCAAAGGTCTCATCGACGAGCAAGTACTCGTAGAGTGGATAGACGCCAAGTCGGGCGCAGCCTCTTCATTAGGTTCTTATTCTCTTTTGCAGAAAAAAAGAACTGATATGTCTTTGAAGTCTGTCATTGAACCACAGACAGGCCAAATCTACGTCTATTTATGCATGGCTACCACCATAAGTGTACTTCAGAAGTCACGAGTAAAGTACATGATATTAGTATTCCTACCACAGACATTTTCAAACAATCTCGACCTTGCACTTCCTTCTGAGATTATCAAATCTTCAGACCTTACGAACTTATCCTTTCTCAGCCCTTCTACCTTCGAGCAAGTCGACCATTCTCACCCAACACACATTATTCGAGTGTCTTTCGATTTAGTTTCTCCTGGGGTTGTGACCGTACCAGAAGCAGATACTGTCCCTCGACCCAATTCAACTATATCCCACAATTTGTTCCTTGGTATGAAGTCTCTCTTAGCTACACTGCGCTTCAACGTCTACATGCGACGAAGCTCCTACTCAATCTACGGTCTTGCCGAAGTCAATCAACGTCTACGCCAATCGACATCTATTTCCTCACATATAAATTTGGCTGGCATCTATAATGGAAGAAATGCAATGTTGATGGACTGGGAAGAGCTCGACCGTGAACAGCAGAGATTCTCGCAGAAAAGGCCGCCAACATCACCAGGTGATCATGTTCATCTACCGACAACGCCAGAAAAACAGCTGCCGCCACCATATGCTGGAGAATCCTCAAAATCGCACGCGATTGTACAGATTGCCCAGTCGTCATCAATTACAAGCAGAGAAGAGACAGCCAAGCAGACCGAAGATATCATTGTGGTAGAGACTCCACCTCAAATTTTGACTCATCACCAGGCTATATCTCCTATCTCGAGCCAGAAATCCAACCGCAGTGTCCCTGAGCTTGATGAGGAATTTGAGAACTTTGAGAAAGCACTGGAAAATGACATCGACTCTGATGAAGAACATTATGCTATACTCCATGCTCGAGAATCAAGTCTTAGCAGAGAAATCCCTTCCCTTCCAGATATACTACGATCAGAAGTGACTGCCTGGCTGGCTGGAGCAGCCACCATCAATAGCGAAATATATACCCACCAACGTCTTGTCACTCGAATACTCAATCTTGGCTATCATGCTAATACCTCAAATGTCCTAGCTCTCAATGCAACAAAGATATGGAGCTCTACTATATTGTTCTACGACCCAGCTAATTTAGACAGTCTAGAGCTTTGGTGTTCAACAAGCCGATGGTTAGTATTAGATATTGCTAAACTTGTCCGGTGGAGCAACACCCTTGGCAAATCCCCAGAGATGTGTTTGCCACATATAAGATCCGAGTTTGTTAAGCTTGGTAGCGCTGCTCGAGCGGTTGCAATGAAGCCTGATTGTGATTGCAAGCTGGTGGAGTACAAAAGCCAAAAGACACTGTGTCTTGCTGCTATTGTCTTTGAATTTGGCAAGCCAGGCATCAGTAGTAGAGAAATGCAGAGACTATGAATGTCATACTATGTAATGACCTTTTCTTGTATTTATTTGAAATTTGAGTATTCAGCAGAGGAATTGAATGATCATATCTTATGCGCAGTTGGGGAACGCCAGCCACTTTCAATTGTAACTTACAAATTTACATGTATTGGCAAGCGAGATTTAAACAGCTTGCAGCTTAGCTCCAAGTTCATCCATACCTTACCTAACTATGATGAAATTTATCTATTCATTCAAAAGCTCTGCAAAACCGCGAATCCTATGAGCTACCTAGGTATGCATATAGTAAGGTTGTTAATGTTAGATAAAATGGGGCAAACGTCTCCACCGATATTTGAGGCAATTGAAATCGACCATACTCGGTACGAAGTAACTGACTGACTGCAGAGCAACTTTGACGCCGAAAATGTGAAATGCTGTGAACCCTATTCTAATACGCCTGTCGTGAATCGTAATCTCCCTTGACACATATTTTCGTGAATCATGAACTCTGCTTCAAGGTTCCGCAGGTGCTACATGTCCACCATTTATTCTCCATCACTGTTGTGCATCGATGACATACCCATGTATGTGGTTTGGTAGTCAGCGGGATTGGCGGCGGTATTTTCACTTGAGGTGTTGCAAGCTTTCTGGTGATATCTTCAGGTCGTTCCGTAGCACAAGCGTCGCAGCAGAGAAAGTTCGAGGCGTTGTGACAGGTACAGATAGGGCATTCCCAGTATGTATCTTTGATCTTGTCTGTGACTACGAGAACCTGAGTAGGCTTTGTAGATGATGATATTGATGGCGGTTTGCTTGGCGCTCCTGCGGATTTGGAGGGCTGTTGTACGAGTCGGCTGGTATGTCGAGGAGGCTGCCTTGCGTGTGGTCCGGATGGTGCACTACCGGTTCTTCCACCAGCATCTTTTGAGGGAGAAAATGGCGCAGGCCGCTTTTGTGCGGTACTCGTATATCCTGACTCCCCACCACTATTACCACTGGGATTTTCTGCTGTAGGAGGAATATATTCGTCTCCGTATTTTTTCTTCTCATCTTCTTGAACAAGTTCCCAAAGTGCTTGGGAAATTGCATCCTCGTTGGCTTTGTCCTCCTCAGCCTTTGTCCTGAACCCGTTGTTAGTAGCTTGGTCGACCAATTCCTTGACTTCCTGGTCATTCTTCTTGCCACCAGAACCACAACCCTGAAGAACCGTATTTCTTCTCTCTATCGCACTGATGATAACCTCCCGAATGTCTGCTCCAGCCCGGATAGGGGCGCCTCCCAGCTTCCGACCAGATCCAGCAGACAACGTTCTTCTCTTTTCAGCAGCAGTACGCGCAATACGCCTGGCTTCGTCCATTGGCACACCCCTACCACCAAGCCGTTTGCCTTCAGACATGAATCCTTCTCCAGTGTAGCCTTTCATGCGGAGACCTTCATACTCATCACGAAGTTGGTCCCAGAGCGCGTTGAACTTCGCATCATGTGGGCCGTGGACAATATGACACAGTTCATGAAGCATAGTATCAACGACTTGCTCCAGTGGCAAGAATTGATTCACATCGCCTGGATATCGCAAACGCAAGCAGATCTTCGCACCGTGATTCCAGTTGACACCTGAAGTATGTTAGGTAAGTAGAGATCACACATCATAAAAACTTACCGAGCAGGTTGCGTTGAGAAGGATAAAATTCCGCGAGCGTCCCAACCTTCCAACCTCTAGCCCGCATAATAGGCTTCACGAGTGAGGCTATCTTCTGAAGGGTATGAAGAGCTTCTGCTTCACGAGCGCGGCTTTTCTGATGAGTAAAACTCCCCACGAGAGGATCAAGTTCCCTCATTGTATTGTCAACGTGGTTGATAGTACGAAAAGTTGGAAAGTCCGTAGAAATGAGAATGCTGTTCACGGAATATGTATGGAGGCGCAGTCAGTAGAGAGAGTGTATTTGAAGATTGTTAGTTGGCTATAGAAGTAACCGCGTAGGAAGAGTTCTCCATTTCTACTTCCCCAAGAAGATTCTAGATGTCACCATTGCCACTAGATTTTTGAATTTGAAATCAGGCGTAAGATGGCATTTAGAGGCGGAACGTTTGCAATAACTCATGCAAACGTGGGCGACGCGTTCTGAGCTGCCTCACATGTACAAGTAGAATACCGGACTTACTATTGCCGCGCCTAAGTCATTATTAGGATTGAAGCGAGTCCCCGCCCATCTTATCACCTCTATCATCGATAGCATCAACAAAGCTTTACAACATTCTTCATCAAAACCTTGTCTTCCGGAAATCGCTATGTCTGCAGACGACCAGGCATTTCTTGATATTGTAAGTGATACAGCCCTAGATGGCAAATAAATATTGTTACTGATTGTCTTCATAGCTATCATCAGTGCCGAATGACGTAAAGCGCTTTGGAAACGATGTAGCAGATGCAGTGGACCGACACATAGATCAAGTCGCAAATGCGCTTCGTGATACGCTATCGGAATCGACATGGATCCCAGAGGCCGCAAGACCAAAACGAATTCCAAAGACTGCTGTTCAGAGACCAGTACTTCCAGTTACTATCTACAATCGAGTCGAAGACTGGGTGATGCGGAACAAGATCTTAACAGGATCTCTATTGCTATCTGCGGGTGTATCCACGTACTTGATCATCAAGAAAAGAAAGGACTATGGCAGAAAGAGGAGAGGAAAGAGAGCAAGCAATGGAGCTAGACTGGAGGTGGTTATACTTGCTGGGAGCCCACACGAATCTATAACTAGATCTCTGGCTTTGGACCTTGAAAGACGAGGATTTCTGGTGTATATTGTGTGCAGCACTATTGAAGAAGAAGTTATGGTTCAAAATGAAGGGAGATCAGATATCAAGCCATTTCTGATTGATATTGCGGATGCATGTATTCCCCTGCGTTTTCTACACCCCACATTTACTAACTTGAATTATAGCCTTCAGCTGCTGCCATGTCTGTCGAACGATTTGCACAAAATCTTCGGAGGCCACATTTTGCTTTCCAAGGATCCAAACCACATTATCTGATTTTTTCCGCTTTGGTGTTATTGCCATCGCTTTCGTATCCCTCAGCGCCAGTTGCCTTGGTCTCCCCGAATTTGTGGTCCGATATCCTCAATACCCGCCTTCTCCATCCAATCTTGACCATTCAGGCTTTTCTTCCGCTTCTTACATTACCGGTTCCAGATCACCCTAACCATCCACATCCTCAACCTAAGGTTGTCGTCCTTACACCAGCAATTATTCCCAGCCTCAACCCAGCCTTTCATGCCCCAGAAAGCAGTATTGTGTCTGGTCTCGACGCTTTCACCACCAGCCTGCGCGGCGAACTTTCCCCTATTTCAGTACCAGTCACTCAATTAAAACTTGGTACTTTTGACTGTAGCCCTCTTGTTCCACGAACCCAACTTCGAAATCTGCGGAATGAGTATTTTGATCCAGATCATCACGCGAACGATGAGTTCCGATCTCTGTACTCAGACAATTTCAGCGTTCAAGGTTCAAGCATTGGCAAAGGAAGTCCATTGAGAGAGCTACACAATGCGGTATTTGATATCATGGCTTCTAAGCGACCCGGAAGAGTATGGCGAGTTGGAAAGGGCAGTCAGTTGTATGGTTTTGTGGGCAATTGGGTTCCTGCAGGTCTGGTGGGCTGGATGATGGGTATCAGGAGCACACCAAAGAAAAGACCAGTTGATGAGGAGGTGGGAAAGACACAGAGCTCAGACTCAAGTGACGGTGATTATGTCAATGTGCATTCTAAGGAATAACTAGGGGGACGGAATGGCGTTCAGGGGATTGAGCATTTATTATAGGTTCGTCTCTCAGTTCTTATCTCAAGATATGAAACATATAAGTCCTTATCATTGTGAACTGTAGGACATATTTACTATGAGCCCCACTCATATCAGCATTGGTTGGGTTCAAGCGGAAGAAATCTTGATAATAAAAACCGATGTGAGTGTTAATCTTGAGGATTGAGTTCCATATCTCTCTATATTCCGGAAGGTGTTCACGATATTGTTTTGTCATCAACGATACATGATACATCGAATCAAATATCTTTAAATATCTCCTCAACACAAACAACAGGAAAGACTTTGTTGATAAAAAGTTTCTATGGCATTTCTGACGTGTTCTGGTCTTCGTTGTAAGCACCAAGCCTGCAATGAGATGAAAGCCATAAGTGAGATAACACCTCCAAACTAATCTTCGTCGATCAGTTGCCAAAGCAGTTCTTCACACCAGAATGGCTGTTATGGCCAGCAACATTGTGCTGAATCAGTCATAGAAATGAGGTAGTTGTTTCCTGAGCTAGCCTGTTCAATACCTAGGAACTTCCAGTCCAAAACATATGCAAAGATCAAGTAGACAAAATCTAACACATTCCTTCGTTAATTTTCACGGATCTATGCTTGTTTCCAAAGCCGGAAACACAGAGTATGCATGAAAGATCTAGCCTACTTCATCAAGAGTCATGGCCCATGATCATACATAGGCTATACTTTTGTTGCTAATTGTTTGTCGACATTTCGTGTGCTGCTTCCTCTTTTCTGCTATTGTCCGGTATGATCCTGTTTTAGGGATCTATTTTCTTTATAGCACTTCATTCTGTCTGCAACCTTCCGAGATATAAACATCTTTAAGACCTATTTGGCCTTAAATACAACACTTTCTCTCAGTTGAGTTTTGAATTTACTCTGTAATCTGACACAGGCTTTAAACCTTCATCATGTCGGTTTCTCCTCGAACGGTTCCACAAGATACGACTGGGGCTAAATCAGCAACAAATGAAAGGCTCCCAAACTTTCAGCAGATAGCCAATGAGGGAGAAGTTTCGTTTCTTCGACCTATTTTCACAGGGAACCCATTTCAAGTCCCACCAGGGAAATCTCCAACTGGTCATTCTGAAAATTCCGTTAGCACACTTTCAGGTGTTACAGATCGATTGGGACGTGGGTGCTCACCCACTACCCACAAAAAGGCCCATATTATAGCCAACGATCAAAGACTTCTGCCTTTCGCCGCCAACGACAGCACAGCGGCACAAATCACTCACGCTGGCTTCAATCCAAGTATAGGGCCAGTTGGTGCTGAGAAAACATCCACTCCCTATCATATCAGAAAGATGGTAGAGAGCTCAGGAAATTACCCTTCTTCCAGTATGGGAAGATCTAGGAGTAAGTCTCTGCCACAGTCTACATTTTCAACAAAGGGGGGAAGCAAGGACTATGCTGCTTCGGAAGGACCAGATCATCATGAACAAGTGGCCAAGACTTCGTCCAGGGCTCCATCAAATATATCCATGCTTTCAGATAGTCATAGATCCAAGGGATCTTCTCTCAATCCCACAGCTCCAGTTTTGTCCAAATCACAATCCCAGATTGATGAGAATGCAAAATGGAACTTACTTGAACAATCCTCTACTGGGAAACAATTCAGCAACGCCAATCCAGGGATCGGAGTCAATCTTGGATTCGCGGCTACTGATGCTACGAGTATCGTAAGAAGCCAGGGTACAGAAATTTCCGTTCCAGAAGCATTTCGGCTTCTTTCTGCATCCAGGATTATCGACCCCAACGAGTCCGATAGTGATGATGTCCAAGTTGTTTTTGCCGCAACACGTCGAAAGCGAAAAAGACGAGGAGGAACACGACCCCACATTCAGCAAATTAGGAAGCAGAGTGCCAAGCTCAGTCGAAGACTGACACAACCTGATTGCTCCCGTACTCAAGACTTGTCATCTCAGAAACCAGTGGCTGATATTGGCCCGGAACAAAGCCCCACCTCAGATCATATAGCAGCAGAGGAACCAAAAATCAAGAGACGCGACAGCGAAATGTTCCCAGACGAGGATCGACTGCAGTCAACGAAGTCAAACCAAGATAGTCTCTCGCTCACGTCAGTATCAAAGTCTGCAGAAGCACCAGAGACATTAGCCGCGTTGCCATCAAGCCCCACACCGGAGAACTTTTTTAGCAGTGTCAATGAGCCTCAGTCCGAGCCCACTTTACTCTCTCGTCAACAAACACCGAATTCCCAGAAGCCTGTCGCAATTACTCCAAGCGACAGTATAGGCACCAAGGTTGATTCAAACTTGTCCAAGCGAGGGAGGTCACGAAAAGACGCGCCAACTCCAAAGGCTCAGCAATCGAAGCCGGCCAAGCCAACAACTGCACTGAAACAGAATAAAGACAATCCAGACTTGACAACTCGGGGAACCCCTCGGAAACGTAGGAAAGTTGCCGCAAGACCTTCGAAGTGCAACAACACTCCGTGTGCCCCAACAGAGGGCGCTTTGGGGGCTTTAACGGGAACAGTTGAAAAGGACTCGAGCTATGAAGTTCGTAACGAAAAGTCTTCACCTACAAGAGCTTCTCTTGGTAATAGCTGTCAGCAATCATTTGCTCCTATGCCATGGCAGCCTCCCGAGGTGGCTGGTGGATTTCTTCCTTCATTCATGTTTCCTGCGCTACCCTTCAACTATGACTGGCAACAACAGCATGTGCCATTTTATGCACAAATGTACCAGAATATGCAAGAAATGTCACGCAACTCTCCAAAGCAACAACAACATCAGGCTCCGCAGCCTTCTCAAACGGCTGAAGATATGCAACAACGTCCTCATCAGCAGTCTAGAGCGGAACAAATCCAAAATGGGAGTACAAACAATCCTAAAAATGTACCATCATCATCAATTGTACCTCCCAGGAAACACTCGTTGTACAGTGTACCTCCTTGGCCATCAACGATAGAAGCTAAGTCGAATGAAGTCGCCCCGCCAACACCTCAAAACTTTCAGTCAGTGGTTCATCCGTATCCATCGCCATATCCTCAAAGAACCTGTAACGACCCACAAAGTTCATCAAATTCGCATATTTCAGCATCCCCGCAGCACTCTCAACTATTGACACCATATCCACCTCCGCAGTCGTTGCCCAAAATCCCAAACACAGCACCCCCACAGTTTACGTACCCAGTCAACATGATCGTCGATATTGCTCAGACCTGTCAAGAAAGCTTTCCTTTTGCCAAAATAGCAGAAAAGTATCAGAAACCAATCCAGGAAGTTTACGACGGTTTCTCTGCCATCATTCAGATACCACTTTTGAAATCGGCTGCTGACAACAAGCGCATGGAAGAGCTTGCAATCACCAGGATGAGCGAATTCAGAGAGATCAGAAAAGGGGTATCAGAAGTGCATGAACGGGAGTTGAAGAAGCAGGAAACAGCTAGACAACAGGCACAGAATGCTCACTTTCAGTCTCTGATGATGCAAAGGCAAATTTCTCCTGGTTTTCCTCAGTATTCTTTCCCACCTGGATACTATAATCCAGATAGAGCAATGCAATAGAATTAGAGATCTAGTTCAAAATCTGGAAATGTGTCCGATAACAGTTCCTTCAGTGCTTGTTGTATTTAGATGTAATCCTCCTCATAAACCGTGCTCTGTCCACCCCAACGCACAATGCCATCCCACTTGAATGAAACAATGTAGGTGGTATGCAATTCCCTGTTGGTTTCGTTGGCATAAATCATGCTCTGTATCTGCTTGGACCCGATCGACAAGTTTCTGGCTCGTCTCACCAAGCTGTCTCGGATCTTGTCGTAGATTTTGTTGATTCGAGCAACAGCCATTGGTGGATGACAGTCTGCACATGTGTCCTGCAAATAGTTGGTGTTCCCTGAGAGAATGGCACACGGCTGATCTGCATCGCAGTGTCGTTCGTAGTGAAGAAGGTTGTGTCCGCAAATCATCTTTGTGGTTGTACCTTCGCACATTTTGAAGATGTCTGGATTTTGATGTCAAAACAGATACAGTGTTATCATGTAACTTTTCCACAGGCAACAGTATTTGAGGATAAATTGGCGTCTTTGTTCCTTATTTGGAGACATCCCTCGGAATGTTTCATCCCCTGAGACACCTAGAAGGCAGACGCAGGGTTTGGAGCATGTCTAAGGCTGAAATGTGAAAACTTATAACTTACACATGTGTTTATTGTAATATGCTTTATGAGATCCAAAGTCCTCTTTATTCCACTTTCCATTGTCATCTTGAACCCTTCATGATACATAAATGTCACTCCGTACTTTGCCAATGATCAAGGCATATTGTCACTCTCTTGAGGTATCTTGTGAAACAGTAAAATCCAACGCTAACTTTCTAGAATACAAAGCTCGTCAGGCTTTCAAGTAAGAGCAATATGCAAAACCCGATCCTTCATCAACAGTCGATGGGAGATGAAGTTCGGACACAACTTATATGTGTAGCTCCAGCTCCAATACGAGTCCTCGCACTTGACCCCTGACCTTTCCAAGGTTCGTTGAACATGTTGTAAGCCCTCATAAATCGCCATTATTATAACGCTGAGGAATATGGACGCTATGAAGAATAAAGCCGTTTGGGCACTACGGAGGGTGCTGGCCTGCTGGCAAGTTTGGGCAGTAACATAGTACCGGCTCATGCGCAGGGTGGAAGCATGCCCAGGTAAAATGAATAATGGCACACATGTTGACAGTTGGATCGGTGCTGTTATTTAGTGCTATGAAGGCGGTTATGTATTGGAAAGTGTATGGAATCGTATTAAGTGGTAAAGTAAAGAAAGATTGTAGGCATATAGTGAAAATTCTCCTGCTTATATAGTATAAATAAATCGAGTCACACAAAGTTTTGACGGGCGAAAAATCTGCCATGCATCTGGCAACCACTCATAGAAAGAGCCTGGTGGTATATACAGATTTCAAGCGTAGATTCAAGTGACTGGTCCAGCCCAGTAGGTGCCCAAAAGCGACGAAAGGGATTTTTGTTCCTCATGGCATCAAACCTCTGGACAGGATCTACAATATCACTTTACTTCAATATCAATGACATGTCATAGGTTGAGAAATGATTGCTAATATGTAAATAAAGCATGCCTAAATCATTGCTAACTTATCATATTCACTTGGGTACCAGGCTTCCCGAACTCATACCATTAATTACTGGTAATGTCGTCGACTTCATTCGGCTTCGTTCATCTCTTGTTGCTCCTCTTCAGCAGAATCTACAGCATATTCCTCCTCTCGTGCTTCCATACTAGCATCTGTGTAATTCAGTTACTAACTTCCGGGTCTTCTTATGTAATTCTTATTGTAAACTTACTCCAACAGTCACTGCACATCTGAAGAAGATCTTGATGATAAGATTCGAAGTCTGGACATTTGCTGAGACAGCCCTTGTTCTTGGAGCACCTAAATTTTCTTGTTGGGGGATCATGACCACAGAATTTGTTACTGTAGGTAGTAACGACGCACATTCTAATTGCTTTGGATGTTGAATTATAGACGTGTAGTAAAGTTTTGGTAGATAACAAGGAAGTGTTGGAGAATTCGATAGCTATTAACAAAAACATGTCGCGCTCACTTGCCTAAATACTACTCTCAAGTGGTTACACAAGCTCTTGTAGCATCCCATTCGCTTCTCACGTGGTATTGGTATGCATATTGTATTTTGTACCAATCGTTTTTCGCAAGTAAAGTAACGCATATAGTGTTGGGGAGAGTTCGTGATATCACTTAGAAATATCTATGAGACTATGCTATGTTCTCCCTAGTTTCTGCATTGTAAAGGGGCCTTCAAGGAAAATTGCTTTAAAAATTAAAAAAGCAAGGGCCAAATGCAAATTTTTGGTACAAAAATACGAGACCTGGACGCTGGAGATAGCTAGGTTTCATATCTGAGATGACACTGCGAAGTATTACTTTCTCTTCCTGTGAGCACTAACTGCAGTTTTCAAGTTCGAAACTCCAGAGTCAGTAGTTTTCATGAAGCTGTGTATGTCAACAACAACAGATCAAGGGTGCCTCCGTAACGGGTAACTTCTGATAAACAGATTATCTTTATAAGAAGGAATGTTTTATCACAGTCTGCAATAGTAACTTTTGCATTTTAAAGAAAAAGGTCTGATTTTTGGTTCTCATTACGCAGTAATACATATCTTCTATATCATAGCATTCAGGTTCACAAGATGGTATCTGTTAAGCTTCCAAAAATAAAATTCATCGCTGATACTAAACACTAATAAACAACTATAGAAAAAAGAGAAAAACAACTATCAACCTGCTCCCTCCATTCTCCCTCCTTCGTTCTTCGTTAGTCGCAGCAACAAATGAGCAGCTAGCTTGCTCGACATCGTATCAAAGGTAGGTGTATCCATCGCCTCCTTCAGCTTCACCTTCTGCATATTGAGCTTCTCGGTTTGCTAATTCCTGGTCTCCATGGCCATCAGTTGCTATATATGAAATCTCTAACCCAGAACAAGCCCAAATCTCAGTACTAAACTTACCAAAGCATTGCGGGCAAAGGCGTTCGATTTTATTTGGTAAGTTGGTAATGTCAGGGCATCGAAGAGGATGTTTTTCTTTCTTGTTATCTTTGCATCGAGTTGTAACAGGCTTTCGGGCCTCATGGCCACAACTATAATCCCAGGTGTAATACCAACACATCTTGAGAAGTTGGGTCTCGCTTGGTTTAGTATTCTTCAAATTTGATTGTTCTTGTTTGAATGCCTGTAGTGTTTGTATGGAAGGAAGATGAAACTTTAATGAGGGGTTATATTCACTTGCTTATATATACCAACTATGGAGTTCCGCAAGCCCTGATTTTGCCAAAGCATTATAGAGAACCAGTCAGCTGTTGCATTCGTAGTCACACGTAGTACACACGTGGTTGTGTGTGAGTGCAATCAGTTGCATCAAATTCAACGAATCGAAATTAGGGGCAATTTAAATTCCCTTCTGTACACCAGTGGTCTTCAATCTTGCCTGCTCAGACCTTTAAATGGTGACACAAAGTAGCTACATGTATGTTGGCAACCATTGTTAGGTTTGTTTCACTCTATCTTGTAATTGCATACTTGGGATATAATTTCTTTTCGAGTTCGACAAAATCACCTTGGTAGTCATTATGGTTTTATGTTCTTCTGTTTGGGGAAGTTTCCAGTGTAAATGCAATGCTAAAAACGATTATAAGTATATGTACGAAACTATCTCTCAATATTTTCTCATATTTCTAAACACTGTGTCGTTTGTCTACACCATAATTGCTCCTCTCTTGAGACCTTCTGCAAGTCATCAACAGGGACGTGTAGATGCCGAAATATTCTTATATTACAAGTAGAGAACATTTACTTCACGCTGATTCAACGATGAATGGAGTTTGTAGAATGTTGATAAGAGCCCCTCAAGGTTTTTGTTCACCAGTGGGCTTGCTAGATCAAAAATGAAGTCTGACTCGCGACATTAGATTATATGATTAGAATAGAGAACTTGACTATTGATAAGAGGATGGAAATGTAACCTGAAAGATACTCACAAACAGCTGTACTGATATGGGCTCTCTTTAGAAGCTCCTGTCAGTCTTTCGCTGGTACGTATATTTGCTGATTTTCTACGAACGATAGCCAACACTTTTCGGTGGGACGCATCTTATAACGATACTTACCAGTCTGACACTTAACTCTAGATGCTCATTTGCTAGGCAATCTTGGAAAACGTAAATACATTTGATTGTGTTGACTTGATACAACAAAAGTACTTTGTACTTACCCATAAGAACTGCACCTTTGGTCTTTGAGGAAAAGAATTCAATCATAACGAATAATGCACTTGGTAGGGATATTCTATCGCAGAGAAGTGGCCTAACGTCAAATTACTCACTATACCATCTTGCAGACTTATAGTTACCGCTTGTTGATAAGTTTTTCTCGCTCTGGCCGTATAAAATCGGCATGGAGTACTCTCGCAGATTTTCATTGTGGAGCGCCTGAAAATAAAAAGATACGACTATCATGAACAACCGAGTAACTCGAGAAAGAAGAGGAAAAAATCGTACGACCGTCGGGGATTATGCAGCTTCCGATGACTGTACATTTCATGCTAAATACAAAGCTCTGATTAATTTCCTCATTTTAGACAATTTTGTAGCCCCAGATAGCTGTACGACTCTCAGCGCCGTCATAGACGAGTACATAGACGATTCACTTTACCCCAGAAAATACAGCGGCACCCCAGCGACAGTAGCCGCTTCGGTTCGCGTGTCATTTTCGGGAACTTCCATGAACCTCCTTGAGAGAGCTCTCGCGACAACACCTTCAACTTTTCCTACATATTACCCAGAAGCGCACACTCCTCACAATGAGGTTATCTTTGATGGTGTCGGCCCTTGTGGCTTCAATGTCCTCGCTGGCTTCTGCCACTGCGCTTACCTACAAGCTCGCTGCCAACGAGAAGTCGTGCTTCTTTACAAATGTTGAGCAAAAGAACACCAAGGTTGCTTTCTACTTTGCTGTATGTTACATTTGTCCTGGTGGAATTATACGGGATCCCAGATTTCACTGAGAGAATTGGCTAATGTTTCTACACAGGTGCAATCCGGAGGGTCTTTTGATATCGATTACGAGGTTACTGGTCCAAATGATAAGATCATCCTCGATGGCTCAAAGGAAAAGCAAGGCGACTTTGTTTTCACTGCTGGTGAAGCCGGAGAGTACAGATTCTGTTTCAACAATGAAATGAGCACCTTCGCCGAGAAGTTTGTGGACTTCGAGATCGCCGTACGTTACAGTATCAATTCTACATATGAATATTTCTAAATGGGTTTATAGGTTGAGAACGAAGCTCGTGCTTCCTTGCCTTCCAAACAGGGTACCTCCCCAGAACAAACCTCCGCTCTAGAACAATCCATTTTCAAGCTTTCCGGCCAACTCTCAACTATCACAAGAAATCAGAAGTATTTCCGTACTCGTGAGAACAGAAACTTCAGCACTGTCAGAAGTACAGAGAGGAGAATATTCAACTTCAGTATTATGGAGAGTCTGATGATGGTTTGCATGGCTGGACTCCAAGTTTTCATTGTAAGTAGCGCTAGAGTTCTACTGAAGATAACATTTGCTCATCAATTGCAGGTCAGGTTCTTTTTCCAAGGTGCCAGAAAGGGTTACGTATGAGCGAAGCGATGTTATTAAGAGTTCATGGCTTGCTGGTCTGGAAAAGAGATTGAGATACGGTGTGATCAGATTCGCAGAGGATCTACGATCTGGGTTCCTGTGGCTGCAGGAAATCCTTAACACATGTATATGTAATGAAAATGAAGAGATGAACCTCAAACCAGCCCCTTTATGTGATGACGTTTATAGATGGAGATTCAATCGCGGATAAGTAGAGCAGATGTCAGGCTTGTTATCTAGCTATGAAGGACTTATTTAACGACTCATATTTGCCTCGGTGGAGTAGTGCAAGGGTTGGCAACATCACAAACTTGAGGATTATGTATATCTGGTAATTACATAACAGCGATCAAGCAATTGGATGTTTCCAGTATGAGAACAGGGAAACCATAGATCTACTACGTAGATAGTTACATATCTTCTTCCAAAGTACCTTCCTAGATACGGTAGATACCCAGGCAGGGCAAAGCTGCGCGCCACACAAGAGAAACACGCTAGTCTTATCGCGGCTAGAGCTTGATTGTGAACATCGAATTACGATTGTTTGACCATCGCGACTGACCTTCGCATCAACTTCCTAACTTTTCTAACTCACACCTCCAAAGATGGCTTCAATGGCGGCATCATTGACGCGGGCGCTGCCCAAGCCAAAGTACAACGGAGAGGACGAAGAACTCCCACAACAGCAGCGCGGGCCAAAAATTTTAGGCGCAGGCGCCCTCGATGACAGCCAGATCGTTCTAAAGGTAAGGCGACAAACCGAAACTTCTTTCGAGGAAGACACTGACGTGCAGAACCAGAAATCTGGACCGCCAGCTTATGGACAACGCTCTGGATGGAGACCTAGAGCCGTCGAGGACTTTGGAGATGGAGGTGCTTTTCCGGAAATCCCAGTTGCGCAATATCCCCTGGACATGGGTCGCAAGAATGGAGGAACAAGTAGCGCACTTGCTGTACAGGTCGATGGTGAAGGAAAAATCAAATATGATGCGATTGCGAGACGGGGACACAACGAGAAGCGTATTGTACACGCATCATTCAAGGACCTTATTCCTTTGCGGCAACGTGCCGATGCTGGGGAAATCAATTTAGAGCGTCCAAGTGAGGAGGAGGTGGCAGCATCAACAGAGAAGACGAAGAATGCGCTGGCTGCGCTGGTTGATGGAGCTCTCGCTGCTCAAAAACCGAAGAATGTCAATATTGGAAATAGAAACGAACCAACATTTGTTCGATATACGCCTACGAACCAGATGGGAGATAATACGAAGAGAAACGATCGAATTATGAAGATTGTGGAGAGACAAGTTGATCCCATGGAACCGCCAAAATTCAAGCACAAAAAGATTCCAAGGGGGCCACCCAGTCCACCACCACCTGTTATGCATTCCCCTCCGCGAAAACTTACGGCGGAGGACCAGGAGGCGTGGAAAATTCCACCCCCAGTTTCGAATTGGAAGAATCCAAAGGGGTATACTGTACCGCTTGATAAGAGATTGGCAGCAGATGGCCGAGGATTACAAGATGTCACTATCAACGACAAATTTGCGCAATTTGCCGAGGCTTTGTTCACGGCAGATAGGCATGCTAGAGAGGAGGTGAAGCAGAGAGCGCTAATGCAACAGCGACTAGCGGAAAAGGAAAAGTCCCAGAAGGAAGAACATTTGCGTATGCTTGCTCAGAAAGCCAGAGAGGAGCGCGCCGGCGCAGGATCAGGACGACGGACATCAAGGACCTCCAGATCAAGGTCTGGAAGCTATAGCGACTCTTACTCGGACCGATCAGAAAGTGGGGATGATGAAGAGATTCGTGAACGTGAAGAGATGCGGAAGGAGAAGCGTCGCGAAGAAGAACGAAAATTACGACAATCACGTATGGGCACTGAGCGACGTATACAAATGATGGCTAGGGAGCAGAACCGTGACATCTCTGAGAAGGTGGCTCTTGGTCTTGCAAAACCCACACAGTCAAAAGAAACAATGTTCGACTCCAGGTTGTTCAACCAGACCAGTGGATTTGATACTGGCTTCAACGAGGATCAACCATATGACAAGCCTTTGTTTGCCGCGCAGGATGCTATCAGCAGTATTTATCGGCCAAGACAGACCATGGATGATGGGGATGACGAGGAGGCAGCTGAGAGCACAATGGGCAAGATCCAGAAGGAGAGTCGATTTGCAGATGCACTTGGTCGGGGAACGTTTAAGGGTGCTGCTGACGCTGAGGCAAGTCTACATTTGCTCTTTACACATAACTATGCTAACTCTCCCCCCCAAATAGGCTCGTGAAGGACCAGTGCAGTTCGAGAAGGACAATGGGGAAGATCCGTTCAACGTCGACCAGTTTCTTTCGGAAGTTGAAAAGGGTGGAAACAAGAGATACGGTATTCAGGATGGCGAGGAGAGGTCAGCAAAAAGAGCTAAGGTTGAAGATGACGAAGCTTGAACAAGGGATAGCCTCATACTGTATAAATAGTGTAGATATCAACAACAATGCATTGCATGGTTGGTTTGGGCATTTCAACATTTTTACATGCAAGTCACGTTCAATTCTACGCTACAAAAGCGCCGGTGAGACTGGGTTCTAAAAGGCACGCATAGACACCTCAGGATCTCTTGGAGTTGTAGCTGCTTCAAGGATTTCTGGGGTTGCCAACACAACTGGGTATTGTATGGCGTGCATATTACAAAAGAACACAGCGCAGAGAGCATCTCAATGGAGTACTTCATACATACGAGCTAATTACAATCGTCACGTGCAGTCACTGCTATCTTCGCCTACTTGCCCCGATACAGGGCCGACTTTCTTGAATTGTGGGCGGGAATACGAATAAAAAGCGGGAACAAGCGGCAATTGAAACAGTGTTTTACGATCTGTCTTTGCGCTTTTGCTTCTTTACACGGAGTATGTACAGGTACCTACTGAGATTATCAGTATCAACCACGAAGAGTTAAAGATGCGTGTACATACGGAGTAATGGACGGAGTAAATACTACACTGTTAGGTAGCCGTTCCTGGTACTAGAGAAATACACACAGGGCGGAGGACGTTCGTGTAGGCTCTTGCTTAGCTTCTTCTTGGCTGTAACTCCGACTCTCAATTGACTCCTTATCTCATCCTGATCCTGAACCTGCTCTATGCGTGAAAGCAAGACAGAACAAGGATATTTCCAATCGCTGCATGGGATTCGGTGACGTTATATTCACCGCCTTCGGCCCTCTTCCAGAATGCGCGCCCACTAGGAGACAAGGAGATCGTATGGCCCATTCTGCCCCTTGGATGCCCTGGAGTTGATGGCCCTCGACTCGGACTGCAGTGCCGATATGCTATTCCGTCTGAACTCTGACCCAACAGGGACGCCTTAGATGCCGCTGTCGGAACATATCAAGCAAACAAAATACCTGCCCTTTCCGCTGTGTGTTCTGCTCCCCCGTCTGTGCTCTCCATCTCTATATGACCTTGTAGCCACTCTTTCGGAGATCGCTATTGACCAAAGAAGACCACATATTTGTATTCAATCCTCTTGAATTAGACATCATCTGAATGCTTTGCCTCTCTTTTGCATGCGACATCTGAACGCCCACCAAGCCCGTTGCCATTCTGACTACGAGTAAAGATTGCATCTTACGGAGTAAATTGCTCGCTCGACACCAGACGCCCGCCAAGCCCACAGCTCACAGCCATAAGCCAGGCAAGCACGCGCGGCCCAAGGCAAAGCATCACAGCACCACAGCTGAGGAGACCATGGCACCACGTGACGAGGAATCGACCCTGGAATCCAGCCACAGCTCGAAAGACCACGAAGACTCCTTGCAAGACATCATCGCTGTCCCGCCGCATACTTCAGACACTCACAATGGCCATGATCTTGAGAAGCAGGATACCGCGCATTCAGCGGCGACCACCAGCCGTTCCAGAGCAAGGGTCACGAGGACGCAGAGCTTGACGAGGAGAGGCTTGAGACATAGATTCACTCACCCTCTGCAACATGTCAAAACTTCCGAGGAATTTATTGTCGACTTTGATGGTGCGGATGATCCATACCGTCCATTGAATTGGCCGTTTAGGAAGAAAGTAGTCACTACTTTGCTATATGGGTGGGTTGCTTTCTATTGATGATAGCTCAGAATTTGAGTTGGAAATTGGAAGAACTTGACTGACGTGTTTAGGTTGACGACTATGGGAAGTACGTGGGCATCTTCGGTGTACTCTCCAGCTGTGGATCAAATATCTGGACAGTTCCATGTTGGCACTGAAGTCTCATTGCTGGGATTGAGTTTCTTGCTCTTGGGATTTGGAGTAGGACCTCTATTATGGGCGCCCCTGAGTGAAGTGTAAGTGAATTCGCATCTCGATTACTGGGATTAAACTGAACTTACTAGGTATGGTCGAAAACCAGCTGTCTTGATTCCATACTTCATTTCTGCTTGCTTCTCTTTTGGGACTGCCACAGCGAAGGACATTCAGACTATCTTGCTTACAAGATTTTTCGCTGGGTTATTTGGCTCAGCCCCTGTAACAAATACAGGTGGTGTTTTGGGTGATATCTGGCCTCCCGAACAGCGAGGTACTGCTATTGTCTGCTATGCTTTTGCTGTCGTTGGAGGACCTACCATTGGACCTATTGCCGGAGGTGCCATCGTCAGTAGTTACTTGCGATGGAGATGGACAGAATACGTCAGTTGCACCCAATCAATGCTTTGTACACCGGCTGACAGAGAAACAGATCACGGGCATTATGCAAATATTCTTCTTGGTTGTCGATTTACTTGTGCTGGATGAGACTTATTCTCCAGTCTTGCTAGTCAGGAAGGCACAGCGTCTGAGACACGAAAGTGGCAATTGGGCATTGCACGCTCGTCATGAGGAGTGGGATGTTAGTACGAAGGAACTCGCCAACAAGTTCCTGAAGCGACCATTCAGACTCCTGGCTACTCCGATTTGTTTCTTGATAGCTACATATGCCTCCTTCGTTTACGGTATCGTTTATCTGTATGTATACGAACTCCTGAGGATTGAATATCAACTAACATCACACAGCTGCCTGGCTGCTTTCCCAATCCAATTTGCGGAAGAGCGTGGCTGGGGCCCAGTTGTCTCTGAGCTGCCCTTCCTCGCTCTACTCCTTGGAACAATTATTGGCGGCTTTCTGAACATATTCAATAATAGATTTTACATTGCAAAATTTCGGGCAAATGGAAATCGCCCTGTTCCGGAAGCCAGGCTGTACCCAATGATGGGCGGCTCCTTTTTCTTTGCTGCAGGACTCTTCATATTTGGCTGGACATCGCCCACCCACATCACTTGGGTTGCACCATGTATAGGCGCAGCTGTAAGTCTTCGGTCCTCAAAATCTCCTCATGCCGTTGCTCTTACTGATCAAAAATAGTGTATGGGAATCGGATTCTTTACAATTTTCCAGGCCTCCTTAAACTACCTTATCGACACTTTCCAGACTTACGCCGCCTCAGCAGTGGCAGCCAATACTTTTCTCAGAAGTGTGTTTGCAGCTGTCTTTCCACTCTTTGTCAACCCAATGTTTCATAATCTCGGCATCCCATGGGCCAGCACCATCCTCGGTTTTGTGGCTGTATGCATGATTCCCATTCCGTTCCTATTCTACAAATACGGACCAGCGATTAGGAAGAGAGGAAAATTCACTGCCGAGTTATCTTCTTAATCGCACAACGCTCTCGAAATATAGCCTTGCGTCTTATCCGCAAGTTCCATCGTGTGCCACACAGTGTGCACTCTTAATAAGAATTGGATGTCCTGAGAGTGGGGCCTTTTTCTCACGCCCAATATCGCCCAAGACCTGAACCCAGTTAACACCACACCATCCATCAATCATCGGTCAGATGGCCGAGCGGTCTAAGGCGCCAGCTTAAGGTATTCGAGCATCTGCTCGCTCGCTATATTACGCTGGTCCGAAAGGGCGTGGGTTCAAATCCCACTCTGATCAACATCCTCTTTTGCTATTGTTTTTGCTCCTTTCTTCATTGTTATTACTTTTACTATATTGGTCAGTTGTTTCTCATGAAGGATAACCTTCCGGAGATACAGACTTGGTCTTGTCTTTTGCGGCTGGTGGTGTGCAGATGAGATATGCACGGACGTTCATGATAAGATGAAAATTTGAGAAAATTTGATAAGCGTTAGACGAACGAGATGAGACTTGAGGGAAGCGAAGAAGGGACGAACATTGGATGATACCTTTGATGTTTTGTCAACAATTTCAAATGGCTCATAGTGCATATTGCACCATACATACCTTAGTAATGTCAAGACAAATAAAACTCCCGAGAAAGTCGAATTTTGCGCGAATAGTGTCGTATTTGTAAGGTCCCACCAATTGATTCCACATCTCATGCGGAGAAAACTTGACAGTATAGGTAGCAATCGTGACAATCCATTGCATCATAATCATAACATAAGTTCATGCCATCGTTGACTCCAATGATCACAAATGTACCTGTCTTGGCCTATCCTCATAGTCCTTCCACGCCTCCTCGAAACCCGCGCTCCTAACCCACGTATTTCCCGAATCCTCGACACTGTCAACTACCATATTGCCCACCTTCTCCCACATCCAATCCTTGATTATACACCACTCTTCGCCCTCATAAGGTTCACACACCTTCTGCGCATGCGCCACCGCCCTACCCAGCTTAGCAGCGTGCCCATCATCGATGAAATCAACCAAGCGCCTCAGAATCCCCTTCCACTCCGCCTGTCCCGCCTCAAGCTCCTTTGGCACATACGAAACAATCTCCTCCAGATGTAACTCGGGACTGAGTCTCGCAGCATACTGCGCAAGATCGGAGCGCGCCTTCCACTCCAGCAGCCGCACCTTGTTCTCCTCAGATACATACGGCAGCTTGTTGAACGTCGACCAGAAAATCGACGCATTGACGTCGTGCATGTAGTAAAAATCAAACTTGACCTGCTTTGGCGGCCGCTGCGCTGCCGCAGTGAAGTACACACAAGCATTCATCATCTCGGCCGTCTTCATAGCAAGCTGGCCGTCTAACACGCGCCATTGCGCGGCGTAGCGGAGCATTTCTTCGGGTGCGCGCACGAGGACCCCGTCGCGGATCTTATTGTTGTCATCCCAATGCGCTGCCGTCGACAGCTTCTTGTCATTGCGAATGGCGGCGAGAAGCTCTGGCATCGTCTTGAGGGCCTCGGGGGGTGTGTAGCGAGCTGCTTCTTCGGCGGGGAGGACGAGGCGTCCCATCCAGTCATCGTGCACGCAGGCTTGTGCGAGGGCTTCTGCTACGATAGCTGGTTGATTGAATTCAAGGCCAAAGCCGAGGTGGATTATAGGATGAAAGAAGCCTATGGCTGTTAGGGGTTTCTTCTTCTTCTTTTTCGGCAGGTTCCAAGAATCCCAGGTCTACTGATGAAACAGACAGGGTGAGATTATGAGATCAAAACCTACCGCCGAATAATCTGAGCAACATATCATCTGCTCTTTCATCTCCCTTGAAAACGTATTCTTTCAAGACTCCCTCCACTCCACTCTTTTCCAACTGCTCCCTAAAGAATACCAAGAAGTCAGGATAATACCTTTCATCTCCTAAATACCCCTTGAACTTCTCATAGTCAGTCATATCTTGCAAAACCGTCTCGTCCAAAGGCTTGGGCTCGCGCTGGTAAGGAGCATTCTTCTCGAAATGTTGCTTGAGAGAATCGGGCGAAGCTCCGAGCGCGTACATGGTGAGCAGTCCATGTGCAATATGATTGTGGAATCCGTTCTTGTTGAAGAATGTGTGATGGTTCTGTGGCGAGTTAGCGAGCGTTGGAGACAAGGTCGAGAAGGAATACTTCATGATTCCTCTGCAACAACTCTGAGGCCATAGAAGCGGATTCTTGAGTTTGAGAACCTGTGTTGAAGACACCGACATCAGAAGGTGTGAGGAGAATTTTATTTGGAGTTGCCATGATAATGTTTGACGCGCGCCAATCTTGAAAGTTGGATGCAGTTGCGTTGTATCTTAGTTCCTTTGCCCTTATAGTTGTGGATCTCAAGACAGACGTCGAATAATGTGATTTTAGAGGTAGCATTTATTACTTGAGGTGTGATTTCTCCTGGACTTGGACTTGTATTTATTGTTCATGTGGAGGTGGAATCACGTGGAAAATGACGTAGAATACCTAAGTTGGAAGGTCAACGATATCAAATCGAGGTTGAAGTCTTTTTCCCCGCCCACGATTTATCATCGGCCTATAATTAAGACGAAGTACCCCCGGCGAAGCTTAAAAATCTGGCTGTCATCGTCTACCTATTCGTGGGATATAAAGTGGCCTGTCGTTGCCGTAACCCGGATTGCATAATCGTAAGGTACGTACCCAGGTAGATTGGTAATAGAAGTGCGCATGGCCATTCGAGGCTCACATATCCAGGCACTCGAACTGCCGTCTAAACTCTACTTCGACGCTTTGGTATATGTCAGCTCTGAGGATTGGCAGAAAACTGTCCGATGCACGTGCAGGATGTTACTCTGCATATGTACATACGTACTAAGGTACAGTTCGTACGATTCAGTGCAATCCTCAACGAATCATACATGGCTATTCTGAATTGTCTGCTTTTGATCAGTTTGGTCGGCCTCGGGCTTAAAAATCCGAAGCATGGAGGCCGAAGACCGAGATGTGTAGTTGAGAGCTGCTAGGTCACCATTTACTTGACATACCTGTCTACTCAAACGGCATATTTACTTGGACCTGCAAGCAACCGGCAGTATGGAACAATCCCACTCTTACATGTTCGAGATGGTGCAGGCGGCCACATTGACAATCAGTCAGAATTTTTAGAATCAATCACCTGTATCTCGCATCTCGCATCTCCCATCAAAAAGCTCAATTCCCAGACTCTTCTCATCCTCCGATTTACCAAGAGATGAATCCCATAATCGCTCAACCCTAAACGCCGTTCATAAATGTGCAACGCCTTGTCTGCCCTTATTGCAGTTCTCTCCTCTTTGCAGTCTGTCTATGCATTTTCTTGAAGAAAGCATTGCTCTGCTTCTGGTCCTTCTTCAAAATCTTATTTCTTGACTTGTTCTGCTCAATGTATGCCATATCTTGACCACCAGAAAGTTCACTAAGCGTTCCAGCCATTCTTCTGGCTCCCGCCTTCTTCTTCGATCGACCGGCACCACCGTTCTGATGGAAAAGATCATCTGTAATTTCTTCAGCGTCCCACTTGCTTTCGTTCTGAATCATAACATTCTGCAACAATTCTCGTCTCTCCGCAGGAGTAGAAAATGCCAGATCAGGAAGGTTCTCGATGCCTTGAAGGTGAGTGATGACCTTGAAGGCATAACCTTGATCGACGAGGAAGGCTTGCCGTTTGGACGAATAGTACATTTCTTGTGTATCCTTAGACACAAGGGAGTAGAAGAATGCATTGAAACCCTCATCGTTTCTGCGCTTGGCTCGTAGAATTCGACCTAACCGCTGTGCTTCCTGTCGACGAGAACCATAATGTGATGAAATTTGGATCAAGCACGTTGCCTCTGGTAAATCCAGTGAGGTGTCGCCAATCTTAGAAAGAAAAAGGGTGTTGATGCTCTCGTTGTGCTGGAAATTCTCCAAAATACGGAGTCTTTCTTGCTGGCCAGTGCCTCCATAGATGTACGCTTTCTTGAGTTTTGTAGCGTATGCTTCAAGCGCGTAGACATTATCAGAGAATACAATGATCTTGTCGCCACGCTTCTCGTGATAGTCGATAAGAAACTGACAGGCCTGGAATTTTCGAGGATTCATGATGTACAGGAGACCACGCTTTCGGCTCTTTTCGCGCAGATATTCAGAGTAAAATTCTGTGGTCATTGGGCACCAAACCTCAGCACACTGAACCTTGGCAATATGACCCTGCTCTGCAAGCTCCATCCAATTGGCTTCGTATAACTTAGGACCAATCAAGAAGTTGAGATCTTGAATTTTGTCATCCTCACGCAAAAGAGTAGCCGTAAGACCCAACTTTGAATGGGTCTTGATGTTCGACGTTACCTTTCTGAAGATATTTGCTGGGACAACGTGGACTTCATCTAGAATCATGAGACCCCACTCGCGACCAGTTAAGAAATCCATCATCTTCTGGGCATCGTAGGAGCGAGCTCTGGTCTGTGTGACCATAGAATATGTAGACACAATGATACCAGTGTTTCTTGTGAACTTCTCCTTATGATCCGAGGTGAAGATTGCGATATCATTTGGATTGATGTTTGACCACTTCAAGAATTCTTGCCTCCACTGAACGACGGACATGGAGCTGGTGCACAGAACGATCACTCCCTTCTTGATGGTACACGCAGCTGTGATTCCTACCAATGTCTTGCCGGCTCCGCAAGGCAACACAATGATTCCACTCTTCGCTCTGCCGTTACCAAACATTTTACTCAAACTCTTCTCTTGGTATGGTCGAATCTGCGCAGCTGGTTTCAAATCGATATCAAGGTTTGCGTTGGCCTCGTCGTTGCGGAAATCATACTCTTCGAGGACAGGGAGTGCTAAGTGGAGACATCGTTTTTGTACTTCCTCGACACTGCTATCAGCAATCTCGAACGCGTGTACAGCCTCTGCCTCCTCATCATCGTCGTCCTCTTCATTCAAAGTTGCATAGATGTCTTCCTGCTTTGCGTTCTCACCATCCTCAGGCCTCGAGACTGTGGCTGTAGAATCTGTGGCCTGCTGAACACCAGCAGCATTCTTTGTTCCAGGAATTACGAGCCCGCCCATGGTTGGGGCCGAGGTGGTGGTGATTCCTTCAGAACTTTGAATACGTAAGGGACCAATAACTTCATCTCTGAGTAACCTCTGTAGCATCTCAGGATCTGAACTCTCCACAAAGTGCTTTGTGTTTTTAAGAACTAGCTTTACTTTGCCATAACTCTGTGTACACTCGACGATGAAGTTTCGAATGCCTTCAGGAATAGGCATTTTTGACAAGCGGTCAAGTGTCATGATAATGTCCTTTGGATCAAGACCCACGGAAACAGCAGCGTACAAACTGTGTGGTGTCAAAGCATACTCATGAAGAAAGGTTGGCCTCGACAACGGTTCAGCAATGGTGGTCAAGAAATCCTGAGCATAAGACACCAAAGGAGAAAAGCTCTCAAGAATGATGCGACCCTTCTGCGGATCAATCCACAATGGACGATTCGCATGATCTGGCTTCAGAGAAAGATACGAAAAGTCGTTGTTGCCAAAGTGACGACTCGCAGAATCTCGATCCGCTGCGGACTTCTTGGTCTTGTAGTTTTCTACAGAAAATTTGTTGATCGCACCATCAATATCGCCGGCAAGGTTTTCGTCTTCGGGCTCTTCGGGATCATCGCCATCGGAGTATTCATCACTGCTACCTATACTCCTAGGTGTGTCGGGTCCCGGAGTTGAGTCACCTGAGTTTCTGCCTGCTTTCGATGCTCCTCGAACGGCTATGATTGTTAGTTATTGTAAGTTGAATGTAAAGCAAATAGAAGCTCATACTTGATGCAGCTTTCCTCTTGACCGGCATCGTGACGGTTGGTCCTGCTCTCCACCTTTTGAGTATTGAGAGACAAGCGTCGTCTCGTTGACGACGGAAAGATGACGAAGGCGACAATGGCTATTGAATCCGAGGCTGAGATATAAGGCTGAGTCACAACGATCAGCTAAGCCGAAAGTGAGTTTAGTGAAGTTTTCGCGTCTGAAAGCCGCGCCTTGCCAAACGATCAACTGAAGTTGTCAGCCTCGAGAAACATAAACATTGCAAGACACTTTGTAATAGAAGAAGTTCCAGCGACACAAGACCCTCGTACATTCATCAGCCGCATACAAATCCGCATCTATAAAACATGTGGTAGGTTCTGAAATCACTCACAGGAAGATTCATGAGCTTACGCATTCAATAGCAAGCATATCCTGAACGCTCAAGTTTCCATTAGGTCGCCATGTTGTAAGTTAGTCTCTTGCAAAAGTCGAACGATATGCTGATGTTAGCATGCAGGCCGCCGATGGTTTGATTGTGCTGAGTGTCATCATGAACAAGAAAGTCATCCCTTGAAGCAGAGCACTGATATGGTACAGTTTCTTCCTCCTTTACCCCTCACTTCTGTAATCTCAGCATCTGTAAATGGACCACATCTAATAAGCTCTTAGACTTTCGCATGCAAGAAATGCAAGAAATGTTTCCGCAAGGATGCTGCCGAATATGAAGATGCGGATGAGTTCTGCCCTCACTGCGATAACCATTACGTCCTTGAGGCCGTCACCCCGAAGCCGATCTTGAAGTTCGAAGGAGAAGACGCACGAAAAGACAGTAGGATGATTAAGGATGAGCGTCTCCGTAGCAAGGAGCAGCGAACAATTTTTGATGTTGAGGAAGCACCTAACAAACTGGGTTGAGCTGCTACTGCTTTTTACAAGATGTTATTTGGGGTTTATAATGGTGTTCATGATCAAGGCATTTTGATTTAGCGAAAAGAGTCAGGAGGCTCCGGATAGTCATATATTCAATCAAGAATTCACAACACATCTGGAGGAATCATTGCTCGTTGCTATATTACAGTCTCGCTGATGGATATCAGATCTTTCATTAATCATTTCATGCTGCTGGGGTGTTCTGACCGGATCCAGAGCCTGGGGCTGAATCATCTGGTCCTCTGGTGAGGATGGATGCATTACCGGTGCCTGGAGTTCTTCCAGTCTTCTTCTTGGCAGCCTCCTCCTGCTTCTCCTGCTCGATGTCCTTCACGTACTTCTCAATGTCCTCTACTGGAAGCATCTCGACTAACTTGCCAGGTGCCATAATAGCAATCTCGATGTTCTTAGCTCCTGTCTGAACAACCTCCAAGAGTGACTTGACTGTCAACTTGATAGTTTCCTCTCTATCCATGTCATCCTTGTGGTTGCGTTCGAGGAACTCTCTGACAGTCTTGCTCGATCGGCCGATCGCATTTGCCTTCCTATAAAAACCGTTAGAACTGGATGCTACGTGGATGATAATGTCGGAAGGGTTACCATGCGGAGAAGATACCAGATGGCTCGGTCTGATATAATCTTGGAATCTTGCTCTGATTGTCGAACCCTACAATCAATGTACTGATACCGAAAGGTCGTACACCACCACTTTGAGTATATCTCTGTTGAACACCAGCCACGTATTTTGTGATGTACTCGATCGTGACTGGGTCTTCGACAGTCAACCGATGTGATTGTGCTTCTAACCTGGCCTTGTCCATAAGGATTCTGGCATCAGCATTCAGGCCAGCGAAGGCAAGACAGACGTGAGTATCGATGAGCCCGATCTTCGATGGAGTAATTCGAGTGTCCTGAAGCTTCATGGCTGATCTCTTCTCGCATCCTAAGACCACTACATCCTGACCCTTGACTCCAACGGCGCAAGTTCCTGGTAAGTATTAGTGATACATCCGTAATTGCTAGCAAGGGTCGCGGACCTCTTTTGACGGCCTCAAGAGCATATTCGACCTGAAAGACGTGACCATCGGGACTGGAATTAATGAGCGGAGCCCATGTTATGTTATGTATTGGGTGCATACCTGAAGACTAGAGGTAATGTTAGCTCATCATCAACAGTGACATGAATCAAAACACATACCAGACAACGCTCTATCGTAACCTGACGCCATTTTGAAGTATTCTCTATTGAACCTCTAAAAAGTGATGTGTGCTTATGAAGAGAGGTTTTCGTGTGGTGGATTGGCGTGGTTTATGAGTTGAGTTGACGTTTGTGATGGTGAGCTCCATCTGGAGCTCAGGCTGCATCGACGTACGCCGCTCGAAGCTACGCGACCTCAAGCTCCAGCCTGTAGCACTCAGGCCATAAGGCAGAATGTCGCAATCACTAGGTACCTAGATTCGATGCCGTAGGTAAGATATTATTCGAATAGCGGCAAGCCTCCACATCCCACCTTTCTTTTCTTATATTTGTTTGTATATTCTTTTCCCTGTTCGCTTTGGCTTTTGGCTTTCGGGCGGCTGGTACCTCTCTATCTCTTAATAGACATGGCTTGCCGTTCTCAACTCTCTTTGGCGTTGCGCCGCACGCGCGCTGGTCCATCATTTGCTTTGCGCGCATCACGACCTTTGACCCAACTACGATGGCAAAGCACTGCAAGCACGGAAGATAGCGAGGGTATCGCAAAGGGCACAACCGGAACCTCGAAGACGATCGCATTCACTTCCGAGACATATCCTAACATCAAGAGAGATTCGCGCTTTGCTGAGATTACGGGAGATCATGTCAAATATTTCAAGGAATTGCTGGGAAAGGAATCTGCCGTGATCGATGGAGTTACCAAGGATGCGACCGATGACATCGAGCCCTTCAATGGAGACTGGATGCGCAAATACCGTGGTCACACGAAGCTAGTGCTCAAGCCAGGATCGACTGAAGAGGTTAGCAAAGTGCTGAAGTATTGCAATGACAACATGCTTGCTGTTGTTCCACAAGGAGGAAACTCGGGACTTGTTGGTGGATCTGTGCCCGTCTTTGACGAGATTGTTATCAACATGAGTCGCATGAACCAAATCAGATCGTTCGATGAGGTCTCCGGAACACTAGTGGTGGATGCTGGTGTGATTCTTGAAGTTGCTGATAAGTACTTGGGCGAACACAATCATATCTTTCCACTTGATCTCGGCGCCAAGGGCTCATGCCACATTGGAGGAAACGTTGCTACCAATGCAGGAGGCTTGCGATTGTTGAGATATGGCAGTCTTCACGGAAACGTCCTTGGTATTGAGGCTGTGCTTCCAGATGGCACCGTTGTCGATGATCTTTCGAAGCTTCGTAAGAACAACACTGGTTATGATCTCAAGCAACTTTTTATTGGTGCAGAAGGAACCATTGGTATCATTACTGGAGTCTCCATCGTTTGCCCGCAACGCTCTAAGGCCATCAACGTTGCATTTTTTGGCCTTGAGTCTTTTGAAAAGGTTCAAGAAGCATTCAAGGAAGCCAAGGGACAACTCTCCGAGATTCTATCTGCTTTCGAGCTCATGGATAGTTATAGCCAGGATCTTGTTCACAACGTCACTGGAAACAGACGTCCGTTAGAGAACGAGTATCCTTTCTATTGCTTGATCGAGACCAGCGGCAGTAACACTGAGCATGACAACGAAAAGCTTGAGAAGTTCCTCGAATTTGTCATGGAGAAGGAGATCGTGCTTGATGGCGTTGTTGCTCAAGATGCGACTCAAGTTAAAGCACTCTGGGGATGGAGAGAAGGCATTCCAGAGTGTCTTGGCCATTGGGGAGGTGTTTACAAGTACGATCTGTCAATCCCAATCTCTGAGTTGTATGGTCTTGTCGAGGAAACTAGAGAGAAGATCACAAGTGCTGGTCTTATTGGCGATTCCGCCGATCACCCTGTCGTTGGTGTTGTTGGATATGGTCACATGGGCGACTCAAACTTGCATTTGAACGTTGCCACACGAAGCTACGATAAACAAGTAGAGAAGCTCTTGGAGCCTTTTGTTTACGAATGGGTTTCGAAGCGAAATGGCAGCATCAGTGCCGAACACGGGCTGGGATTGGCCAAGAAGAACTACATTGGATATAGTAGAAGTGATACCATGATTACTTTGATGAAGCAGATCAAGAATCTATATGATCCAGTGAGTATTTATTTGAGTCCATGTCACACCAGAGCTTCGGCTAACAAGTTTTACAGAATGGCATCATGAACCCATACAAGTACATTTAAATACCCAAATATAAAAGTTCAATTTCTCCTAAGCAGAGGTTCAGAAAACATCTAGAATTCTGTTAAATTGATTTCCAATAATTGATGGTGAATCCACTATAGAATCGGGCTCTCAGTTGCTCTCTTGTTTCGATGATCATCAGCGCAGTGTGGCATTTTGCGCCAGCCATATGGCGATTGTCCTTGAGCAGGGTATGGATGGGTAGTTAGCTGGTAACACCCTGGTCGTCGCTACCCCTCTTTGCCTCGTACGACATTGAAATAAAGTTCGAGTTCACCTGCTGCTGAGACTCGGATTGCATTTCCCCAGACTCCAGCACGTCCAGCTACAAAAAATCACAATTTAACTTACTGCGCATAATAATCAGCAACAATGTCGGATAAGCGTGATGAAACGTGGAAGATAATTGTATTAGGAGATGCTGGTGTAGGAAAAAAGTCCATCATTCAACAGGTCAGTTCAAATGTGTTATATGCGGTCTGATACTGCAGCTCACAAACTATTAGTTTGTTCAAGGTCAAGCACCCGAGACTGTCAATTCTGCATCCGAGAACGGCAATCAAAGATCAGCTGTGGTTGATATCAAAAGATGTCTCATCACCACAACGCAAATCAGCCCCTCAGTCTACAAGTCACCAGATGTTGAGCGAGCAATGCGTGAATGCGATGGTGCCATACTGCTCTACGACATCACTTCCAAAAGCTCTTTCAACCATATCCAGGGCTATTGCGACAAGCTTCGCGGCTTGACAAGCAGCAGTGTTCCTATGTACCTCGTTGCAAATAAGCTTGACATGACGAACACACGAAAAGTCAGTGTTGCTGATGGAAAGCTTTTGGCTGAAACTTTTGATCCGCGGTGCCCATTCATTGAAGCATCTGCAACGACAGCGCAGAATGTGGAGCATGTCTACTTCAATCTCGTTCGTGAGATACGAAGACAGCGACTTGAAACCGATGGCACAAAGCATATCGACAAGAAAAGAACCAATTCGAGTTTCAAGAAGATAGCTTCATCTAATGGTCCCAAAGGGAAGGGCATGGTCGCCAGTTTCAAGCAAGTGTTTAAGAAGTCAAAGGCATAAATCTTGTTATCGACTAAACTCGCTTTTGGCATGAGCTTTGGGATTTAATTAATTTCTATTCAAAAATCAAATATTATATTGATAGTCTGCATATTTTCTGCGGTCCGTCATGGAAGAAGGGTTGCGTGTTTATCAGCACCATGGCGTATAACTATTTCCTTTGAAAGCCGGGCACGCCGGCTGGGCACGCCACATCACTCATCCATTGTCCAATGTCCAATGTGCAACATATTATTTCGTTGATCACAACCAATCCTTCGACTCAAAGCCGCCCTCCATAATATTATCATAATCGTTCTAAAGGATCTAAAACATTCCTGCAACAGTCACTCAGTCATTGTATATATTTTAGTCAAGCACTAACTACTACGATTCGAACACTCTACACACAGACTCGTCTGCGATTATATCGACGGGTATCAGCCTCAACAATGTCTACAAGTGCCGATCCAGTTCTTACTGGAAGTTGTTCATGCTCTCTGGTGAAATACCAACTGTCTGTTTCTCCCACTGAAATTGACTATTGTCACTGCATCACTTGTCGCAAATCATCCGGTGCACCATTCATTCCATTTGCCACCTTCCCCTCCACATCATCGACATGGATTACCTCTTCCACCAGTCAGCCTTACTCACTCGACTTTGTTCCCACCGAGATCAAAATCATTGAACGGGATGTAACATCAATCCGGGGGGTTCGTGGCAGTTGCCACTCTTTACTTTATATGCAATATCGACTTTCTCCACACACAGTCAGCATTTGTATGGGAGGCCTGGATGGAGCAGTGGGAGTGATACCGAGCCATCATATATTCACAAGTCAGAAGGCTGAATGGTTCGAGATTAACGAAAACGACGGATTCGAACATCATGAAAGGTTTCCGGCTAAGTTCCAAGACAAGATTGACGAGTGGATGGCAAAAAGTGGAAAATCATGTTTGTGATGGCTAAAATTTCTAATAAGAGATGCGCTCCGTATGGACATAACGTCGTAACAACTCCTATCAAAAATCGACAAAGAGATCATATCATTGAGCAGGAAATCCGAGTGCAGAGAAAGTTTGAGTTCTAATTATGGTAACTTTTATCCAACAATAAATTTCTGCCATTTGAAATTGGGTACATCAATTGTTTTCCTTCACTTATAAAGATCTTTCCATTTCAAGATTTTATCGTCTCCTTATTCACTTGACTCACAAATCACAAAAGGATGCGCAGAAGATTCTCGGCCGATAATCACAAAACCCCACATTGGTTGTATACCCGTCTGGTTCAGAAAGTCTCTTGCCAGCCATGACTTGGGTGCCAAAGACTGACACAGGAGCTAACAGAGCACCAAATTGGCACTCTTGAAGAATTCCAGATATTTCTTTCAGTTGACTAGCATCTCAAGACGAGCGTTTAGTCTCTCTGGAAAGATCGTTCAAACTGGAGTTCTTCGGACCCTGCTCTTGGTTGTTGGACTTGAAGGATATCTACAGCCACTTTGCTATCTCAATCATGTGCATAAGCCGCGAGACTTTGAGTTTCTTGTTAGTAGCCTTGACCTGTGCTGTTCTACCTCCATATTATGCGGGATTTCCTCTCCCACTCTCAAATAAAACGCCAAGCAACTCGTATGGTGTTCAAATCAAGCCTAGAACATTCGTGAGTCGTTGAACACTTGAAATAAGACTGTCAGTACATGATTTCGTGCGATCATACTTCTGTAATGAACCTGTAGTACTGATGCAAACATTCCTCAGTCCTATATATAGTGTAACACCTTTACTATGTGACTATGCATACGTGAGACATAGCTATCGTCTCTTCTGTGGCTCTACAATTTCTCTACAATGATCAAGCAGGCACCTAAAGTCAAATGAGGAAGATGCTCGTGCTAAGACCAAAAGACGACAATCCCATTTGTATAAATCAGGCGGTAGCTAGAGTGACCTTGTCTGGATCGAGGCAGCTATCATCATGAGACAGAAATTCTTGTCTGGGTCATAGCCTTCGATCGGGTGGTAGTCCTTACTGGGGCCAAATACCATCGCCTGAGTTTCCAAAACATGCCAAAGCAAGAGCATCATTATCTGTTGGTAACGAGTATGGGGGTATGACTTGAAAAGGAACTTTGCTCGACTGATAGATGCCTTAATGGACTCCTTCATTTATTCTATCAGTCCGCAAGCCTTGTCAACGAAATACATGAGATCTATAGACACTGTTGGAACATCTCTTCGAAGGTGCAAAAGCAGGATTCGATATCTAATTTGTCGCCAGCAAATTTGTAAAGGGTTTTCATGTTCTTTCGAAATAAATTTGATTTGATTTGTTGCGCTGATCTTCCATAACGTGCTAAAGAAGTCTTCATCAGCAGTGATGACAATCATTTTATAGTGACCTTCAAGATCCATTGCTCAATCATATCTGCGATCTTGTCACTGTTTTTCTCCATAAACATCATGTGCCCATTCCCACAAATCCCGTGATCCGCCAACTTGATCCAATCCACATCCACTCCCGCTTGCTTTAGAAATTCGACGGTACACCAATCATAAACAGCATGATAGCTAGCTTCTGCTGTTATGAGTGATACAGGAATAGACTTTAAATTAACCAGTTCCCGAGCAGGCGCCTTTTGCAGAATACAACTCCCTAATTGCCCGTCTTCGCGCTTGACAGCCGTGACCTCCTCGATTTCCAATGGTGTTGTCTCGACTGTCGGCATGGGACTGTATGTTAGAGGAGAGTATCAGTCAAACCCCAAGACTGCCTCTTATCGGTTGAGAAAACAGCAGCCCTAAACGGTGGTCCAGCTGGCTCAATGCTGACAATTGCCTTCACCAAATGTGGTCTTGCGTCTCCGATGAGCCACCCAGTCGGTCCACCTTGCGATTGCGTGACCAAAATTGCAGGACCAACTTTGTCAAGAAGTGCAGCTCCTGCTGTTTGACTTGCTTTCTGTTGAAATATAACTGAGCCTGAATGCTGTACAATAAACGCATAATATGCATCAAATACCTTCCCACCCATCATGCCCTCCTAGTGGTAATCAGTATCCGTTCACTCAATGCTAATGGATTCTCACTCACATCTGGCCATTGACTATGCAGCGACGCTTGTGGCCATAACATATAATGCTTTGTTGCTGTAAACCGCTTCTGCACGAGCTCTGCGTTGAATGACATTGTCGACTCCCTCGAGCCTTGCCAGAACGCAGAACGACCACGAGATGGCTTATCAATTATATATACCTCATAGCCCTTTTCCAAAAACCTCGTAGCCCAGCCTGGGCACCATCGGGTTTGTTTAACCAGTTCTATAGCTCAGTTAGCAGGCCTAGCCTGAAGCATGTTGTTATCATAACAGATACAATGAGAAGTGAGAATCCGACTTACACTACCAGTCTGGCCTCCGCCATGAATGAAGATTATAGGGTATTTTTTTGTAACTTTGATCGGCACCAGATGCTCTACGTACATCTGGTTCGCAAATACATGGCCACCCGTTCCATCATCAACATAACTACCTCCAATGTAAAAATAGTCACGGGCGGCAAATGCTTCCTTAACACTTGATGGTGAAGCATCTTGCCATTTGTTTTCCATGGTCGAAACTAAGATCGGATGAGGATAGTTGAAGATAAATTTAAGTGATTTATTGAGGTAAATCTGATAACTTCACGTAACACTGTAAAGACGTACTGTGCGGAGGGGAAGGTGAATAGGTGAGGTATGCTCACACATATGCTCTCCAAAATGATGCCTTAATTGTTAGGCATATAGGTCTTGTGGATATGAGATTCTGCAGGTAAGCACGATATATTCATATTGTGGAAGATTGACCAACAGATAAACCTTCATATGTGCTGTTAAATTTAAAAAACTATTTAATGATTGAATAACTCCTAGATTTCACAAATTTTTAATACTATGAGCTAAAACGCCATACGAAATATACATACTTTGTCCCGTTTATGCTTGGGGATCTCATCTATCATTCATATGTTTCATTCACATTTTTCTGCTAATCCAAATCAGATTATGTACTCAAATTTCTCTATCGATATCTATATGCTAAGCATCAAAGAATATATATGCTCTATTTACACCGTAGGCCCGGATATGACTTCAAGAGGCTCTCGTTACCCCTTGCGAAACACAAGGAGCTCAATTGCTCCTGGAAAAACGCTTTTCGGGTATTCCTCCATCTTCACGGCAACAGCTTTCCATGAACACTGCAAGAGCTTTGGCAAGAAGTTTTCATGTGTAATATCTTATCTAAAGGGCATTTTCCATAAGCCCTAAAACATTTGATAACCCCAAGGTTGCTGATCTTGACTTACTTTAGGTGCAATAAGCAGCCATGCAGGGTTCATAACGTTGAATAGAGCGACAGCAATCACCATCATTGCACCATCCAACACAATAAAATATATCTGATGAGTAACCAGATATCCAGTCCATCCCTGAAGAAGCTCGACAGTCCGGTAGAAGCCTCGGGCATATATCACCAGGACTGATAGCGACGTGGCAATAATCAATATCTTCAGTTTCGTCGTCGTCAGGAAGTTGCGAGCTCGCCACAGTTCCGCCACGAAAAAGAAGACAAAGACTGAAAGCGATACCATCTGAAAGATGATGCCCCCAACCATAATGTTTGTTCCGAGATCTGGGTCTCCATCTACTTCCCCCACAGCTATTGCAGCCATACCACCTCCGATTGCCTGAGCAATTAGAGAGACTAAGTCGCAAGTGCAGAAGATGTAGAGGTATAGCTTTGGAGAAATGACACCCTTATGGCCAAGGACAGCAGAGAGACGCTGGAGGATGATGTATATGCCAGCAGTGAAGAAACTGGGTGCTGCAGAATTCTGTTAGATAATTGAGTGGGTTCCAAGAGGTAAATTGCACATACAAATAATAAGTGATGCCAGTTGCATCTGAAAAGCAACAAAGTTATATGGACAAACCGCCGACCATGTCCTTCCAGCCCATCCGATGGTCTCTCCTACCCAACAGTCAGTACTCAGGCACCTGAAGTTATCATGGTAGTCAGGTAACAGGTTTGACTTACCAACGGCACCGATAGCAAAGACAAGAAGCCAGCCTTGTCGCTTCAAACCACTTTGGATGATATGTACTAAGCATGATAATCCAAAAAGAGCGCAAAAGGTGATTCCAGCTGCCAACGACGGGGTGTAACCATAAGGGCCCTCTCCGATGGTAGCATTATAAGCAACACAAGCGGTGCTCATGTTGTGAGTTTCCCACAGGCACCTGGCTTTGGGAAAGAAAGAAGAAAGAAGATTGCAAAGTATGCTTCGGAAAGAGGTGCAATGTGAGCTGACTCAGTCTAGCATTGAAGATGTTGTTTGATTTTGGTTCTGGTCACAATGAGAAGTTTGGATTTTGAGGAGAAATCTGACAGCACTTGGAAGAAAAAGCAAGCTGTGATGAAGTCACAACTCAGAGGCCACAAGGCTCATGGATCTGATACGAAGGAATCACACAATCAAGTACCGTCCAGCCCCAAGAAGCAAATAGAGTGACTTTGCCTGGAACATGAGTTTCACAAACCAAAGGATTTCTGATGGATCAGCGGTCGACAAATCTTCATCGCAAGAGGGTCCAAGATAACCAGATAACAAGATTCTTGATAATCAAGTACATTGTAACTATGCCGAGGTGTGTTTCGTATCCAAGACTTGGCAGGTAGGATGTCGCACGCGTTCCAATGTATACAAATGGCGACATGATAATTGATTGCGCCCTTCTAGCACGCCGTGAGGGGGCTCCGCACACCTCGTGAAAAGATACACATACGGTAATAATACCGACTCGCGGCTGAAAACTCGGTTTTGGGCTCGAGGTTAGTGTGACATGTCATAATCATGCAAGATACTGTACAACAACTGCCGCACCTACATACCTCCAGCACAGGTAACACACAATCTTCGATGATTATCTCCTCGCCCACATCCTCCATAATAGCAGAGCTCCTTGAACCTCAATCGTCTGGAATAAACGTACCTCAGGATGGTTGTGAGGATTTCAAGGTTGTGGTGTTGCTCTTGTGTTTCACTGTTGGTCCGTCGTGAAGGGCTCAGTTGTAGGATTGGAGGCGAGATTGAAGGGCACTACGGTGTCTGACTTGATCGTTACGACTTGTCCGTTGCGACTTACTCACAACATGGCGCCTTCGTATCATTTGCATCATTTTCGTCATTTCTCGCCGTCAATGAGTTGAAAGATTTATGATTAAGATAACGCAAAAATGCTTAAGGCATGTATAAGTAGATGTTTACTTTACTCTAGTGTTCGGGAGATCTACCAAGGCGCCCCTCGGCCCCATAACACCCCTTCCATTTAGTCTAAGCTTTAGTATGCACAAGCTCTATCTGTGAGTCGGTTTCAAATGTGTCCAGATCTTCCTTGGAACCCTGTTGTTTTACCCCATGATCGACAACCCCAGGTTTGTTGATGATGAACCATCCGAAGAAGAAAGCAATGCCGCACGTGATGGCGGTGTAAATAAACACCAGCCGGATTGCAGTTTTGAATGCCTCCAAAACACTGGGCAGGAGATCTCCAGGTACGACGTTCCTTAGCATCTTCAAATCCGAGGTTATAGCTGCTAAAGTGTCGTTCGAAACGCCGAGCTTGCTAATCTTAGTGTGAAGAGAGTTTGCGAAAATGACATTCGAGATCTGAACACCCACAGCACTGTCGCCACAAACCGGTCAGTAATGGTGTGCTGCTAGAGAAGACATCGGACGGAATAGATGAGACTTACCCGCCAAGAATTTGGAAAAAAATGACAGAACATTGAGCGAGTGCTACATCCTTCTCGCTGCTCATCAACTTAGGACATATACTGAGAAGTAGCAAACATAGTCCAACACCAAACCCTGCGATCAGTTGATAGCCAATGATATGGCCAACATCAGTATCAAGTGTGAAGGTGCTGAAGAGGCCGCCGGCGGTTCCCACCAAAACAGCGCCAGTCACGGAGATGATCTTGGTGTAGGGAAAGTAGGTCATGGTTATTGCTGATGCCATGGCACCAATGCTCATAGATGCCGCATATGCCAAGGTCAACAGCCCGCTAGCTCTTGGACTCTTTGCCAAAACCGACTGTTCGTCGTCAGCACGTGCATTCGTTCGTGAGTTATCAGGTTTCCCCGATCAAGCTTACCTGGCAGTAGAAGGGTAAATAGTAAAGCTGGGAAGTAGTTGCCCCGGACAAAAAGAACATAAATGCACAGATCGGCCAGGTATGCCGAAGAATCCTTAGAGGAAACATGCTTTCGCTCCGCACTATCTGCTGCCCAGCCCAAGCAAAGGCGGCCACGACAGATCCGGCGAAGAGCTCTGAGACGTTCAACTCATTCAAGGGATGAACACATAGGAACTGAAGCCCGAGGAGGAGGGTGATCAATGCCGCCGATAACAATGTGGTTCCGAGAATGTCCATCTTCGCAATTGTTCGGAGAAATCCATCTTGAAACTGATTTGTGGTATCAGAAGACTTAGCTTTGGCGGTAGCGCCAATTGAGATTGCGATCAAAACCACAACTCCAATCGGAAGGTTGATCCAGAAACAGAAACGCCAGCCCACACTATCAGTGATGAGGCCCCCGAGTAGCGGACCCATACAAGTGCTAATGCCTTGGAGTTGTGTGTGAGCATATCGTTGCTAGGTACGGGAAGAGATGACTAGGTACATACCAAGAACGGCGAATACAGCCCCAATGAACAAGCTCTGAAGTCGTTCCTCAATGTAGAGCTTCAATATGTGGAGACCTCCGATCCCTATTCCTGCAGCGCCCACTCCAGATAAGATTCTACCCACAATGAGGACATTGGAGGTAGGAGCCTTTGCGGCCATGAGGGATCCCACTGCACATCGATTTATGAGCGACTGTTTTCAGACGGTGAAGTGGGGAACACACCCTCGAAGAATGCCAGACTTGTCAAGTAGACTGCTTTGGTGTTGCATATCAAGTACAGGTTTCCAAAAAATGGCTGCAGGACAGCTTGGGGTAGGAAGTATGCGGAGCCATACCACCCTATCTGGCTGAGATCGTGAAATTCTGAAGCAATAGTGGGAATGATCGTGGCTGAGGTGTATGCAGTGAGTATAAGGGTTTACATAATTTTGAGAAAGAAAGATTGTTGCTTCAATCTTGTGGGCGAACTTACAAACAATAGAATCATCGAGTCCAACCTAAACGAAAGTTCGTGATCAGCACGGCTTTTGATTGATGAGAATAACTCAAGAAACGAACCGCAAAACAAGCCAGCATCGCACCAAACGAAACGAAAACCAGGCGAAAGATGCTCATGGGAGCGTGCTTGTAGGATTGCTTCTCCATTATGCGAATATGATGTTAAAGATAGTGTTGATGAGGTTGCTTCTAGATCGGACTTCAGTTTTTTATATCAAGTGTTTGGCAAATGTGCTTCCATGATTTACAACTCATATTTCTTTTTCCTCGAAGAAAGACAGCTCAAGATCTGTTACACCATTAACTAGCTCATTAATCACTTCGATACTTGGTTACGTGCAAGATTAAGGTTTATTTGAAATGATATGGCCGCCCCAGAGTGGGGCTAGGAATAGCTCACAACAACATATCATCCTCTTCTTGAGCTAAAATCAGCCGTGAATCCTTCTTGAGTATCAAAGACATTAACTGATGAGGGTGTCATAGTTTATGAGGAAATTCGAATTTCATTTCCTCTGGCTTCAAAGCTATATACGGGATGTGTCGCCGAAGTGGCCCTTCCATCACGGTATTTCCACTGCAACATTTTCACCATGGCCTATCAAGATTTCAAGCACAAACGAATCCCACAGAGTACGAAAGCCACATCCGCAATTTTTGAATCTTTGACTAACACTCCTCAGGGCCCTCTGATCACATGACGGGATTCATTCATGATGCTAAGCTACATCCAAATCATTCTACAACAGCAACATTCGAATCTTCGGCCTCGCAAGAGCTCAGTCCGAATGTTGTATACGCTGCAATGAGACAAGTGGTTGTTGAGCATCCCAGGCTTTCCGTTGCATATATCAGGACATTGAATAATTCACGTCATGAACGTCAGAAAGTGCAACTACATCAGCTTGATCTGCGAGAGTGCATCAGCTTCGTCAATGGTCCCGGAATTCAACCAAATGATGTACTTGAGGAGTACGAATCTCAGTGGTTCAACAGGGAATCTCTGTTACCTGAGTGGCGGCTTGTTATACTCAACGGCAAATACGCCATATTCCTATTCAATCACCTCTGTTGCGATGGGTTATCTACAATGGCATTCTATCGGTCCCTGGAATGCTCTCTCAACGCCACGGATGCTTCTTCTCTCGACAGAATAGAACTCTCAGCTATAGCCGTGGTTGACATTCCAGAAGCGGTTTTCATAGAGTCTCCATTAGCAAAATTCGAGAGAGATACCGCAATGATTTTTATGCTAGGCAACGCCGCCAGGGAGATGTTCCGCACAGCACTTGTGTCAATTCGCTATCGCGGCCAGCGTAATATCTGCCACGATTTTCAACACTCCAAATACCAACGAAGACGGGGAGACGAAGTCATGAGTACTGTCAACCAGTATCCAAGTCTGCCAAAGTATGAAAAAGTGACGATTTCGAACCAGACGATGACGCGGATCATTCGTCTGTGTAAGGAGAACGGAGCAACCTTCACAGGTCTTCTTCACACACTGATACTTGGGGTTCTGAGTTCGTATGTCTATCCACATGCTCAGTTCGCACGCTCCAGAATTGCCGTCAGTTATCGCCGTTACACCGCAACTCCTGAGTCTGTCATGACTGACGAAGTTGGGAACGTCTACTGGGGAAAACGCTTGACCGACGTTCGTGGCGTATTCAAGCTCGTAGACCCGGAGCAGATGTGGCACATCATCTGGGCCGAGGCAAAGAAATACAAGAACTACGTGAAGGATGACTTGGATAACGAAGAGAAGCATGCCAAGATCAACGGTCATGCGAAGTTCATGGGGCAAACGGATGAAAAAATCACGAAGACTATGGGTCTTCTTGGCCAGCAAAGACATCGCACTCTCGAGATCTCGAATCTTGGAGTGTTTTCTCGAAGTACTGATACCACGAAAGAGCCAATACCACATGATAAGGGAGATTGGAAGATTACTGGATATTCATTCAATAGTGCTCCGTCTCACAGATCCTTTGGATCTTCAATAACCTTCGGCGTGGTAAGCATAGAAGGAGGCAATTGTGACATCAATGTAGGGTACGATGGATATGCCATTGATGAACATTTGATGGGACAGTTTGCCAACATCCTGCAGCAAAAGCTCAATGACTGCAGTGGCAGAGATACCAAAAAAGATTATAGTATTTCAAAAGAGGCACTTTGATGTTGATTTACTGGGCAGGACCTGGAAGTAACTGAATGGGGTGGTCTTTTGCGAGCAAATTAATATTTCACATTCTTTATTTTCACACACTTCACATCTTTGCCAAATAGACGTCCAACAATATCTGCCCGTATAGACTGAACGTTCCTAGCTATCTAATTTTTTACTCTGAAACTCGAGTTGCCTTGATCTCATAATCATGCGGGTAGGCAGGGTCCAAAGAAGGATTATACACTTGATCGTTAGTCCCCGATAGCTTGACGATCCTAGATCTGTGCCACTAGCCCTGAAAATCTTTTTAGTAGCTTATGTGGGGCCGTTCATCCATAATCTCTGCCAAGTTTCCTGCATATCTTGTTTTCCTGTAACGATGCTGATTCACTCCCACATGGCAGGATTATGGGATAAGGACTTATTATCAAAGCACGCGCTATGCAGTACCATCTATATGGTCCAAGCAGATGGGAAACCCTATCGGGTGAATAGACCTTAAAAACATGATACTCATTGTGCATGTACCTCGGCGTGGGGAGAGATCTAGAAGCATAATCAAACCTCTTGGCCCCGAAATTCGAAACGAGATCGAATAGATTAACACGGGATAGTTTTACCATGCACAATGTAACTGCCCAAAACAACTTACTGGTAAATTCCGAATGAGAAATGATACGAGACAACCTACTGTTCTGATTAAATCAATCTGCTGAAAATGTGTTGAGCATAGTCGTGTGCAGTTAAGTGTCAACGCACCCTAGGGTGATTATACCGCATAAGGCTGTCTTATGAGCCATATGGATGGATTTGACTAGGGAGCAAAAGGAAAACCCAACGATTACGGAGATTGAAACACTTCTACCAGAAAGTACAATCGAAGCAGTGAGGCTCTCAATTGTACATATATGACCTTGATTTCTCGCTCTTATGTTCAAGCCAAGCTCATCATTCCCAAAGATCACTACTTGATTGTAGCATCTGCCTTTCTATTCGTCCAGGTCCTCCATTGATATCACTCTTTTTATCACCATGGAGAACCTTCTTATTCAACAACTTTCTGAGAGTAGCATGTTGACCGTGGTCTCTCTCAGCTTTTCAATTACTCTTTTCGCTCATAATCTCGCAACCCAGGCTTTGAAAGGCTTGTCGACAAAGCAGTCACCTGAGCGTCTTCATCAGCTCTCCATCGATATGGCTTTGACACCCATACGACTTTCGCTCACTCCACTCTGCCTCCCTTCGGTATTCCGTGCTTTGGATAAGAATTATGTCTGGATGCCTATTGATTCCAAATTGCTCACAATGTCTTGGTAAGTCAACTAATCGCAGTTCCTACATTCATGGTGCTAATCAGACCCACAGGATTGTTCTATCGACTGGATATCTATTTGAAATGGCTCACACTAAGCCAAGCGTCATGGGAATTCTTCACCATTGCATTGCCTTGGGTTTTGCTTGTTTTGTGAATATATACTTCACCACAGGCTCACCATGCGACTCAAGTTGGCTTATTTTGCTTTCGTCTCAAATCGTCTTTGCAGTTGGTATTGGAGGCATCATTACCACATGCCTTCGAGTTCTCTACCTCTTGAATCCTCCTAGACAGACTCCACAAAGACAAGACCTGGCTGCTGCTGCTTCAATTCTTACCTGGGCACTCACAGCCAGTATCATGGTTGCCTGGACAGGATCAATCTGGAGTTTCAACCGCTTCTTCGATGAGCTGTATTCAATCCTTCGATGCTTCACGCCTGTTGCTACACTTGGTGCCAGCGTTGTTTTCGTCATTCAATGGTGGTGGATCTTCCTTTGGCATAACAAGAAAGAAGCTATGATCCAAGGACGCACCAGTGATCGTGAAGAGGTCTTTCGACGTTCTTATCACAACATCGCTACAGTCATATGTGCCTGCTTGCTTCTTGGATGGTTGCAAATCAACTGGCATTGCGTCCGGTCAACTATCCAAGACATAACGACTCAGTCAATCCCAACTTTGTGAATCTCCAAAAGGAGATGTTCAACATTCATTCAAATACACAAACTTAGCCCTTTTGAGAAGGCGCCGCTTTCTTTCCTTGAAATTTCGATTTCCCTTTTTTCTATCCTGTAACTTATCAAAATAACGAAATGGATAAAAATTGTCATCTTTTTTAGATATTGGCCAATGATAAGTGCTTGATTTGCGTGAAGTGGTGTCCTTCCTTCTTAACAGCCACATTGGGGTGCTTATTGCATCGCGTAAGTATTTGAGTAAATCGCCTATGCCCTCCAAAGTCTTGGAGTAATAGAATTTGATAAATTCGAGTCTCGACGGAGCGAAACGGTAGCGACGAAAAAGTCATTTACCAAAGAGTAGGCGAGGATAGACCTGTCCTTTATTGTAATTGGCCTACTCAGTATGCAAGTACCAGCAATTATGATATCACTGTGAAAAAGCACTGTATACTCGCAAGCACTGAAAATGGCAGGGCAACGAACACCGCATTGAGCTTGTCAAATATGTCGACCAGAACTATGACTTGAGACGCATATCAGTCATTTCTTTAGAACTCTATTACAATACGCAATATCATTTGTTTTTCTTCCCCCCTTTTTACAACTCTTAGACTAAGTGCGCTGTTTCTTGTCATCAAAGACCTTAAATTTGAGCCTGGTGGCTCTGGATCTATCAAATGTGCCCTCTATTGTGGAAATGTAGGAAAAGATTCGACAGAAGAAATCGACGACACAATTTCAGCTTTTGCGGGGAGTTTGACAGAGTTATTTTTGGCCAACAGATTTGCGGTTGTTTCTCTTGACCATGTACTATCTGTTACCGGTTGTTGACTCGAGGTACTTGGAAAGCCTAGAATCAATGGTGGATATGCCCAGTTAGGTATAAATGACTCTTTTGGGCGATTGGGAACAAAGGTGTCAAAATGTGATAACCTTGAATGATAAGTTATGCATAAAGGTTCACCTCTTTCAGAGAGATTCTGAGGACACAGCTCACAGTCTGGAATATTGTTGACGGTTATCGCGAGTTCCATGCTAGTGAGGGCAAGAGCGGGACACAGATCTCACCCCCGAGTTAAATCTATGATATATCTTTAGCAAGACGAAGTGCTAGCCGTAGAGTACCTCCTGGCCGTGTCTTGCAACCCAGTACAAAATGCTATTGTCTATATTCTATGCTGTTATCAAAATAGAGATAGTTGTTGAAGTGATGATGAAGATAACAGTTGATGCAAAATAAGGTATTTCATAATCTGCATCAAAAGCTCATTGGTCATCATGAGAGTCATCAATAACTGATAATACATATTCGAGAACAAAAAAGTTTGATGGTCCGAACAAACATCATAAAAAGACGTCACTCGTGGGTAGGATTATGCACACTGATATGCAGCTGCGAATGATCTTTGATGGATATTCTGCCTTACAGGTCAAACACTTTGTACTAAAGTGTCATTCGTTGATACGGGTGTGGCCCGCACACATGGGTGAAAAGGCATGGACTGATGGCTGAAGGGTGCTTACAAGTTATGGATGCATGTTGGTAAACGCTTGGTTAGTGTAGGGAACAAAATATGGTGTTTTCTTCTATCCAAAATAACAATGCACAGCCGCATAAGAAAGGCGTTGTCAACGTGTTTGAAATTGTTGATTATTCGTACAAGTAGTCTGCCTGGGTCCTAAAGCAAGCCTTGCTTTTGCAAATCATAATAAACCTTCTCAGGCATGACATTTCCTTCACCATCTTCCATCTGCACCACACCTCCCTCGGTGCTCAACCCCTTCCGCTTCTCGCGCTGAATCTTATCCCAAAGCTTCAGTGCATCTTCGATACCAGTGATTTCTCGGAACAAAGTCGTATTCGTAATGCCCAGACACTTCAGACCATATATATGTCTGGCCTCGTTGAAATGCTTGTCAAACGCCCGCCTACCCATATATACGAAATTTCCGCAGATTTCACAAGGGAACTCCACACCAAGACCGTGCAACTTATAAAGCCAGAACGGAATAGGCTTGCCATCCCATGCTAGTGGAAGCTTGAGCGGGTTGTAAATCTTCTCGTCGGAGTCAGATTCACTTTCAGAATCTCCGCCAGCGGGAGCATCTGCGCTAGTATCCGCGAACAATGCGTCGAGTTCCATCTGGCGTTCACGCTCGGTCATACACTGCCGTCGCTCCACGTTGACACGAGTATCGCTACGTTCCTGTGACATAGCCGCTGCTAATCTTCGGACTCGGTATTCGCGATCCGCAATAGCACGCTCCTTCAAACGAAGTGTGCTGATGCCACGCTTCTGAGAGCTTCCACTTTCCTCGCCGGTTTCTTCTTGTCGTGCTGCTCGTGCTTCTGCAGCACGGATGTGTTTCTTTCCAGTCAAATGGTTCTTGTACACATTTTCATTCTTGAAGTCTTTCTCACAGTCTGCACACCAAATCCCATCACCACTGCCAAAACTTCCTGATGCTGAGGTCTCTAGTTTCCAACCCGGTACCTCATCAGCTGCCCACGCCTTCTCAAAATCTTCGTCAAAACTTGCGAAGAGTTTATCCAAGTTCTCGAGTGGTCGTGTGCGCTTCATAAAACTCTCCAAGTAGTTCGCTAACTCTCCAACGTAGGTGAAATATTGGTCTGTCATCTTATCCGCTCGCTTTGGGGGTGTGAAAGAATCAAAGGCGTCGAGGTATTGGAGATAGGTCAGGCGTTTGATGCCGGGAACATTGAGGTACGATTCGTGAATGGTGGTCAAGTCGAGGAATCTGCCGAATGCTTCCTCCCCAGTAAACATATTATCGATCTCTGAAGTCATTGTCTCGCCTTCCGCTGGTGCCTTCTTCCTATATGCTCGTTCCAGGTTTTCGACTTGCTCGTTGGGGTATCTCTGGTGAAACGACTTGATTTCTGTGAGCTGCTTATAAAATTCTTCCAGAGGTTCTCCGGTCGATATTGACTGTATTTCGCGAGTTCGCGCTCCATCGGCATCTTTGTAAATATCTAATAATCGCTTTGATTGATCTTGTATGCGATCGAGAAAGCCGGCAACTTGATGGTCGCGATTTAATCTTTCGCGTACCTGTCAAGATAACATCAGCACACAGTTGTCACAAAGCTCCCATAATACCATACCTGACGAGGATCTTCAGCGACACGGTCACTTATGCCCTGCTCCAGTCTCTCGAGGTCCTCATGGAGGAACCTCTGCTCCTCCAATATCATAGTTGCGGCTTTCAAAGTTAGAAAGATCCAATTCCAGCTTTCGAGACGTCTGTAATGGCGTGGCGGACAATGGTGAAGGAATGCTTTGAAAGAGGTCGGAAAGAAAACGAACAGTTGAATGTGTTCTTGTGAATTCATGAGCTTCCTGCATCTTTGCGCCTTCAATAAGCGGCCGCTAGCGCAGACACGCCTTGCACTGATTTGGAGTTTTGACAGCCTCATTAGCAGCTGCAGCTTGACCATTGACATCACAAACATAATCAGACAAAACTCCAAAACTTCACTATGGCAGACGGAATCGATCGCAAAGCTGAGGAGAGAATGGAGTTCTCAACCTCCAAGGAGGTCTCTGTTGCCCCAACCTTCGAATCTATGGCACTCAAAGGTAATCATCTATCGTCCATGCAATGGCCTCAATATCCGAGCTGACTCTCTTTCCTATAGAGAATCTCCTTCGTGGAATCTACGCATACGGATATGAATCTCCTTCCGCCGTTCAGTCGCGTGCCATTGTCCAGATCTGCAAGGGCCGTGATACAATTGCCCAGGCGCAATCCGGTACTGGTAAGACCGCAACTTTCTCCATTAGTATGCTCCAGGTCATCGACACCGCCGTGCGTGAGTCTCAAGCACTCGTTCTTTCGCCAACTCGAGAACTCGCCACTCAAATCCAGTCAGTCGTCATGGCTTTAGGTGACTATATGAACGTCCAGTGCCACGCCTGTATTGGAGGCACAAACGTTGGAGAGGATATCCGCAAGCTCGATTATGGACAACACATTGTATCAGGAACACCAGGTCGTGTCGCAGATATGATTCGTCGCCGTAACCTCCGAACTCGCCATATCAAGATGCTGGTTCTTGATGAGGCTGACGAACTTCTCAATCGTGGTTTCAGAGAGCAGATCTACGACGTCTACCGCTATCTTCCACCCGCCACTCAAGTTGTCGTTGTTTCCGCCACACTCCCATACGATGTTCTCGATATGACCACCAAATTCATGACCGACCCAGTACGCATTCTCGTCAAGCGTGATGAGTTGACTCTTGAAGGTCTCAAGCAATACTTTATCGCGGTTGAGAAGGAGGAGTGGAAATTCGATACACTTTGCGATCTCTACGACACCCTCACTATTACACAAGCCGTCATCTTCTGCAACACTCGCCGTAAGGTTGACTGGCTCACAGACAAGATGCGGGAGGCCAACTTCACCGTCTCCTCCATGCATGGAGAGATGCCCCAGAAGGAGAGAGATAGTATTATGCAGGATTTCAGACAAGGGAATTCGAGAGTCTTGATATCGACTGATGTCTGGGCTCGTGGTATTGATGTTCAACAAGTGTCCTTGGTTATCAACTATGACTTGCCAAGCAACCGTGAGAACTACATCCACAGAATTGGTCGTTCCGGTCGTTTCGGACGTAAGGGTGTTGCTATCAACTTTGTCACCAGCGAGGACGTTAGAATTTTGCGCGATATTGAGTGTAGGTTTCTTCCGGATCTCTATGTCTAACAGTCTACTGACATTGCGTAGTGTACTATTCGACCCAGATCGATGAGATGCCAATGAACGTTGCCGATCTCATCTCATAAGGTACTTGGTAGCTTTTACCAGTGCCAGCAGAAGTAGTAACCATCTCGAACTGAGTGTAAGATCACGCCACAGAAGCATGGCAGTTTCGCAGATAAAAGACGCGAGGAGGAAATGGGCCTATGTGCCAAAAGGTGAATGATTCCTATTGTCGATTGAGTAGGATTATTGGCTAATGTTTTTGTCCCATGAAAGATACCTTGAGTTTGTACAGAGCGTGAAAAAGTTTACCATTCGTTGTTGGGAACAAGCAGGGGCTCGAGGCGTGTTTGTACTGTATATTCAGGCAGATTGAAATTTGATCGTTCCGTAATTTTGATTCATTCTTGTTGCATTGCATTGCATTGCCCAATGACCGTGAGACCACATGATCTTGAAGTACAATTGTCAACATCTTCCTGATCGTTTTTGGCCGAGATACTAGTCGATAATGTTAGATACTCAGCGGTCTATATGCCGTCTCGTTGTCTACTCGCACATATATTCCATGATTGATTGATGACCGTGCTGCTCACATCAGCATATAGCGCTCCGTCGGTTCACCGTTGTAAAAATAAAAAAAAACAATGTCGCTCTAAGTAATTGTACAACTCTCTGCAGGTGCTCTCCGTGTTGATCCAACACGGAAGGAAGATCTGGCGGAGTGTGATACTTTATAAGTCTCAGCCCGCCCCTGTAAAGCTAAAGTGCCTTACCATGAAACAGCTATATGCATAATCTACGAAGGAACATAATAAAGTCTGCAACATATGAAACCTGGTCGCTACAGGCAGGCCATCCCTAAGTATTCTAGGGAGATATCTATTTTGCTCGTTGAGCTTTTCCAAGCCAACTTTGAAGTAAAATTCAACTGCATGCCAATATATCAAGTGCACTCTTTCGGCATTAAAATTGCAGGAAAAACGCACAGCTTACACGTTATTATCGTAGATGAACAAACTTTTGCATTATATCCCTTTCTATCCCTCCTCCCTATCGCCAAGAAAAGAATTTTATATACAAAATTAAACCAAGTCGGCGAAATAAGTCCTTCATTAGAGCCATGCAGCTCAGATCAGACCGTTTAATAGCGATAGGTGGATACAGATGATCTATCGATGTCTATAAAGCACTATGGGATCTAAAGAGGACAAAGACGACCATTCTGGGTAGGAAGGCCGGCTTGTTGGCCGGTGATGTACCAGTTCTCCGAGCCGACGGCGGTTGGGGCATAGAAGAGGCCCTTTGGATCGACAGCCTGTTTGATAGCGTAGAGACGGTTGTAGTTGGTGCCGTAGAAAGCTGCCTTGGTTAGTGACGGTTCATCAAGAGTCATGAGTGTACTGAGACATACCTTGCTGGAAATTTGGCTCCGAGATGTCAGCCTCGGACATATAGGCACCAGCATTTGGAGCTGCAGATCTCCATCTGGCCATCCAATCATAGGTCAGGATGTTGCTCTTCTCAATAATGGTGGCATCGGTTGCGTTGGCGTCCCAAGACATGCCAACAATGGCGTGCAAGCAGGTCTCTCTCCATGCTGGATTGACAGAGTTTGCCGTGTTGTTGGCAAGCTTTGTGGCGGCGATCTGGAAAGCGAGGAGGGTTCCACCCTGTTCTACGGAGTACTTAATGGCATCGAATGTCGTGGCAAGTGTGGTAGTGTTTTGCCAGTTCGACTTGGGGAAAAGACGGGATGCAGTCTTCAGGTCGGTGATTCCGACGGTCTCCAGTGGGAAGGCCGCCCACCATGCATCGTAGAAGTTATTGTAGTTAGTGTATACTGGGGTCACAGTAATGTTCAAAGCGGCGTACTTGGCCATCAGTGGTGCGAAGAGAGCCTCAGTCTGGGCAACTGAAAGCATTGGAGCGAAGAATGGAGCCATGAGAAACTCGAACGAGCCATCACCAAGGTTGAAGATGTCGAAGTAGCTGTAAGTTCCAGCGTCAGTGTATTTTGGCAGGTCATTAAAGTAAGCCTCAACTCCTTGCCAGAAAGTGGTAGAGTTGGTGTATGAACCAGTCATAAAAGACCAGGTAGCGACGGTGACCTGCATCTTTGGGTGAGCCTTGACAAGGACGGATGTGACGACACCGAAAGTTCCTCCGCCGCCGCCACGAAGAGCCCAGAAAAGATCCGGGTTCTTGGTATCAGAAGCAGTGACGAAGCGGCCATCAGCAGTGACGACTTCGAAAGCAATTATCTGATCAGCAGCCATGCCGTAGATAGATGAAAGAGGAGAGTGTCCACCGCCGGCAGCAAACCCACCAGCAACACCAACAGTACGTCCCTCACCACCTACAACCGTTACCCCATATGTCTTAGCAGCAGCATAAATCTCTTGAGCCTGAACACCAGCACCCATCTTGATGGCTGGACCACGGTAGCTCTCGGACACGTAATTTGCGTAGTAGTTGATATCTTTAAGGTGATGAGTCCAGAGGGAAAGAGCACCTGCACCGGCAGATTTTCCATTGAAGTCATGGCCGGTGTTTTTGATAACAAGACGAAGATTTGCGTTGCGAGCAAAGTTAACAGCAAGTTGGATTTGTGCAACAGTAGAAACGTTGATGGCGTAAGATGGATAAGCTCCGAGAGTGCAGGACTCGGTGGGATCATCAGTTGGCATACAAGTACGACCCTGGTAGAGAGGCCACATGACAGAAGTGGGATCGTTCACGTGAAGGGTGGAGTTGGTCCATTCGTCTGTCACGTATGTACATTCAGTGGTATCTTCAACCGATGGCCAGTTGTTGTAGCAGGACGCAGCAGATGGGACTGTAGTGATCAAACGTCCGCCGAGAAGAAGGTCCAAGATCTTCCAAGTCAGGTTAGATGGCCATGCATGATCTCCAGGGAAGACTTTGCAGCTTGAAAACTGGCTTCTCTTGGCCACGGCGTCAGTGCTTGTGGAATTCAGATCATCGAAAGCAAACAAAGTGGCATTCGCGAGATCAATCGCTGACAAGTTTGCAACGATCTCATCGGTCAATTGAAGGGTTTCTGTCTTGAACAGAACCGCATTTGCAGAAGTGGATTCAGCAGCAACAACAGCCACAGCTGGAGCGAGAGTAGCTGCATCTACAACTTTAAAAATATTCGTTAGCACAGTTGACTTATAGCTCATGTCATATTATATAACATAGAAAGAATGTTTCAACTTACTAACAGTGGTATCGTCAACCGTGATAGTAGTGTTTTGTGCTAGGATGCTGGTGGCTGAAAGAAGCAACACAGATGCAACAGCTGAAACGCGGGATGGTCGCCATGGTACCCCCATGGTGGAGAGCAGATTGAGAGTTGTCCTGGGGAAAAAATAAGGTTCTCTAATAGGAAATATGAGGTCGACACTTTGAAGGTATGACAAAGTAAAATAGAGGCCTGGTAACTGCTGCTTGAAACTTCTGAAGAGTAAGAGATTATTGGCGACTGCTGGTGAACTCGCTGAGTTTATATAAAAGCAAGGTAATAAGCCTTTCAATGCAAAAAGGGTGATCTAAAATTGAGCATCCCATTTGTCTGTAGTTTCTGGAAGCCTTCCAGTATTAGTCGGAGGCGTTTTCCTCAATAGATCATGCCATATTGCTTAGAGGCTCGAGTCTAATGAGACAACAACAGCCAGCCAAGGGCTTACGTGCACCTGTTCGTGCTCCGCACTCCAGCTGACTCTGAAGCTATGTTGATAGCATACAGGGGCAGGAATCTGAACCGGGATACTACCCCTACACAACACAGAGTTGGTCCGCAATCGACGCAGGAACTGGCTGAATACACTGTCCACAGGAGGTCTAGACGTACAAGTACAAAGATAGTGCTATGTTTCCACGTGGAAGAGGCTTGGAAAATGGCGAGTTCATCAGAGGACAAGGTACCACGGTTGATGAACCAATGCTTAGTAGTTCATTCCATGTCGATTTCATAGAGTCGAAACTTTATCTCTACGGAACAATAGCCTATATCGATTGGGCCATCTCGTCTGTTGGCGCGGCATTAACACCTGGGACGCTTGGATCGATACAAGCCAAAGTACTGGAACGATGAAGAGATTTTGGCGGAACAATACTTGTACTGTCAATAGCAAAGTAAGTAAGATAGACATGGATGAGCCGCAAGATTCTGGTAGACTGAGCTGAGGGATTTGTGTAGTCGTACTTCGGACAATTTGGAGTGGACCCTGAATGGTGAGCTGCGCTTCGAGGCGCTTCATTCAAGGTATATCTGGTTACTTCAGAAATCAATGGATAAATATGACAGGGAATGATAGATTGGAAGCTGACGGAAAGGACTGCATAAAGTAAGAGAAGGCATGTATACACACGGAGTAAAGTGATTCCCCACGCAGTGCCACGACCACGTCAGTATGAAGTCTCCGTATTCCGTCCTATTCCATAAGACATGTTAGACGAAGCGCAATATAACACAAGCCCGCGGGAACAGAGTTGTATATCCGATGACTTGATATGTATCCAAAAAGATGTCCACTCTTGTACTCAAAGTTGGGGGGTGCAGAGATGTTGGTTGTCAGCTAGGATAGTGTCTTGAAGTTGCAGGGACATGATTGCTTGGGACTGGGAAGTTGAAGAACGGCATAACAAGGGAATCTAACGACAGATATCCAGTTTCCAGCCTTTCATAAAAGCGTCGACCCAGTCGCTGAATCTTATTATATTCTCCTCAGTAGTCTTTCGTAGAGTACAAGTATGGTTCGTGATGCGGCGAGAGGCGGCGAGGGGCAGAGTGAAGGGTTTCGAGGTTGGTCGATTTAAAGTAAAGTACATAATATCCGTATGTACCTCGGTTGTTGTGTTGTGTTGTGTTTGTTGTACCTTAATTACATCGTCGTTACTCTCCTCCACATGCTTGATTAGCCTGCTCCCCGCGCTGTCCGCTGACGGCGGCACATGCCATTCACTCGGTCTGTGAGTTGAGCAATTTCGTCCTCTCCCCAGACTCACCCCCAGATGTCCCGGCTCATCTCATGAGCGGTGAATGATCTCGACTCTCGACACGATGCAAGTACTGTTCCTGTAATAAATACCAAGTTCGAGTCAAGATTTAATATAATAGAGCTCTATTAGGCAATTTCACCTCTCCCGATAGCCAGTATATAGTTATAGAGGTATGTACTCCGTCCGTATAGGTCACACACAATAACAATATAATATAACTTTCATTATTCTCATGAATTTGGTAATACCACGGTTCTCAACAACACAAGTCTTTACTTTACGATTGATTGTGAATGTCGAGAATGGCAGAGCTTCTCAAGACCGACAAACTATGTTATAGCTCATGTTTATCTCCAACGCCATACACCTTTGAGTAATTTCGCCTTTCTACAAGTAAATGAGCTTTGTTTCTGCTACGTACCGACGCTTTTCAATAACAGCTCTCAGACACTAGAGAGAATTTAAAGAAACCTCGCCTCCACGACGTCGTAATCAGTCCTCACCTTTGCCTTAGCTCTTGCTCGGATTTCTGCTGATATTGTGTAGAACAGGCAGGGAACCCATTGTGCCATTCTGACGCCCGACATCAAGCGACATGATAGCCTTCACTGCGCTCGTTAGGGTCCTGCCAGCGCGACAGCTCCCAGTGGAAATAACGACTAACCGTGCCTCAGAGAAATGACCGGGCATGAAGCCTCACGGTCGCCTCCATGCCTCGTTCCTTGAATGGAGATCGGTCAGGTCGTACGTTGGACGAGGATTGTAAAAGCTAGATATATCATCCTCGGAGGACGCTCAGTATCTTGCCTAGCGACAGAACTCTGACCAAGGACCCTTACCACGCTCGCAGAGATAACCCTACGCCGTTACCCTCAATCTTAGCGACGGTAAGGAGCGGCCATAGGCGAGGATCGTGCACCGGCCCGACCATCCTTCTTGGAGTCTCGTGCCTCGACTTTCGTGCTTCTGGTGCCTCGTCGCTCTGGCTCTCTGACGCTCCCACTTGACTTCAACAGGAAAATCTCCATCTCCATATCAATGGATGGACTATCGGAAAGGATCACAGTATTCGCTTCGCTCCCATTCCATTCCTCCGACTGGCGGCGAGGTTTGAGTGCGAAAGAGCATGCCAGCCAGCATGCCAGCATGCCAGCACGCCAGCACGCCAGCACGATCCAAAGGGATCTTCATCGAGATCAACAGTTCACAAGCCTCTATGAGGCACAACGTTACCTGCCCACATATGCATATCTGATAGTAGATCTGCCGTTCTACGGGAAACATACCGCTGCAGTGTCTTCGATACGACCTACCGCAAATTGTACAAGATCAGCAATCAATCGTAATGTCAGGTCCTGGGCTCAGGCCCTTATATCTTATATTACACGAACATCTTCTTCAACTGTACAAGTACAAGTACTTACAAGTATTTCCAACGTCTCCTCATAAGTACTCTACCTGCTACCAATCTCCACTTTGGTACATATAATGCATGTCTTCCAAGCTATGTACAAGTACTCCGTATGGTCAACTCTCCACGCTCAACCAAGCGAGACTGATATTCCCTGATGTTCGGCATTGAATCCGAGGTCAACAGACAAGTACATACAGATCACATTGTGCGAATGCTCTTCGATTGGTGCAGCGACAAATTCGACAAAGTACACCCATTCTCAGCCATCATAATCTGACTGATTGGGCGGTGGCGCCCGATTGCTCCTTTCTGCTTCCTGATCCGTTGTCAATTTGTTTGTCCTGGTCATTTCTCATTGACTTGCACTCGGCGTTCTGTAACGCCCAACTTCATCGATGTAACGGAAACGCAACAGAGCATTGCTCTGTCTTACAACGTACTTGTACAGTGGACAGAACTCATGCCAAGCAATGTCATGTCTATCCATTCATCGAGGCTCGCCCAAGCTTCATACTTAGTTTATCCCGTCCAAGTCATGTCTCTCAAGCACGTGAGCTTCCCTGTGCTGCACTCGCAAAATTGCGTACTCATCGAGAATATCAGACGTTTCTTGAAAATCAATTCTGCTTGTATACCTTTTGGGAGCGATCACGCGAAAGAGGGCTGAAGCAAAGACTTACCAAGGCATTCGTCTGTGGAGTCCGGCATGGGTCGGCTGTTTGGCCTCTATTACGCACTATCCGCTGTCAACTCCCATGCTATGCTTTAATCTAGAACCCTGCCCCTTCATCTTGGCACATTCACTGATACGGAGCTCCAAGATCTTGCTGAGCATACATAGTGTGAGCAGTGTGAGCAGTGTATTGGAATGTCTTCAGATTCCATTGTTCAGCTTTTTGCTCGACGTGAAATGCACGTCAATCAAAACCACGGGTAACATATTCAATCGATTCTTTTCATTTCTCAAAGTAATTTCTCGGGATTTTATGTGCAGTCCCATCCACCACGTTGCCGGGTAAGCCACCCGCCGGAACAAATACTGCATTGCATATATGTACAAATGTTCCGTACAAGCACACACTTTGTGCCTCAGCAGTCCACGGCCGGGGTCAGCGCTGGATTTCTCGGGACTATGACTGTGCATACGAGGTACGTTAGGACCCATCTACTTCGGGATATGCATGGACTTTGAATACCGTACTTTCGAAGAGCTTTGCCACTATCATTACAGGCAACCTAGCTACCTGATGCGCCTGGCACCGACATTTTATCTTTGAGCTTCAAACCCAATTATATGGTCATATCTTCGTTGCAAATGCTTCATACCACCAATCTTAGGTGGCAAGTTCTTCATGCTTGATTTGCATTCTGTACCACTTGAATCTTCCACCTGGAAGTCTATCGCAGCATGGCCTTAACGTGAAGGCTACTGGCTACGTGAACTACATGGACAAAGTCAATCACACTGCAGATGAAGGCCGCTGGTGATGCTGATGTTGCAGCAGGAAACAATCTCGAGTTTCCTCTGCGAACGCATAATCTAATTTTATATCGAGCAAAATAGCTCTTTCTCGGTGGCACTCTAACGTCCTAGCCATTTAAAACATGTGCAAAGTGACAAACCGATGAAATGCTCTTCTAGAAGGGATTCTTTCAGCCCGCCACGTAACACTTCGTCGGGATGAGAGCGTTTCGGGGTCCTTGAAGCGGCCCATTTGAGCTCCTGCGTCAAAACCCATACTCTTGCCTCGGAAGCGTTTCCTGTGTGGTACTTGCAGCTACAAGATGCAGGTACCGTCACTGACCAAACTAATGGGACAAGATTGAGACCGTGCTGAACTGTCTCAGGGACAGAAAATACATACAAAATTGTCTTCCTTCTTGAGAGCACGGTTGCAACCTTGTCCAGTCCATCTGCCCAGCGACAATAACAACGGATGGGCATATCTTTAGTACAGGTTCGTCCCCACTTGAAGATCTCTTGTGAGGAACTGGTTGTTGTTGTCTTTCAAAAAAATCAAGGACCCGAATCTGTGATCGATCGTCATGGCCGACTTTCCCTTCGTTACCAGTGACCTTCAGAAATTCGGCTTCGCCATTGTCGTCTTTTTTCCTGCCTTTGCTTTGATCACAGTCTGTTTGCGCATCTATAGTAGATACTCCAAAGCGCAGTTAGGATGGGGTGCGTTGATATCCAGAGGAAATTCAAGAAGATGGCATGATTGACAAGTGTTATAGATGATGCGCTCACAGTCGTTGCAATGATCTTTTCTCTTGCAGAGACATTTGTAACTTGGCAGTGTAAGTTTCCTTCTTTTGATTGTTGCTTAGAATGATTTTTAACACCATATAGATATGAGATATAATTTTGTCGGAATTCATATTTATGATATCCCAGAAGGATATGATACCGTACCGGGTCTGAAATGGAACTTTGCTATTCAAGTCCTTTACAACCCTATACTTGCCATTGTCAAGTCCTCTATTTTGATATTCCTCTTACGACTTTCTGGACAAAAGCGGACTATCAGAGTCATGATCTACCTGCTTCTCGCGTTGAATTTGGTACTAATGGTGGCGGTCTTTGTAATCGTTATTCTCCAGTGCATTCCCATTGCCGCAAATTGGGATCCCACCATCCAGAACAGTCGCTGTATTCAGCAGGGCGCGTTCTACGTCGCTACCACGGCAATCACTCTCTTGACCGATATCCTGGTTTTGATTCTCCCATTCTGGATCGTCATGGGGCTCAAGATGCCTCGCAAGACCAAGTTGGCAGTGGTTGGCATCTTTTTCCTCGGTTTCATGTAAGCATTGATGGAAGCTTTCCGACCTTCCTAGCTAACCAACCTACAGCGTGACAATTGTCGGTGTAGCTCGCATGATCATCATCATCCAAGCTTTCTTCCCGAGCGGGCCAGCGAATACAGATCCCACCTACAGCATCGGCTTCACAACGTCGGCCATTGAAACTAATCTCTCCATAATCACCGCCTCGGCCCCCGCCATGAAGCCCCTCGTCCGCCGCTGGTTCCCACGCTTCTTCTCATCCTCCTCGCATGCAGACCAGTACTCGTCGCAGCTGTACGGGCCCAACAACACGCGCAACCGGCGCAGCCGCAGCATGGGCACGGGGCTCAAGAGCGGCCACGGCGGCTTCACGCTCAAGGACATGAAGGGGCGCAGCGAGATCACCAGCAACGTGGCCAACGGCAGCGAGGAGGAGATCATGACCATGAACGGCATCACCAAGACCACCGACGTCAGCGTGCGCTACCTCGAACCCTCAGACGCCGACGAAGAGGACAGGGTCCGCGACGAGGAGCTCGGCGGCCGTACTAGTACCAGTATCAAGAGCCTGTGAAGAGCCATCACGCGCCCCCCCCTCATTCCCACATCCCCTTGTACGGGCTTTTCTCCGTCATTCCCACAACCGCGGAATTCCCTTTGTTCTTATTCTCGATTCATTGTTCTGCGTAAGGAGGGGCGGTGGGGGGGGGAATACGCACGGTTTTAGCTATCAGTGCTGTTCTTTTCTCTTTCTTGAAATTCCCTTTTGTATCATCCTTCTCGTACGTTATATCCAAAGATACCAAAATTCCTGGCTCTCTGTCTCTCCGGAGTTCTCGGTCTATGTTATGACATTCTCTTTTATTCTTCTTTTTTTTTTTTTTTTCCAAAAATCAAGAAAGTCATGATCTTTACGGATGGAAGGAAGATTTTCTACTTTGGCTGGACCAGGGGCGAGCGTTGTAGAAGAAGAGAAATTTTTTTTAAAACCAAGAATTTACGCTTTCAAGATACCATTTCAATTGAATTCTTTTTTTTTTTTGTTCATTCCTCCCCCCCCCCCTCCTTCCTTGAGGGTGGGGGATGGAGGGGTTGAAGATCTAACCAAATCTCAAAGGGTGAAGGATATGATTGACCTTCCGATCATGAAATAGCCACGATTAGTTTGATCCTACAGGTTAAGACTGTAGATAGTGTTTGTTCGAGTCTATAATGATATACCCTCCAGTACAACGATCTTCCATCGTGTGGGTCCTTCAAGTGTCAAGCGGGATGACACGAGGGCAGAGCAGGGTTTCACTTCGCTGCAGAACACAATTTCAGTCCTGCAAAAGGCGGGCGGGACGGATCAGCCGTGACAGACAGCTCAGAAATGACGAGGTGAAAGTCTCTTGCATGGCAGCGGATGGTATATCGGCGATCGGGGTTGGGACGAGGACGTCTGATTAAAGTTTAAAGGAGCGGCCATCAATAGAAGTTGTAATTCGGAGATTTGTTTAGAAGATCGGGATGTGGTCGTGTTAACGCGGAGTAATATTAGGAGCAACAATCTACAAAGAGCACAAAGTCATGGAGACCACAATGTCAAGGAATTTAATATATGCGAATACTACGGCCAATGACCATTCCAGCCCAAGCACTATACGACGGACGCGCAATGCGGCTCGGTAAAACTATGAGTGATCAAAACAACGAATGAATGCAAGTTTTTCCGTCTAGTTCTCCGGAACGCCAGGGAAGACCAGACCCGTCCCGTCCAACCTAAGGCTTTCTTCCATAGATGACATAAATGGGCCAATAGGCATGGATCCTAGTATCCTTCAAGTCCTTTCGTACCTGCGTGACAAAGACCAATACCTCATCCCGGGTCCAGCCAAGGACTCTCGTGAAGAGCGCCAGACTCATGGCTTCAACGCCACTTACAAAGTTCTCCTGCGTCCACATGCCCAGCTCTTTGTACTTTGGCTCCTTGGGCCAGCGGTTGATGGGCCATTTGAGTGGCACCTCGACAACGTCGACAAACCCGATGTTTTTGAGGTCGTTTGCACACGTCAGGCCCGACGTGAGCGTGTAACCGGCCTTCTCGGCAGCTTCAGTCATCATCTCTGACCATTGATACAATGCGTGATCTTTTGTGAGACTGCCATCGTCACACTTGAGAGGGAAATAAATATCCTGGCATTCGAGATAGCCTCCAGGCTCAAGAAAGCTTTCTCTCGGTCAGTTTCATTCGGACCGAATGGTAAGACAGTGCGGCTGAGATTCGTATGATGTTGGGATATATAACGGAATGGAGATTAATCGCAAGGATACGATATGAAGGAAAACCTACTCGTAGCTCTGTTGATAGAATCTCTTCCAGTCCATAAAGGCTCCTGCCATCATCTTGGAATGGATATAATTGAATTTGAAGCTGAATGTCCATGGCTCTTCCAGATCATCGATCTCGAAAACGAGATTAGGTGGCACACTGAGTTCTGATGTCAGAATATCTTCCGTAGGGTTAGAGTCTCTCAAAACCTACAATGTTGGTTGGACGGGACTCAGATCAACTCCAACAACCTGTGACTGTGTTACTCATTGATGATCCATCATCATGAAACGCTCAACAAACCTGCGACTCGGGATGGTCATCGGCTACGACGTATCAGTAAATATCCCAATTTCGTGAGGGGGCTGAATTTACCAAAGTCCATGGCCCAGATGCCAGTGCCCGTGCCGACGTCAAGAACCCGATGAACAGATGTCGGCAATGGCGCCAAGAACAACTTGTTTCCGAATGTCAACAAACACAGGTGGTTTTGCAAATCTGCTGATATCAGCATACACAAATCCGAATGCTCCAGGAAGGGATTTGCCTACCCTGTCGGTCATTCTCGGCCTTTGAAGATAATGTCAATAAAACAAATCACATGTCATATGAAGGGTCAGGAACATCCTTCCGTACCTCATCGTTGGGAAGAACATATTCTGTATAGATAGTCAATTTATGGTTTGTAAAAAGGACAGAAGGGATCACAAACTTCCGTCCTTGTAGGCATGATACGTTCGACCATTCTCTTCTCGATAATGCATGATACTCGATCTCATGGACGTTGTTGACGATGCGATAGACTCCTAGCCTTAGATATTAGGCCACTGGGAAGCTCTTTTTCACCCCTCAACCTCCAGGCGAGAAGAAGCGGCAGACTTACTGCATCATACGAGGAATCATTATCGTCGAAGATGTCCTGCAGGTTGGTTAGATGTCAATGGATTGGTGGTTGATGGGAGATGGGAGATTGGAGATGGCGAAGAGCGGTGAGACTTACGTCGACCTCGAGGGCGCCAGCCACTGGATCAGGAGTGGCCATCTGTTCGAGAGAGATTGCTTTTCGAAGTTGTTTGTGTTTGTGTTTGTGTGTGTGTGGGATGGGATGTGATGTGATGTGATGAGGGGAGAGGAGGGGAGGTGATGTTTGGGGGTGGAGGAGGTGGAGGAGGTGTTTGGGAAGTGTCAACGGAGTGGCCGGCCTCACGAAGTAGCTGAGAGGAAGGAGAGGGAGGTAATTCGAGTGGTGGATGAAGTCCGGTGCAACAAGAAGGAAGATCTTTTGAAGGAGTTTCGCGTCGTCGACATGCTCTTATGCTCTTATGCTCTTATGCTTCGAGGTGAAGTTGGAGTCAGTCCAAGAGTTGTTGTTTCTGGCGTCTTGCACGCAGATGTGGGGACTTTGATATGGTTGTATGTGGGTTGAGTTGTAGGATGTATGTACATAGGAAATAATTGGCGTTGGGTATTTTGGGCGTGTGTATGCTTCGCTGTAGGTGGTGAGGCCATCGTTCGGGCGCATGGTAGAGGTAGTGGTAATAGTGCTGATAGTGCTGATAGGTAGATCTTGCCCTGTACATTATACATATGAATATGAATATGAATATATATATATATATATATATATATGAGTACAGACAGTCATCTTGATCCTTGGGAAGAAGAGAAGGGGACTACATCTACACAAGTAGAACTGGTGAACCACGTGAAGATAGAGGGACAAACAGTACGGAATATCATCATCATCATCATCATCATCATCATCATCATCATCATCAACATCATTGTACCCAAACAAGGCAAAGTACCTCATGATATGGATACATGTACACATCTAACTTGGAGAGTATACATGACCCATCCACATCCATACTCATCCCCGAGAGAGAGAAAGAGACATGTCATATTATTGTGGTCCAGTATAGATGATCACAACTCATTCACTGGGACAAGTGAAGTCGAGTTGATATGTGTAACTCCAGATCATCCGTGCAACAGTGACAATGCATACTTGCAGTCCATATGAGAACATCGACATCAACTCCGACATCAACATCGACATCAACATCGACACCAACAACAATACATCTAGAGTTCCCGTCAAAAGTGCAGCACACCCTCACGGAGACCAACCTCATTTCCTCATACATTTATGCATGTATGTATGATATATACATATCCTCATATACCTCCGCATAAACACAACAGGGCAACAGGGCAAAAGAAAGAGAAGCCCAGCTATCCCTCGTAAGTTGTAAGTCGCATCCTACCCCCAAATTAGTGTACCGGGGCAAACACTACCACGGTTGACACACAGGCCCCCCTACAGTAGTCGGCCCCAGTCTGTGTGTGCCGGTGTGGTCCCAACATGGGCTCGACGTGGTCCCGGTCCCAGCATGGATCCTTGGGTGGACTTGCGCGCGTGGACCAGACGTTTGCGGGCAGACTGTAAGCAAGCACGTATGGTGGAATGGAGGAAGAAGAAGATGTTCATGTTCATGTTCATGTTCATGTTCATGTTCATGTTCATCAATCTCTTCTCCCCGATAGTCACGGCCAACTTCTCTCGTCGCATCACTACGGACTAGCATTTCCTGTACATAGTTCTGCGCACGCTCGCATCAATAAATACAGTACATACTGTACGTGTAAATGTATAAATTTATAGATTTATAGATGTATAGTGTATGGCTATCATGTGTTCCAGTTCCACCCATCACAACGCCTTCACTTCTCCGAACTCTGTTTGCCCGTCTTTGTATCTACTACATACTACATAGTATGTACTCAAGCGTACCTAAGATACGGTCAAGTAAGGTAGGGTCGGGCAATACATACAGTATGTGGCTGATGGAAGGATGTTCCTGGCCTACTCTGCTCTGGTCCAAAGCTATTCTGATCTGATCCGATCCGATGCTCTCATTTCATGGCAACGCCATCATCTTATTCGATTGCGTGTTGTGAACTACTACGGGACACAAAGGAACAGATGGGTAACGTAACAGAGCGGCTTAATGTTCCGTCTCCACCGATGGTTCTTTTTGCCGTTGTCTATGCTTTGTTGTTGTTTATATGAGGGATGGAGGATGTAGGTAGATATATATATATATTATTTATGAGTATGTAAATAAATATATTCAATGCAAGTCAACATTGTTGCATACGGCAAACACCAAATGTCACCCGTCACCCGTCACCCATCACCCATCACCCATCACCCATCATCCATCAAGTCAAGTCAAGTCAAGTCAAGAACTCGTATCCGCTGCAAATCCCCGGTTACAATGTCCATCTCTCTTCCTTTGCCCGAGTGCACAGTACATAGTACTTGTATAAACATACCCATACCCATACCCATACACGCACCACTACTCCCGTCCGCATATGCAACTACATACATCCTTCGACTATTCAAACCCTGTAAGTACCAAGTGAAGAGTACTATGTATGAACTATGACCTGGATCACTATCATCTCTTCCCTTCTTCTTCTTCTTCTTCTTCTTCTTCTTCTTCTTCCAACTAATGGGTCGACGTAGATAACACTCTACTGCTTAACATGCCTTTGAGTTCACAATGTGGCTTGCCCTTCCCTTGCGCGCCCAACCGAGAGTGCCCACCCTCCCTTTCCGGATGATTTGAATGGGAGATGGAGAGGGAGAGATGAATTGATACTTTGCACTTCCACGGAGGAATCAAAGAGAAGAGGGAAGGGGGAGAGACAAGGAGAGATGGAGACGGACGGTAATCAGTCCACTCTTCTGTAGATGCATACTTGTACATATCTACATATCTATATCTACATATCTATCCACTTTATAATCCCTACTCGTACCTGTTCTATTACTATTGCTTACCTACCGAGGCATACGGCTTACGAATTACTCCCTTCCTCTTATTACAACTATCTACTACCTATAAACCCTTGCACTTGCACTTGCACTTGCACTTATACTTACACTTACACTTTACACTTGCATATCACCAATCCCCCAATTCCCAATTCCCATCTCCATCATCATCTTCATCTTCACCTTCACCTTCATCTTCGCTTTCATCTTTCACCTACCCTCACCCCTCCCCTCGTCTGCGGCTTCATCCTATCATTCACACCCCATGCTACACCACACCCATGCTTCTCCACCCCCTCCCCCTCCCCCCCCCGGCTCGCACCCGTACCCATCGACCTCTGTACCTTACCACCTTACCAACCCCGTCCAAGACTCCCTAAGCACCTCCTGCTAGTAGCGACGCAAGATACTCCGCTACCCAATATGCACTGATATATATATGGAACATGCCATTCAGTCAAATATCACAAAAAAGCGCACATCCCCTTCGTCTCCGTTGACTCGGTATCCCACTCACAGCAATCCAAAAACTCACCCACAAACTTCACCGACGCCGACGCCGACACCGACACCGACACCGACAGATGCCTCTCTCGAGTCTCACGCCGCTCAATGACGCCGAGGGAATGCTCACGTCCAAGGCAGTGCTACTGGGCATCGTCCTCTCCCTATGCACGGCTTACGTCGCCCAGAGGTTCTGGCGATGGTATCGTCTCCGTCATATCCCGGGTCCCTTCTGGGCCGGCCTCTCGAGGACCTGGATGCTCCGTCACACCTTGGCCGGCAATATGAACCTGAAGCTGAAGGAGGTCGTCGACAATTATGGTGAGTTTTCTTGTTTTTGTTCCCTCTAGGGAAATGAATGGATCGAGGAGCGGTTTTGTTGTCATGCAGAGGATGTTGTTCTATGGAAATATGAAAGGTGTCATTGGCATTGGCATTGGCATTGGCATTTTCCGTGGTTGTGGTTGTGATTGTGATTAATCAAAGTGGGTGAAAGTTGGGTTGATTTTTGATTGATTGACTGACTGACTGACTGGTTGACTGGTTGACTGGTTGATTGATTAACCACATTTTTCCCACGATGCCCACGATGCACGGAGTAACATTTGCGCTGACAACTCTATTCCCTCATAGGTTCATTGGCTCGTATCGGTCCCAACGACCTGGTCACGTGTGACCCTGACATCCTTCGCAGAGTCTGGGCCGTCCGGTCGCCTTATCGCCGCAGTGACTTCTACGATGCCATGAAATTCAATCCGACGCGCGACAATCTGTTGTCCCTGAGGAGCGATACGGCACACAATGAGTTGCGCGCCAAAATGGCTGCCGGGGTATGTTTGAGCGCACAGAGGACATGCAAACCTCCCTCATAATTCGCACGCTAATCACCCTAATCCCATCACCTCAGTCAAAGCTCCCAACCTAATGCCCCCTACCAAAGATACTCCTC